>CM034239.1:1673903-2160811 GCA_019916065.1 Vitellaria paradoxa
GCGTGGGCGCCGCGTGTGGGTGGACTTGTCTGTGAGGGACTCTGCTTGCGAAAGAGTGAAGCAGGGGGCCACACTGGGAACGCATGCCCTGTAAGGGGGGAAGGATTGTGAGGGACTGTGAGGAACTGCCCATGAGGGACTCTCCTTGCGGGAAAGTGAAGTTGGAAGTGAAATAGAGAAATAATATCTTCAATCCCATATCGCCTGGGTAGTAAAATGAAGTAACAGATATATAATATTCGATATCCAGATAAGAACAACGCGTTTAAAAGCCGTGAGGGTAGTTAATTCAGTGGGAACTCCAAGATTAAGCGTGCTCTAGTAGGGACAATACCAAGATAGGTGACCTTATGGGAACATCAAAATCTATCCTCTAAAATTTTAACGAGTATAGAAAACTGGTATAATAAGTATTATGTGATTTTTTTTATGTACAACAAATTTTCACGTATTTTTCGTAATATATGTTTCAAACTCCTAGAAATAATTCCCAATTATGTTAGAAATTATTACCAATTGTCTTATGTTCTTATAAAATGCATCATTTTTTGACAAATTTTTTACTTTTTATTTCATTTTTTCTTCTTTGAAGAACTATAAATTTAAAATTTAATTAATATTATTTGTTATTTTCTCTTTTTTGGCTTATTTTTAATTTCTTTTACTGCATATTAATTACTACTCTTAGCTTGCACAAATCTTTGTATTTTATCATGATAATTCTAAAAAGTTAATTCAAAATTTATAGAAAAATTAAGAAATATCCATAATTTACAAAACTAAAATACTTTTATTAGTTGTTAAGATAAAAAAAAAAAAAAATTGGAAGCATTGCATCTACACCAACCTCTAACATATGAAGAGATGACACCAATTGGTGTCCCTGTCTCCCTTTCCGATTAAAACTTAGTCGCATTTTTTATTATCAAAATATCCTTTTAACTTTCTTATTTTTTTTTTAATTTTTAATTTCTTAAACTTCCCACTTATTTTCAATTTTTGATAGTTAATTTTTTAAATTCATGAAAAAAAGTACTCTCGCTTTCTGTTTCTTCTATTTTATTTTCCAAATTCGAAACTAAAGTAATTAAACTTTTCAATCTTCATATCATTTTTCAGAAAAAAAAAATAAAAATAAAAATTAGAAAAAAGAAGAAGAAAAAAAAAAAAAATTTGTGGCGTCCAGCTTTCATAAATTTTGGGGACAGAGATATCAGAAACGCTTGAGGTCCAAATGCGAAGTGTGTCAACTTACAGAAGGGGACAACTGCCAAAAACTTGGGGGAAAATCTGAAAAGACGACCCCGACAGCCGAGCAAGAAATCGGCAGCAGCAGCAATGTCGTCTGTAGTAAGTTGCTCGCGTTACCCTGTCCCTGCGCCATCTTTATGCGGTGGCGAAGAAGCTCATCGCGGTGAGTTAGGCTCCGAAAGCCAATCTCTGTATTGATTGTTCAACCAATTATAATACTCTGTTCTTCCGGTTTCGTCTCTCCAATCCCCTACTTTAGGTCTCAACAATACAAAAGACTCCAGCCTCTCTGTTGTTGCGGGAACAACCAAAACCACCATCAAAACCTAAGGTCTCTTTTCATTCATTTTTACTCCCTTTATTGCCTTCTCTTTTACTTGCCCGCACTAATTAACATGGTTGTTTTGCTTTTTCATTCTTCCCGTAGTCACAGTATTATTGCCACTCAGTATCAATCCGGAACTCTGACGAGACGAGTCTTGTTCCAGACGGTCCTTGCAGCATGCTCTTTCCCTCCTCCACTTGTTTCCACCGCATTGGCAAACACCGGTTATCATCTCCCTCTCTCTACGCTTCATATATATATATATATATATATATATAGATTCGGAATTGTTATGTTCTTTCTAGTTTGTTTCCCGTTGAATATGAAGATTTATTTCAGTGTAGTGAATCTACATGAGTTTCAGATATACAGGAGAAAGATTACCGGTATTACTCCGATGAGGCGAACAAGTTCAAGATAATGATTCCCACAGGTCTTTCCATCTTTACCCTACATCCCAATTTTTGCTGCAATAGTTCTCATTTTGAAATCCCAATTCAAATATATATATATATATATGTGTGTGTGTGTGTGTGCATGTATATTAACGCTTTAGTTATTACCAATCTTATTTATATTTCTTCACATGCTTTTATTATCATCAGTTTTGCTCTATACTAGACGCACCTGAAAGCTGACAAATTAAAGCACTAAAATTAATAATTAGGTTCCCACAAGGCTTCACTAATTTTGTAAACATCTTGTTACAATCCCATGAACACATGCAGCCCATGTTGTATGTATGCTGCAAGCGTGGTAAAATATTACAATCCTATAGGCACATGTGATGATCTTGGTGTGACATCTATATGCTTTGGATTCCTCCTTTCTATCGGTTAGCTTTTTAGGATGAGTTTACCTAAAATATGTAACGCATCTTAGATTCTTTAATTTAATATCTTTAAGACATTGATCTACAGGTAAGAACGAATCTAAATGTGCAACCTTACGATTTTCATTTGAAAAGTAATTTATGTTTGTCCTCCTAAAGTTTTGACAAAGTTTTTATAATACCCACAGTACATATTTTCCCCCCTGCACTAATGCTATCTGCTTGCTTTCATTGTTTTGGCTTACGCAATACACATGTATAATGGTAGCAGCCCTTCCGTTGTCATGTAGATTGGCAAGTCGGTGTAGGAGAAAGTAATGGAATCAAATCAGTAACCGGATTTTTCCCTGAAGAACCTTCTAGTTCAAATGGTACGTATATATACATACATGGGTTTGTGTTGCATCCATCCCTTTCA
This sequence comes from Vitellaria paradoxa, assembly GCA_019916065.1. Taxonomy (NCBI): domain Eukaryota; kingdom Viridiplantae; phylum Streptophyta; class Magnoliopsida; order Ericales; family Sapotaceae; genus Vitellaria; species Vitellaria paradoxa. Next base: position 1,676,730 of record CM034239.1, read on the forward strand.
TTATTTCATTTCTGAATATTAAAATTGCTTGATGGGATGCTCCAGTCACGGTAGTTATCACGGGGCTTGGTGCCGATTTTACCAGGCTTGAATCTTTTGGTAAAGTTGATGCTTTTGCGGAGAATCTGGTGAGTGAGTGATCTATTTAACTCCTGTTCTTTTTTCCATGCAGAGGAGGGCAAAAAGGCACCCCCCTAACTTTCCAGGGGGAAGCTGACTCGGATCATGTAATCATTTGATTCATTATGACTGTCTTCATCAGGTTAGTGGACTGGACAGAAGCTGGCAAAGACCACCGGGTGTGACAGCAAAACTCATAGACTCTAAAGCTTCTAACGGTAGTCCCCTCTTCTGCTGTATGCGTTTTATTTATACTAACATAACGATGTTATTATTTATGATCAAATCTAGGAGAAGCCCTCCACCCATAATTGAATTAGTCTAGCTATGCATGTTGTTGATTCATGGTGGGGAAAGTAAGTATAGATCATTTCAATGCTGGATACACGGTTTGAGGTCAGTTATAGATATGTCACAACTCAAATCAGATGGATATAGTGTCTTATTCCACATGTATTTCGAAGGTTCAATGTCTTATTCTACACCTAGGTTATCCTATTCCATATCTAAGTCAATGGCTTGGTGTTTTATGCCACACTTATATCAGATTGGGTGTCTGATGATCTAATGCCATCGGGGTTGTTTGCTCCTGGCCAGGAGCTCAGACCCCTTTCTGCATTTATCTGCTCTGCATGGCTTTTGGTAGGAAAATGTTATTTAAATGGTTGGTGGAATTTTTATTTAGGAATATAGACATATGAATTCTAATTACTGGCTAGGTTTGTACTACATTGAGTACACCCTACAAAATCCAGGCGAGAGTCGCAGACATTTGTTTTCAGTGCTTGGGACAGCAGACAATGGCACGTATAACAGACTTTATACTGTCACTGGACAGGTCAGTACTGCTAAAGAAATACGATTATAGTTTTTGTATTCAGTGTACTGAGTGCAGTAGATGCTCTGCCCAAGTTTAATCCGGACACATATGCACTTGTATTTCTGATGCAGTTCATTGACGAGGAATCAGAAAAATATGGCTCCAAGGTTGAGAAGGTGAGCCTAACGAAATTCAGTACTCATTAAACCATTTGTTATGCTAAACTTGCAGGCACAATAGATTCAGTTCAGATTTTCCTTTGTGTATGATAATTCCTTAATGCAAGTGGGTTTGTCTAGAATAGTAGTTTTTCCATTTCTTAGGGTGGAATTGTCAAATTTATTATTATGAGCTTTTACCATTTTCTCGGTCCTTGCAGGCAATTGCGTCTTTCAGATTGATTTGAAGGTCCTTGCAGGCAATTGCATCTTCAAGATTGATCTGAGATGGTAAAATATGGCTGTGGAGTTCTGATTCACTCTTACTAGCTTGGCAAAGTGCCAAAATGTATGACTAATCATTTTGAATTAGATTGTAACGCCACTTAAGCTCAGCTCAAGTCATTCGATCAAGATTGATTGCCTACTCAGCAGTACATTTGACTACTCTTTCTCTCCCACCCCAACTTTCTCCATTGGCTTTGATCTTATCAATTGGTTTTGGGTTATTCTGGTGATTTGGCTAGTTAGGGTCCTTTTGAAATTTGCTATCAACCTCAAAATTCTGATTGCTACTAAGGATTCTCCAATTTTTGGGATTCCCCACATTCTGCATTGGCTTTGGTCTTATCAATTGGTTTTGGGTTAACATTGTGACTTGGCTTGTTAGGGTCCTTTTGAAGTCTGCTTTCAATCTCAAAATGCTGTTAATCCATTGGCAAGACAGAAATTAAACACCAAGCAAGGGCAGTTGTTGTTTCTTTCTTTGTGGACCGGAGGCTGCTAAATTGTTACATAATAGTTTCCAACTAGCTTGTGCCATATTCCCCCCCCCCCCCCAAAAAAAAAGCACAAAAAAAAAAAAGGGAAAAAATGCTCACACTGAAAAATTCCATTTTATAAATAGAGAAGCTCCTTCACCCACTCTTTGAGGTCAGGCTCTCAAAATAATCCAAATTACATAAATGAGTTTCCAAATAAAATTCAAAACTAGAGCTATGCACAAGACCCAAATGACAGCCTTAATATACTGCACGACCCAACAACATGGACAGCAGAGACTTACCTACACACCCAAAATGCTTGGGGTGGACTATAAAAGAATCATATTTTGATTCTAACATGATTTTTACAAAGTTTATTTCTACAATGGTTGCTAGAAACCCATTCCAGCATCCATCAATGCACAACACCGCCCAGTACCAGTCATCCGGGATACTGGCAGTACACAAGGGTTTTAGATGCACAATAGTAAAAGGAAGAGCAATTCGCGACTTCCACCTTCCCTTCTCCACCATCTGGAGCGCAACTAAGACAACTCTGGTGAGCACGACAATGACAATGTATAACCTGCATGATATCAACAACTTAAATGCTTGAAAACTGGTGAGGAAAGAAGGAACAGCTTATTGTCTAACATCAATAAACTATTTTTCCTTGTATAAATAGTCAAACATCAATAAACTTGAGAATTAAATTGTCAATCCCAAGGCTGAAGCCAGAGGCCCAAAAAAAAGGTCTGCGACTACAGGTGCAAACCCATCAATTCAACCTCAAGCTTATATACGTCCAGTCAGCTCATTTCTTTGGTATTCCAGACCCCCTTGTCGAATTTTCAGAATATTTATATATTACAATGTGGCTGGAACAGGATTTGGCCTCCACTACAAGATTATATGCAATCTGGATCGGGTAACAAGAGTAAGACTATAGCTTATGATCAAACAGGAACATGACCCCAAGCAATCATATTGCACAAACTCACAATACAGTTTGCATCGGGCTCCTTGAAAAGTTCGCGAACATTAGGCTAAAGAATCCCAGACAAAGACCTCTGTTGAACAGGATCCCCAGCATATATACCTTTAAAGGTTTTGTATTTCCAGTTCTCTACCTGGAATATGTTATCTTTATGCTCAACTTTTCTTGTATACTGAGCCTTCCCCATGCATGTATGTACACAAGTCGTGATGATAGAGCATGGTACTCATGATCTTATGACGATAATCAAAACACTTGCACTCCTAAAATTACCCAAATATTAATTATTTGATGGCCACATACAATCCCTAACTTTGGCTTCTTTGTCCCCCCCCCCCCCCCCATAGCTACCAGGTTCGCAGGTAGATGTAGTACATGGTACAGGTATGGATTTGTGGTACAGTACCTTGGCCAGTACGCAATACAGTAGGAATATACCTAGCTGGAAGCTATTTTGGATTATAATTCACTTTAAATTTTTATTTGGTTCGATATATAGTAGTATATGCGATATGCATTATGTGTATTATAAAATATGTATGGAATGTTTAACAGTAGAGTCCTTTTTGGTTTGAAAAGCAAAGGAAATTCGTAGGGTCCTTTTTGGTTTGGTTGGAACAAAAAAACACAAATTAATTATCCTGACTTGAAAAAATAAAAGGCAAGAAGTTGTAGAGTCCTTTGTTGGACCAAATCTTTACCTAAATATCAAAGCAAGTTGCAGATATATATTAGGAAGTTACAAAATCTCTTGTTTTGATTTGAAAAAGCAAAGGAAATTCATAGTCTTTTTTTGATTGGAACAAAAAAAAAAAATACACACAAATTAATTAACTCATAGTTACCTAGTTCGCTCCCCCCCTTTCCGATCCTCGAATCGGATCGCGCGATCCCAAACGGGGTGCGTTCGCGATATAGATCGTAGATTTTAGCGATCCAGATTCATGATATGAGGAGTACCTGAGATTCATCGTAGTCAACTTCCATCGTTGTCGCAACCGACCTTCTTCGTCATCACCTTGAGATTCGTCGTCGCCCCTTTTCGTCGTCGGCTTTCATTGTCGTAGGTTTTCTTTGATTCGTAGTCGTCGCCATTCATCACCGTCACCCTTCTTTGATTCGAAGTTGTCGCCCTTAGGGTTTCATCGCGGTAGGCGTCGCAGGGCTTAGGGTTAGAGCCGTCACCGCCTATCTGGTTCAATCGCAGATTGTTTGTTGCCAAACGAGACTCTACAGCTTCTTTTTTGTATTTTGGTCAAGAATTAATGCAAACTATACAACTTCCTCCTTTTTAATTTTTATGTTAACATAATTAATTTGTATTTTTCGTTCCTACTAAAAAAAACTTTTCAGATTTCTCTTACTTTTTCAAATCAAAATAAGAAACTTTTTAGCTTCCCAATATATATCTGCAACTTTATTTAATATATAAATCAAAATTTGGTAAAAAAAACCCTACAATTTATTTTCTTTTATTTTTTTATATTAGGATAATTAATTTATGTTTTTTGTTCCAAACAAAAATGACTTTACGAATTTCCTTTTCTTTTTCGAATCAAAAGAAGAAACTTTGCAACTTCCTAATATATATCTACAATTTCCTTTAATTTAATTTCCTAAAGTACATATTAATATTAATATATATATACACATATATTACAAATAATTAAATAATATAACTGGTTTGATTTCCTAAATTAAATTGAATCCATATATTACAAATAATTAAATAATATAAATTGGTTTGATTTCCTAAATTAAGTAGAATTCCTTATTTATAGTTAGGAATTGTAATGGACCAAACCTATACCTAAATATCAAAGCAAGTTGCAGATATATATTAGGAAGTTACAAAATCTCTTGTTTTGATTTGAAAAAGCAAAGGAAATTCATAGTCTTTGTTTGATTGGAACAAAAAAAAAATACACACAAATTAATTATCCTGGCTCAGACGGTGACGACAACAATTTCAAGTCAAAACTCGTTTTCTTCTCATATCAGGTACTCGTTCTTCTCTCATGAAAATAGATCGTCAATATTTGCGATTTTGATTGCGAACGCACCCCATTTGGGCTCGCGCAATCTGGTTCATGGGTTGGAGGGGGCGGTTAACGAATTAGGTAACTATGCTCCCCCCCCCCCCCCCAAAAAAAACACCAAAGTGGGGCTCTATTTGGTTGAAAGTTGCATATAGGCCTTTGTTTTTTATTTTGCTTTTTATTATTATTATTATTATTATTATTATTTTATGACATTTGTTAACCAGGAGTACTTATTAAAAACCAAAGAAAACATGCCACATAATAAAGTTTTGCATTTTCTTATGCAAGACTCTATAAAAATGCGAGACTTTATTACATGTCATGTTTTTATAGGCGTTAACAACAGAACTTTTTTTTTTTTTTAAATTACAAATCTAAATTAACAGAAGTTATTCTCTCATGTTATACTTACATGTACTGGTTAGTGGGCAGGGCATAAAATGCATACCTCTAGAATGCAAAATGAATAATTTGCAAGGCTAGATTCAAATCCTGCCACTCAAGTAGCAGTACTGTAGTTCTTAGTCCTGCTGCAATCTAAGGATACCTGCAATCAACATCAAAACGGAAGTCTATATCCAGAAAATATATAAGAAGCAAGGACAAGCAAAACAAATATAAAGAAACTAAACCTCCACCCTGCCGTTTGGTCACCTTGATCAACCCCTCACCCTGCTGTTTGGTCAGAACCGCTACCTTGGATGAACTGAGAAGAATGAGCAGGAATTATAAACTGTGGTTGACCTGGAACAGGTGCAGCCATACCTGAAATGCGGAGCACTTGCCTCATTAGATCTTTCTATCCAATGTTCACCTAAATATTATATCTAAATGAGATCTCAATTATTTCTTGACTTCTTCCTCCTTTTCATCATGTTGTGTATTTTAAGATTCCAAAAATTCCCCCCCCCCCTTATAAGTTTATACAAGTCCCACTAAAACCAAAATGTCTATGTGCTAAAGGTGTGTTTTAAGATTCCAACAATTTGCCCCATCATACATAGATACATGAATATGTAGAGATGTACGAGCATGGTTGGTGTGTTAATATGTCTTCTATTAAGTAACACAAAACAGTTTTCAAGGGGGAAAGAAAAAAACAACTTTGCCTGTAGGATATGGTGCTCGAATTGTGGGAACAGGTGAAGTTGTCAGAGCATTAATACTGGGCCCACCAAATTGCACAACCTGATGGCTTGGCATTGTATAGCCTTGCATCGTAGTATAACCCTGACCAGCAGGAATGGTCTGACCCAATTGGCTATAAGAGTACATAGCTGGATTAACTGTTCCAGGTACGCCATATATAGGAAGGAACTGTTGACCCATATATGGATTGTACACACCCTAGCAGAAAGATGATAATAAACACATAGGGAGCAAGTTAGCATTATAGAAAAAATGCACTCTTTCTTGCCCTAATAAAAGACTGAACTTCAACTGCAGCTGCTAATTTGGAGCACTATTAACCTGTGGATAGACGTATTCAGGACCATATGTTGTATACCTGCATGAATAAAAAGCATTGTGTCCTTTAAGAAAATTACCATCTCAATGCAGGACGACGATAATCATGGACACGTGATATTGCATGAGAGCAAACAATGCACCAGACTTGTGAGTCATCACACTTGGGACTTGAGATTTGTGGTAGACCATAGACTAGTTTGTTGCATTGAACTAACAAGCCATCCCAAATCTACCAAGAGCATCAAAGGTAATTCAAGAGGATGATGAGTTCAAAACTCATAATTCAAGAGGATGATGAGTTCAAAATTCCAATCCAGTGGGGGTTTTGTTTTCTTCATTCTCAAGTAGAGTGCTCCTATTTGCAATATCATGTAATAACAGGAAGGTAATATTATACACATTGAGGTTTATTCTAGGGGACAAGGGAGAACAAGAATTAATGTGTTTGAGATAGTAATTAGACATATCAACTTCCAATTTAACTGACATGATGAACCTTGATCGAGCAGAACAGTGAAACAAGATTCCTCACATAGCTGGGAAAAGGCTTGCTTGAGATGAATTATGCAGAGCGAAGAAAAGTAAAGTCAAAAGGATGATAAGCATGCCAGCCCATTTAATAGGATACTCCTATACAATTCAGGTTAGATTACTCCTAGTCAATAGTTCAAACGATCAGCCATATCATGCCTAGCATATGCATCAATCAAAAAATCAGAAAAGCAGCAAGCTTAAAAATCCATTTGACGGGATTCTCCATTACTATCTCTCCCCCTTTTTTAACCACTTCACTCAACTAGATTTCCTGTTTGATGCTGAAGATTGGACAAGAGATGTCATATCTAACAACCACTTCATATATCCTTGCAACCACGAATAACAGTAAGGCAATCACTCTGGTTTGAACTAAAACAATTCTAAATCTCTTGGCAACTGCTATCACCGAAGAAAAGTCAGTAAATCTGAATGATGTTTCATGTTGCGATTGATACAAGAAATTACAAAACTTCCATTTTCTGGTTTCGTTATGGAAGCAAAAGTAACTGCACACCAAGACATACGCTTGCTGATGTTCCAACATGTCAGGACTCCCACATTCACATGCTTATAGGAATTCAAAATCATAGATGGCGGCCATATAGCTACCAAATTACAAATTAAAATGCTAAGGATTATCACCCTACCTGGTAATACAAACACATATTTTCCTTGCACATCTGTGTGTAACATTAGTGAGTAATTATGCAGATAATTTGTTCAAATATGCAGAACATGGCACAAAAAATTTAATATGCTAAACTCAGATAACAAGAAATAAATATTAACCAAGGAAGAAACTGATAACAATACCCATCAAAGAGAGAGAGAGAGAGACTGATAAAAATGAAGTCATTAATAGTTTGTTTTAAGATGCAAACCTTTTGATTAGAAATGCACTCATCTGTAGATCCATCACATTAATAAACAACAAAGCAAGCCATACATAACAACATGTGAACAAAATGATTTTATTGATGCAACTGCCACAGGCAAACTGTGAAGAAACTCCTTAAAAGAAACAAGGTAGAAGAGAAAATTTAATGTGTTTCACTGTACATGATAGACACATCACCATGTTGGATCGAACCAAGCCAATCTGACTGTGAATTGCAGAATTGTAGACAACGCAAAACACGACTTACCCATATGGAGGATACAAGAATCCTTGTTGGTAGCTATAAGAAGCTGGTTGCTGGTAGCCAAAATTTCCAATATAAGCCCCCCGTGCAGCTGGGACATTTCCAATGTAAGGTGTTGGTGATCTAAGACGTCCTATAAGCAAGAGCAACAGATATTGGGAAACTTTTATGCATTTCAACTTGAAAGGGAAATTGGGTAATGAGGTTAGCAAAAACTGTCATATTGTGTTTCATACCAAACACAATAAATCTCACTTGAACGCTTAGGTTAGTAAAGAATTTATCTTCACAAACCCACCGGTTACACAAGTTTATAATCCAGTTAAAGTGGTGCACAAGATAGACCACATTAAGGATACATGGGAATTGGCTTGACTTTCCAGTCTGATTATAAAAGACAATTCCCATAAATTTAGTTTGACTTAAACCATTGCAAACATTGAAGAGTGTAGTATTGTTGGGAAGGAAGCATACAACGTATGACTCCACTTTTCACAACATGTGAAAGTAAATCCTACATGGCATAATTAATAAGACACAATCATCATAATGCGAAGATGCTGAAAAGGCAAGTGACATAAAGGACAACTTGCAAGGACAGAAAACCAATGAAAAATATATATTTTCTCTAATGCTATTCTTATGAGGAAAGAAAACTCAACCAGAATTTTATACCAGCATTGGAATTCTTAAAATTAAAATGAAGCTTAATGGGTTTTTTGTTTGGGAAAGATGCTAGTAACACTTGACTTACTGTTAAACTACACTTCTAAAGCTATAAGCAAAGCAAAGCAAATTGATTTTTATAAATTGAGATTGCCATAGCTCTGATGCCTAGTCTTTTTCAGTGTGGTATTATTCTAGTAGTCTTTTTATTACGATTTTTTAAACAAGAATTTGACCACCCTTCCATGAGTGCTTGAGCAAGAACAATGGAAGAGAAGATAGAAATAGTCTCAAAGGCATTAATCATTTCAAAAGAAGAAATATGAGAGCTGTTGAATCTATGCCACTCTACATGCCAGAGTAAAGAGCTAGAAAAGATTTGATACCAAAAGATAGAGAAGGCCGAGGCCGTCCAAGAGAAGCCAAATTACAATTTGCCCGCCTACCATCAATAACTGGAGTTGGATTAGCACAGGCTCTTGTTGCAGACTCGGGGTCCCGGAAAGTCACCTAAACCCTCCATCCAAATACAAATGAGAAGCAAGTCATTCAATTATAAACCCCAATAAATTCTTATGAATAACCACTCATCGACCAGCAATGTAAAAGAATTGAGTCATTCAATTACACACCCCAATAAGTTCTTATGAAGAACCATTCCTCAACCAGCAATGTGAAAAAAGAATTGATCTTGACAACAGAATTCAGCTAAGCTTTGAAACCGTATTTAATTAGAAATGACTGACTGAGATCGAACCCCATATCAATCAGCCACTAACTTATATTTAGACTGAAAGACCCATGTTTTGCCGCTGTAGTACAGTACTGAGTCTAAAAACAATTCGGACAAAGAAAAAGAAGATTGAAAAAGACTCACAAATCCGTAGCCTTTGGATCGGCCGGTGTTCTTATCGGAGATAACAACGGCCTCAAGGATCTCACCGAACTGGTCGAAGTAGCGGCGCATAGTATCGCTCTGAGTCTCCCAAGCGAGGCCTCCGACAAAGACCTTGGTGTAGGTCGTATCTCCAAAAGGGGAATTCAAGAATTGGAACCCGGAACTCGAACTCGATCCTGAGCTCGGACCAGGAATCGGAGGCTGATACGCCATGAAAAAAAAATAGAAGACCTTTGGTTGGTTTTGGTTCAGCGGACAAAAGAAAAAGAAGGAACTTGATTCTCCCAACAAAAAGCAAAAGAAGGAAGATTCTGCAGAGGAGGGAGAAAAAAAAAAAAAAAAAACCAAATTCTATATATATATATATATATATAAATGCGAAATCACTTTTAAGTGATGGTATCACAGTCGATCAAATGAACACTTGGCCTCATGTTTGGTGAAAAACCCTAACAAAACCCTTTTCTAAGATGCGGATGAGAGAGAGGATCTACAGAATTTACATGGAATTGTAATAAACAGTATGCTTCCGATTTGAAAATTAAAAGAGAGAGAGAGAGAGATCACTAAGCACAGTGATGGAGACAATAGACATAAATAAGGATCATCTCACTCACTCACACCCTCGTGAAAGAGAACAGTTATCAGAGAAAGGAAAAAATAAAAATAATAAAAATAAAAACCCTATAATTGAGGCGGAAAGAAGAGGAGGAGGTGGTCAAAAGGGAAGGTCGGCGGGGGGTGAGACTGGCGGGGTATAACAGAAACATGCAAATCATGATTAACACCGGCTCGTTTGGATTGAATGGAAATGGAAAAGCATAGAAGAAATAGAACGGATAGAGACTCAAAATATTTTCTTTTTTTTTTTAATTTATCAGCTTAAAATTATGTAAAATGGGGAAGAAGTTAAATTAAATGAATAAAAAATATTTATAATATATATATATATTTTTATATCGAATAAAAACAAGCAAACAAAAATTAAATAGATGTCTTTGGACGCCAGAAGAAAAATGACATTATTATTAATATTTTATTTATTTACTAATATCTTTATTTTGTGTTATATATATTCCAATAAAATCTCAACCCAATGAAACATCAGTGGGAGATCAAGACAAATAAGAGGAAAGTAAGGAAGAAATAGCGCAAGGAGGATCTTCTTTTAAGGGAGAGCGAGGAAGGAAAAGAATGCAAATGGGATTTCACTTTTCCCCTGTTTGGTGTTCCGAAGAAAGCGTCATAATGATAACGGAAGAGAGGGCATCATTTACTTTTTTTTTTTTTTTTTTTTTCATAGAAAAAGTAAAAAGAAGAAAACGTTAGAATTGTAGAGAAGCGCACAAATTTATGGCAACCTGGGAAGGGCTTTGGGGTTACTTGGGATTGGATTGAAATGGATTTACGGCTCCACGGCGGGATGAACGATGTAAGCACACCCAATCACGAAACCAACAAATGTCCCCTGAGCAAAAGCAAAAATTAACTTTCAGCATGGTTTACTGGAGCATTTTCATTACAGTTTACCCTTAGGGTTTTTTTTTGGCAAATTAATTTTTATCAATTTTTGGGTAATTCTTGTCCTTGTGTTGACGAGGGTAATTTTTTGTTTTTGTTAAAAACTTGTGAAATTAAAAAAATTAGATAAAATTAAAAAAATTAATTTTTTACCAATTTACTAAATGTGCCCCTAATTTTAGGATGCCGGTTTCATCTTTATAATTTTAATATATGTAATTAGATCATTTTGCCTAATATTACTTGAAAATTTACAATTATTCATGCACCTAATTAATCTACTAGTAATCTTGAAGATTACTTCAACTGATAAAATCTTGAATTTGTTACTCAGTGGTTATTAGTTCGAGTTTTCTCAAGATCACTAGAGGTTCACCCGCTTGTTAATTTTAAGGTCTTAGGGATTAATCAAGGTGCGCGTAAATTGATTCGAACACCCTAAAATATCCACAAAAAAATAATTAACCTACAAGTGACTAAAATAATTTTACCATTTTAACTCATTCTCTCCGCGAAACAAGCTTATACACCATCTTTTTTCCTACACCATCTGAGTATATCAAATTTGGCCCCAAAAATTGCTTCCTTGTCGTTTTGTCAACAAGGAGATAAAGCGGATGGAGTTGTCAACAATAATAAGAGACTATTTAGTTTATCAAAAAAAATAAACAAAATAATTTTTAATTTTTCATCAAATATTTTACTAATTTTTTAATTTCCTACAACTTTTACTAATTTTTTATTATAAATTTTTACCAAATATACAATTAAAATGACATCTATAAAAAAAAATTGGTAATTTTTTTTTAATGGATTGATGGGCCAGCCAAGGTGCAATTATTTTTAGTAGAAAAAAAATAAAAAAAAATAACAAAAAGGACAGGAGGGACCCTCCATGGCATTGGATGACTCACGGAGGTGCGACATGGAATCATGGCCTTCATTTTCCCATGAACACAAATATATATATATATATATACATATACACAAATTATTGTCATTGGTAGACGGAGATGACAATTGTCTCAGCTAATTTAAGAAATTATATTAAAATTTTGTTATTTTTTATTTTTATTTATTTGTAAATTTCGTTTTTACCTATTCATTTTTTCACTTTTATATAGGGGTGTTTGGTAGGCCAAAAGTGAAGGAAAAAGTACAATAAAAGTGAAAAGATGTGATATAAAGGTAATATATGAAAAATTTTGATTGAAAGAAAGTATAGAAATTAGTTAAAATTAATAAATTTTGATAAAATTTAGTGTGACCAAACAAAACCCATAATTTTATCCTCGCAATGTTCAATGCTGGGTTACCGGCGATACACGAAAGAGGACTGTGCAGGTATGCTTTTCAGCCATAGGGTAACAATCATACATTCTCATTCAACGGTAAATTAGTTGCAACATCCATACGCAGTTTTGCAGCATAAATTGAGAGCTTGAGAGAGCCTCCACCGGATAAAAGAAGATGGTGGTCAGTCAGATGTATCGTTTGAGAAGCAGTAGAGTTGGTCACTCACCTATTAAGTATGAATTTTTTTGACTTGTTTTAAATGATTAAATTTATTCCTTTATATCTTAAATTAATTTTAACTTTAAAGGATAAAAATATCAAATTAATAAAAAATTAAAAAATTAATTATTAAAAAGTTAATTTTTTCTTTCTTAACATAAAAAAAAAATTTTAGTGACTAGATAGTAGTTAAATATTAAAAAAATAATTTTTTTTTTTTCTAAATTTAACCTCGATAAGTAAAGAGGGGCGAGACACGAGATCTTACCTTAACAATATTATTATTGTTATTATTATTGAACACATAACCTTACCATCAAAAGTCATTCTTAATCTCCTCTCTCTCTCTCTCTCTCTATATATATATATATATATAAATATATATAGATATATTATATTATATTATATTATATCATTAGTCAAGCCCAGTGGGAGTTACACACGTTTGTGTTAATACGTGGACATATATAAGGGGGAGTCAATGTCAATGTGTTGGTGGATATAGATTAGGATATATATAGATTTATAAACAGTTTGAAGTCCTGATTTTAATTTGAAGCAAGTGGGTGGCTAGGGTTTAGGGCGGGGTGGGTCCCATGGTTCAACTTCAACGTGCTGTGGGGGCCACGTGGTCGCTGGCACTGCCACTACTGCATTTGAAGGGCGGGGGGGACCACAGTTTTATGTACTCTCTCAGATCTGTATGTTTTGGGGGTTGTCCTGCGGGGGAAACACCTGATCTGGAAAGGCACACCACACCGTCAATAGGACGCATTGGAAGCAACTGATCAACTGCCCCTGCCTTAAGGACGTTCGTGTGTTTTACGAGCCCTTCGCTTGTTACAACATGAAACACCTTAGGCAGCCATTTTTGTCCAAATAACTCAACATAGGCATTTCGCCGTTTAAAACGGTGAGCTATCTTTGTAACTCTAATTTTACTTTTTGAATTCTTAAATAGAAATTCAAATCTTATCATATATATGACATAAAAAAGAATAAAAATTTAAATCTATAACAGTCATAGACATAAGTACGTTAGCAAGCATGTCAATTATATGTTTGTGTTCTAATCCTATACAAAATCTGCGTTCGTGCGTGTGCTTTTATTTATTGATAACTGCACATGCCGTGTTTGGATCTACGCAGCAGCTTGGTTGGGTTGTAATCAAGGAAAAACTTCCAACTCAGCAATGTGGTCAATGAATCATGCTGCCAAACACTTGCAATCATCCATGGTACAGAGTTTGACCTTTTCCAACTCTTCTGGAATTGGGGAGAAACCCGTAACCGCTATTCATAGGTGCGCATTGAGTGGAGCCCGACCCGTGGCCCTAGCCGGTAAAGAACCACGAGGAAGTAAACCAGACTAGGCAAGTCCTGGCTGACCGACTCAGCCAAGAAGACTGTTAGATGGCCCTCCACAATTAGAGGAATGACTATCCCCAAGATGAGTCAAACTTGGGACCTATTGATCCCAGACCCTTCAACCCGCCATCCGAACCAACTCGACTACCCCTTTTGGGGCGACCTTTTCCAACTCTTGCCCTGATTATTAACAGAAAAGGGAGAAAAAAATGGAAAAAGGTAAAAGTTTACTAGTCCAGAGTAGAAAATCTATATTTTTTCTTCTTATACACTCCTCCACCCCAGACAACCCCACCCAAGAAAAGAAAAATCGTAGCCTTAGTTCCCTTGTAATGCTTAGAAGAATTCATTTATTAGTACATAAATTGCCTCCTTCTTATACATATATATTTAACTCTTTATCCTATTGTGTCCGAACACTATGCGACTTAATTCTACACATATACGTATAAAAAATAACATAAAATTCAAAAGATGCTTCAATACAATGATAAATGCACAGCCTAGCCCCAAAGGGCATGGTGATTCGTGACCATTTATATATACTAGAAAAATGCACATGCACGCGTATATATATATATATATATATATATATATCTAAATTTAAAAAATAAGTTAATAATAAAAATAAAAATATTGTTTTAAAAAATAAAACCTACATTAAATCTTTTTATTTTTTTCATATTAGGTGTCTTGATAAAGAGTCCAACGTCAAGAAATTATATAGTTTAATTGTTTAGTTTATAAAATCTATTGGGGTCTATTTTCATAAATTTGTTATTCGTTGTAGAAATTTATATATATATATATATATATATATTGGTTTGAATATATTTATAATTATGTAAAATTAAAAATTAATGAAGGTATTGAAAATTGATTATAGAATATAGAAGATTTTTAAGTTGGGAGTTAGAGTAAGATTATTCCAAAAAAAAATGAGTGGTTGATATATTAAAGGTGATTTTCAGTGGATATAAACAAAAAAATAAGGATGAAATTAAAAAATAATGAACCAAAAAAATTCATTGAAATTTTAAAGAATCATTTTCAAAATATGTTAAGGATAATTTTAGTAAATGTATAAATACATACGCACATCACAGATATTTAAATATATTGTATGTCATAGTATATATATTTATTTTACTATTTAATAGTAATTTATATTAATAATCATTTAAGAAAAATAAGCAAAAAAAGAAATACATAAATAAAAAATAATTTCAATATAAAAGAATATCATCTAATAAAAATAAATATAATATCTTATTAATGAAAAAGTTAACAAAATTGAAATATGAAATTTTGTAATGCTTTAACAATTTTTTTATTATTATTATACAATAATATTTTCGCATTAAACAAAAAATAAAATAAAATTTTAAAAAATTATACCTGATATATTTAAACAAACAAATTGAAAAATAACCCCAAAAAGAGGCTTCCATTAGACTTTAATATACAAAAATTTATATTTTAACAATAATGAAAAATACAATAAAATCTAAAAATTATATAAATAATCATATTAAAGAATTACAATAAAACTAAAAAAAAATCTTACCTTATATTTTTTAATGAACAAATTGAAAAATAAAGTAAAGAATAAACTTTTCCTGAAATCTAATACACACAAGAATTAAAATTTTATTAGTAATAAAAAATATAATAAATTTTAAAAACCTAATATTAATAATCACATTAAAAAATAGAATAAAATCTAAAAAATCAGACCTAATATATTTTAATGAATGAATTAAAAAATAAGTTAAAAAATAAATGCATAAACAAAAAATAATTTTTATATAAAAGAATATCATCTAATAAAAATAAATATGACAAACTCATTTGTATTCTTAATGATCCAAAAAAATTAACAAACAATATTATACTCCACACACTTCTTCATTCTTAACCATGGAAATTATAATTAAAAGTTATCGTAGTAAAATTTTAATAAATTTTTTCTGAATGTGAATGCTATTTTATATATTTTCTAAGCTTACTATGTGTATTAAAATTTCATGTAAATTCGCATTATATTTTAAATAAGAATATATTATCTAATCTAGTATCTTTCAAATATTTGATAATTTCAACTCTTGACTCACTAAAAATTAATAAATAGAAGCTTAAAATATATAAAGTTTGACTTTTTTGATAACATGTTTTAATATCAAAAAATATTTTATTTATATTTTATTTTATTTGTATCAGTTTTGGTTTCTGTTTTTTTTTTTAATTATTTTTTTCCCAACATAAAAATAGAAAAACATGCAATTTTGTTTACTCTAATTAAATTTATCTAAAAAATATTTAATTTATCAAATATATTTTTAAATTATTTTATAATTTATTATTAATAATAAATAATTTTAATAAGATACATAAACGAAATACGTGAGTTAGGAATAAATTATCATTAAATAAAATTTAGTTTAATTTAATAAAATATTTCAATGAAATATATATTTTAATAAAACATATTTTAATATTAATAATATATTGAATCAATTCTCGTGATAAAAAAAAAAAAAAAAAACTCAAACGTTAATAATATATTGAAATTTAAGTTCCCGTGGATGAATGGATGAATCTTAAAAAAAAAAAAATGATTGATTATATCAAAAGAATTAAAACAAAATAAAAAGAAAAAGTCTTACTTGTGACCATGCCCATCAACACTTGATCAAAATAAAAATCGAAAACAAACCTATTAATGAAAATCCAAAACCTAGAAAGATCTATCTAAAAAAATGTATCGAAAAAATTTTAAAGAAAAAGAGATGAAAAATAATCACCTGCTCCGATACCAGAAGTAAAAATAATTCCCAATTAAAGAAAAAATATCTATATGCATTTTTGATTAAAACACTTTCAAAATATCTATATGTATGACTGAATAAATGAACCAATTGAACATGAACCAAACTTCAATTAATTGCACCATTCGTAACGATTCAACTTTCAACGAGCAATTCAACTTTGCACCATTTATATGTATTTTTGATTGAAACACTATCAAAATATCTATATGTATGAATGAATGAACCAATCGAATATGGACCAAACTTCAATTAATTGCAATATTCAGAATGATTCAACTTTTAATGAGCAATTTATTAGATGAAAAATCAAGAATAACAGAGGCGGAATAAAAAGTTGAGATTTTTTTTCTTTCTTTTTGATGATATAACCAATATAAACTCAAAGTAATTCATCGTGAAAAATTTTAGTAGAGTTAGATTATAGAGTTAGATAAGAATTCAATTAAACTGGAAAAAAAAAAAAAAAAAAAAAAAAGATAATGCACCATCATAAAAATTCTAATGAAGTTGAGTTATAAAGTTGAAATAGAATTAGAATAATTAAAGAATAGAGTTAAGTTAAATTGAAAAAACCAGGAGTAAAGTAGTAAAAAAAAAAATTTTCCAAACATTGAAACTTTCTATAATAGTATAGATATATACATGAACATCCACCGGCAAGTCTAGCAGCATATAAAAAAAAAAAAAGTCTAGCAGCATATATCAACAACTAAGCCATAGTAAAAAATGCTTCATCTCACACCACCCAACCAACACTTCAGAAATATTAGCAGTGACCCCATCATAGACATACTAGCATAACGTTGATTCTGTAGATTGAAACTAATCCCATTCTGTGATGACCTGAACTAACAAATCTGGATTACTTAAAAAAGGTGTGCTTGAATCATAAATTTGATGGAAAGAAAGGGATGGAAAAGGGAAAAGGGAAAGGAAAAAAAAAAAAAAAAAACAAGAAAGAAAATAGAATCTCAAACACATATTCTTAGTTGGATGGATTCAAAAGCATAAGAAAATAAAAGATATTTCTCTAACAAACTAATTTTCTAATTTAATTACTTTATATTTCTCAAAAACCATACTTTTATCCCTTCTATTTTGCAAAACCACCCAACAAAAGAATTCATTTTGAATGCCCTTTCCTTTCCTTTTTTCTTCATAAATCCATGATCCAAACACAATAAATAAAAAATAAAAAAGTCAATGACGAGCAACGGGTCAACTCACTAGTTAAGCATGGTCCTTTCAGATTCCACACCAAAATAACATCAACACCAGAAAGCACACAGCAAAGTTGACCAACTCGAAGTTTCAAGTCATTCTCCCAGAAAACACAAATTTGCACTCTTTTAACACTCATCATTAAGCAACTCCTTGCCCAGACAAAAAGTTGACAAACAACTCACGAAACTCCTCAGTCCTCACAATATGCCAGACAATCAGCTAAAGGAACACTCTGTTTATGGGGCCCCAACAGTGCGTCCAAAGGTGCCTGCCAGCAACATGCACCCTCAGATGCTATCCATAGTACGCATGGATTTATGACATTAAGTGCACGAAAAAAAAAAAAAAAAAAGAAAAAAAAGGGGGAACAATACTTGTGATGGTCCATGACATTTTTAAACAACAAAGAAGCTTTGGATGTGAGAATGCATGACGCAACCTGAAAAAATTACAACAGAGAATGCCAAGCTCTTTTAGTCCAGCAGTCCAGCCTGCTTGTAATTTTCAACCGAATCAACCAGCGTTTCTTCCAACGGTCTGTAACTCCAACCCAAATTCTTCAATTTCTCTGAACTGAGCTTTTCCTCTTCCTTAACCTCAATGAAACTGCCAGTAGACAAATGGATGAATCATCAAATTTAACATGCCAAAACACCCGGACAAAGGGTAAACCATAATAATACTTCAGGTATACCTTTCAGTAATAAACCATAACTAAAATTCTAAATGTAGTGTTGCTTGTAATTTCTAGTCTATTATACTCATTACCACCCAACCCACCAAAAATATATATTTATATATATACACGACAAACATCCTTTTAGTTGAATATTCATTATGGAGATGGAAACTTACTTCTTAGGATAATTGTAGTTAGGGTAAATTCTCCTGACTATTTCCACCAAATCTTTTGACTTGGCCGTGTGAGCCGTGCAAATGTATCTTCCTTCTGCTTCAGGCTTCTCAAACACCAACAGCAGTGCTTCAGCCAAATCACGCACATCTACTATCATCCGTATCTTGTTTTCGAGTTCATTATAACCTTCTGTATGGTCAAATGAGGTAAATTGCCAGGAACATAAGGAGACTACACTTTTCACTGATAATCATTTTTCAAGAATACATATATATATATATATATATATACCAAATGAATTGTGAAGGGAAAAAAACATGATAAGCAGCATGATAAAATCCTTGTCATATACGCAAAAGATTGCATAAGGAAGAAGACGTGAATACATGATTTCCATCTGCAGCCAATTTGCTTCAAAGATAACGTCTCCAGTTATGCTTCCATTGGCTTAAACCAATGCAAATAATCCAGAACAAATTCCACACAAAAAATGCTGAGTACCCAAAATAGTGGGCAACTCCTCACTCACCAAGTCCATCCATGTCCAACATCAAGCAGTGTTTTTGAAAGGGTTTAAGTAACACAAGATTGAAATAGGGAACTCAAATCTCCTAGAAACTCAAGCTTGTCCTTCAAGCAGTCCAATCATAAAGAGAATGATTGGGAAAGTGAGCATCATTCCTTAAGGCTTAACATAAAAAATACAAGCATTATCCATTTATTCTTTTCATATGAACTGGAGTCCTAGCTTGTAGACTTAAAAAGCGTATAATGAGAAGGGGATAATAAGGAAGATTCTATTATATGGAAAGTAATTTCTCAAACATTAAAAGTTAAATTTTACTCATTCCACTTCAGCATATATATATGCAAATGGACAACACTTCATTCCAAAAGGAGAAAATAGGATCTGCACGTACAAAGATCCAATATAGTACATCACTACGTCTCAGAAAATAAAATGATATAGGTCTGATTGGTACCTTTTAAAAGCTTTAGGAGGACCATGCTACTAGAATTTATTGTGGATTGGAGCATTGGCCCCATGACAAGGGTCGGACACACTGTCACAACATCAAGCCCACTTCTTTTGGCAAACTCCCAAGCCTCAATTTCTGCTTCTGTTTTGGAAGCACAATACCAGTTCTAGGATAAAGAACCAAGAAGTCAGTACACACACACACACACATATATATACACATTGGCACAGAAATACTCATTAGAAAAGCTTTCAATAATTTCAAGAAGAAATGCACTCAGTTACAATGCAGTCATCAGAATTACAAATTTAAAGTTGGTTTGTTTAGTTGCTTACGTTAGTTCTTCTGCAGTATTCCTTATCAGACCAACAAGTCTCATCCTTTACTTGATCCTTGGGCCAAACAGGGTTTACAAAAACAGCAGCTGAAGAAGATACAAACACCACTCGCTTGACATTTGCTTCAGCAGATGCCTTGAGGACATTAACTGTACCTTTTACAGCGGGCTCAATTAGTTGTACCTGCACCAAAGCTATTAGATGCTATGGAAGTACATTAAATTCCAATGGAAGTTAAACTCATAGTTGTGTAATAGACTCAAGGTTTTACCTAGAGGATTCTAGGGTTTTCATGTCATATCGCGTGCCTTTATATGTGATTGATTTATTTTACCACGATTTAGTTTGTTTTGATTTGTTTGCACAAAATTTCCATGGAGATCAATTGTTATTTCAAATTTTCAATTCAGCTATCTGATGGACCTAACTTAAGATAACAAGCGTACGAACTGATTTCATATTTTTATGCCTCTTACTAGATATATTCTCATAAGTAGGCTCTTAGTCCAAATTATTCCAAAATCAAACACCAAAACAATGAAGCTGATAGTTAATATACAGGAACTCTCTACCGTGGAACTAGCACGGGAATCCAAGGCTAATTACACCATAAAAGCTATAGTAGCCAAATGTATGGCGTGCAGAGACCTATTACCATAGAAAATCAGTTCACATGGTTGTTGCTAACATAAATACAAGGAAAACATGACTTATAAAAAAATAAATAAAGAAAGAAAGCATAGAATTCTCCACATGGTTCAAAAGCCAACATAAACATGAATTGCCTAACAAGCAAATAATTAAAATAAACAAGTTTCATCATGACACATTCTTGCCTCTGGGTTTGGTACACTGCTAGGGGGAACTGGACTGGCAGCATGGAAAACTCCATCACATCCTATGATGGCAGCAGAAAGAGAGCTCCAATCCAGCAAGTCTGCCTTGAAGAGTTTCAGGTTCTCAGATGCTTTTTCAAGTTTCTTCAAATGAGAATTTTTCTCATCCTGTGCAAAATAAGTTGGAAATGTTTTACAAAGGCCCCATTCAAAAATTACAAATGAAGGAGCAAGATTTTTCTCAATAGCTTAAATTAACATGCACTATCATAGAACCTCATTGTAACCATCATATTCTTAAACTGCATTTCATGCTCCACGATGATGAGATGAACCACGGTATCTAATACAGCACATTAAGTGTTTTCAGAACATCTGCTAGATGTTGCTTCATTAGATGGGAAATCATATTTCAAATAAAGTGTTTTCCATTTTGATTTGTTTGGATTTATCCATGACGAAGCCCATAGTTTTCATAAAAACTTGTTTCGAGGATAAATTCCTACCTTCAAATAAACTTGAATGACAATAGAATGAACCCACGTCCTCGAGGCTTCCAATCAAACCCTTGACATTATTCTTGGAATGTATATCAACATTTATTAATTGAGATTTGAGCCTTTGGATAAATAATATGCTGCTGAATTTTTACTTTGCATTTGATCTATTTTTATCCAACAAATTAAAGAAAAGAAAAAAGATATCTGCTGATTGCAAAGCCTTAAATCCATTTTTAACAACAATTAATACTTTAAAACTTGAATTGAAGTAATGAAAGAGGAAAGAAGGGCAATCCCTCATTTGTTTATAGCTGGGGATTGATTAGAGGAAATACTACATGAAGCCCCAAACCAATGTTTGGTGCTAGGGGAAATAGGATTGAAACTGATTAAGTCTTTATAATTAAACCCATCTCAAGTCCTCAAGGTTTATACATTGACTATTGCCAAATAGAACCTTATCTAACAAAATTACAAACAAAATAACTTTAGGCACACATAAGAATCACATAAGCAACAACCATAAGAACTCCCAAAAAGGGTACACAATTGAGTTCACAGCTTCCACTTATATGCCCAAGATTCCATGCTCAAGCTTCTAAAACGGGACTCAACACCCTATCTGTTGGTTAAGGTTGTCATAATATTTCCTCTCCTTAACACCTCACATACTCGTAAAGGAGCAATACAACAAGTTGGAAATTAGGTTCATCATTCTTCCTTGTATACCCAAGATATCTCGCGTTTAAATTTATGCTTCCGATGTGGAATGCAGCACATAGCACCCGGGTGTTGGAATTTTCACAAAATTAATACATCTATGAAATTTATGACATTATGTCCACATGTACGTGTCATAATAGGAATACTCTGACATGTACAAAACCATATATCTTTTAATCTTAGTTTACACTACTAGTTGTAGTACCATCGTACAGATAAACCGTTTGACAGATAGTTGTTGCAGTTTAATAAATCTCTCAAAAAATCTAAAACAAATTGACATTTACCGACTCAATTTTTGTCTGATAATAACATGGGAATACGTTAGTCCCACATTGTTTGGGAAGATTTCAGAAGGCCTAAGCCGAGCAGAACAGCTGAGAAGGACTGATGGGACGGGTGATTATGGGAACAACATCCCTTCGTCTAATCAGAATAAATTTTGGCTTCAAAGTAAAAAGAGTACAAAGGAGCTGGATGAATTGATAACAATTAAAGCCAGTACACACTGATTACCGAATTCCATTAGAATTCAAATCAACACCAATACGATGTAGCTAATTATATGGGGAAGAGGAATATGAGGAGGAGGGAGAGCGGGACGAGCAGCGAAAGCTAATGAAGAGAGCTAAGAACGTTTCGGACCCAGACACGAAAAAGAAAGGAAAACACAGAAATATCAGTATTTTTTTTTCTTTTTTTTTGGGGGGGGGGGTGTGGGAGACTAAATTAAAAAGAGCAAAATCCCAGAGAAAGAATCATGATAAAATCCATAAAAACGAATCAATCTATTAATCAAGATATATGTCGATCTTTCATCATATGAGTTCAATAGATAAGACTGCTATCAATTATATATAAGATAAAACGCTGATGAAAGTTAAGCCAACAAAACAGGAAAGAGAAGAGAGGAAGAAATTGATGCTTACGAGGATCTCTGACGGTGCCATGGACAGTGTAGCCCTTAGAGAGGAGAAGCTTCACCAACCAAGAAGCTACATAGCCTCCTGCCCCCGTAACGCACACTCTGCCCTTCTCCGCCATTGAAACACCAAACCACTCTCCTTCTCTGGCGACCGAATCCTTCCAGTGTGCATACTTATATATCCATATTGGCCCGATTTGATAGTGCTAAAATTTGAAAAGAATAAGTTTTAGAAGGTTATAAGGTAAGAGTGAGTATTATTTTTGAAGAGTTGGTCTACATTGATGTTATATTTATGAAAGGGGATAATTTTTTACTTGGTTTGAATGTTTTATAAATAAGAGGAGGTGAATAATGGAAAAAAAAAATCAAATAACTCTTTTACCTCTGTGATGTCTCAAATTTAGTTACCCATTAAATTAAACGTGGTTACTCAAACTTAATTATGGCTTTATTTGGAGCTCTAAAAAGTGACAAAAAATAAGATAAAATGTGATTTGGGGAAATTTTTAGTATTTAATGCACGCTACTCAAACTGCGTTTTTTGGAGATGAATGGTGAAATTTCGTTCTAACGGATTCAAAATTTTAAGTAATCATACTTAAACGGATTGTAGAAACTATTTGGACGAAAGTTGCCTGCGCGATTTCATCGGAACGATTTCTACAATCCATTTGGACGGTTTTAAAAACGTTACCAAAAATAGTAAAAATGGGTGTCATTTGGTAGCTTAAGAGTCCATGGTGAGAATGACGAAAAAAATTTTGCTATTTGATTAACCGAATTTTAGTTATTAACGTTTTTTTTTTAAGATATTGAACGTTTTTTGAATTTTAAGAAGGCAGGAATGTGTAATATTTTATAGAGGTTTTCAGAAATTTTCATCAAATGTTGGTGCACCAAACGCACCCTATATGTTTATGTTAATTATATAATGTGAAAACCTACTAGCACAAATTAATTTTAGACAAATTAATTATAAATAAATTATGTTATTAATAAATTAAATTTTATAAAATATATAAATTAGTTTCGTAGACAATAACATCCTAATTTATCCAAAACTTCCTTAATCGCTTATTTTTTTTTCCGTATTTAAAAAATATCAATATATGTGTGATTTTGTATAAATTTGCTCAAAAATAATATTATTATATTTGCTAAAAAATAATATTATTATCTTAAAATCACATCACCTCCTATTTGAAAAAAAATATATATATATTTTTAATCACATGACCCTCTATTTAGAAAAAAATTATATATTTTTATTTTTAGTAATATAATCTTTTAATACATTTTTCCATTAGAAAAAAAAATACATTTTGTAAGTGAGAAGGGGCATGAGAATGGGCATAATGGTCCAATTTAGTCTGGGGGAATAATTTTTTGAGAGCTCAAACCCTCTCAAAAAATAATACACCTTCTTCCAAGATTAAAAAGGGAGGATAATTTTTAAGAGTTTTTGGAGGTCGGTCATTGTTTATAGACTTATAAGGATTTAAGTCATACTCAAAAAACTTGTTTGTAAATAAGTCACACTTGCATAAAAAAGACAAAAAAAAGATATCACGCGTTTTTCACTACATTTCAAAACTATCATTTTTATCCGAAAATAGTGCACACTTCACTCATAACTTCCGCAACTTTCCATCTTCTTTACAAAGCAAGTAAAACCGATTTTTGGAAATAAAATCAAAACTGTTTGGAAAAAACCTAAATTGATCATCATTCCTAAGTATCTTTATTTTTTCTAATTTTGAAACAGTACCAGTACTGTTTTGAAAATAACTCAAAATGCTAATCAATCCCATGGATTTATCTTGCCCAAAACTTGTCATCTGCTTATAATTCATGGTGTTGTTTTGAAAACAGTACCGGTACTGTTTTAGACCGGTACTATTTTTATACTGTCTAAAAAACATCAATCGATACATAACACAAATCAATCATATAAGCCAACATCATCATATTTTTTGAAACAGTACCGGTACTGTTTTGAAAATAGCTCAAAAAGCCCATTATTAGCCCCATGGAATTCTCTTGCCCTTAAAACTCGTCATCTCCTTATAATTCATGGTGCTGTTTTGAAAATAGTACCGGTACTGTTTTGAACTGGTACTGTTTTCATATTACCTAAAAAATATCAATCGATACATAACACAAACCAACCATACGAGCCAACATCATCATATTTTTTGAAACAGTACCGGTACTATTTTGAAAATAGTACCGATAAAACAGTACCGGTAATGTGTTGAAAACAGTACCGATAAAACAGTACTGGTACTATTTTGGACCGGTACTTTTTTCATACTACCTAAAAAATATCAATCGATACAAAACACAAACCAGCCATACGAGCTAACATTATCATATTTTTTGAAACAATACCAGTACTATTTTGAAGATAGCTCAAAACGTCAATTGGCAAAATCAATCCATGAAGAAGGTAGGCCAAATAAGCTCTATCTTCTTAATATCTTCACGACTAAAACTGTAAATAATGAACTGAAAACAAGGAAAGAAAAAAAAAAAAACGGAAGAAACGTGATTCTCGGTAAACCATATCTTCACGTGATTCCCGGAATTCTCGGAAATAACTTGTGTAACTTTGTTATAGAAATAAAGGATATTATCGCTATATTAGAAACTATATTTAAAACAAACTCAAAAGTGTGACCCACTCAAAAGTGTGACTTAAATACAAAACTTTCTACATTAACGTGACTTAAAAGCAATACTTTTTTTTGAGTGTGACTAATAGTTTTAAAAGATTACAAAGTGTGACTTGGATATAATTTTTCGTAATTTTTTAGAGGGGAGAAATTTTGCTTCCCAAACCAAGTAAAAAACATCACATCAAAACTTATAAGAGTATATTATTTATGGAGGTCACATTTTGTAGCATCCAATCGGCTCCTATATATCTAAACTATGACAGTGAACGTTAGCCGCCCACTTTTACTTGTTTGCGTTATTAGGCTATAGACATTTTGGAGTTAAAATAAAACATTATAAAATTTTATAAATTTCTACAAATACGAATTACGAGATAATAAATTTAAATTCTTCACTCGCTAAATAAAATATAAAATACGAGATATTAACTTTTACAATTTTATACAACTTCAAATACACCTAATATTAGACTGGATGATTCGAGCTCTAAGGAAGAGGCCATTAATTAGCTGGCTATAATCTTGAAGTGAATTTTATAGAAATTGAGAGAGAGATACAAATGAAAATTGGAAGCATCTTGACCAGAGAAAGATTTTTCAAATGAAGCCCGCGGCGAACTAAACATCACTTAATCAAGTACGGGGAGATATTTTTAAAAATATTTTTAAAAAATATTGTCAAAACCCTCTTCTTTCTCTCTCAATAAATAAATATTTTTAAAAAATAATATTTAAATTTAAATTTATATTTCTCTCCTGATAATGTATTTAATAATAAATAAACAAACAAAACCCAATCTTATTGATTGATAAGTGTTGTTGTTTAAAAAAAAATAATTTGAACAATTCGTTACTTGAATCAAATTTTAAAATAAGTAATTATAATAAAACTTTTAAAATCTATTAAGACTCAAATATTTTTGCATTTGAGTGAATTCTTGAAACAATAAATCGCTGTAATTTTTTTTTTTGGTATACTTTTGAGTTGACATTTTGTTAATTGTTTCTATTAATTGACTTTTAAAATTAGAATTAAATTTATTGAATAAAAGGCAATGGGCATGATACAAAAAGGAGTCCTAGGATGAATTTTCCATTTTACCCCTACTGTCTTGTTGTCAACTTACCTAGGAAAGGACAATTTAGTCATTTCACCGTCCGAATAACACAGCTAAAATTATACGTACAAGCAGACCGGAAGAGTCCTTGGGAATTTATCAAATTTTCGAATCTTGCCTGTCTGTGCAACCGTTTGGTTCGGGGAAATGAGCACTGGTGATATCCTCAACGTTCATCCTTCAGAACTCAAATTCTCATGTAAGTCCCACATTTCCTACTAAATTTTAGCTTTCTGGTTGGTTGCCGAGAAATCGAGGGAAAACGAAAGAAAATAAAAAAAAAAAAATTGAACCTTGGTTATTTTTTTGTTGGCTTGCGCGTAAGAGTAACACGTCTCAACTGTGCCAAATTACTGTTCTAGGGTTTCAATCATCAAGGGTTTTTTTTTTGGTAATCATCAATCATCAAGGGTTGGTGTTTACAATTTAAAGATTTTGTTTATCTTTAACGTAATTCTATTTATTGTTCACTCTAATTTTCTTCCTTTGGTGGCATTTTTGGATGTTGGTATCTATTATCCTTGATGGGTCGTTTGGCATTCGTTTTAAAAAAGTTGAATTGAGGAAGCAGAGTTCATATTCTGTGCGGTTGACTAACAAGACTAACCAGTATGTGGCATTCGAGGCAGTCTCTCTGGTGATGTATTGGTCTATTCAATTAATTTTGATTTCCCACTTTTGCTGTTGTTTACTAATCTCGTATCATCCAGTCTAATATAGTTTAATATTTTAATGGTATATTTAGTATGAAGATAAATGTTATTTAAATAATTATTAATCTTATACTATCATTGTTACATCCTTTACTTTCTCTCTCTCTCTCTCTCTATATATATAGAGATATATTATATTATATTATATAACTAGTCATGCCCAGTGGGAGTCAAGCACTGATTGAGTCATCGTCCCTCCTACATTTATCAATACAAACCTATGTGTTAATACGTGGACTAATATAAGGGGAGAGTCAATGTCAATGCGTTGGTGGATATAGATTAGGATATATATATAAACAGTTTTAAGTCCTGATTTTTAATTTGAAGCAAGTGGGTGGCTAGAAAATCTATATTTTTTTCTTCTTTTATACTCTCCACCCCACCCCTCCCCCCCCCCCCAACCCAAAAAATGAAAAATCATAGCCTTAGTTTCCCCGTAATGGTAAGAAGAATTCATTTATTAGTACGTAAATTGTCTCCTTTCTCTATATATTTAACTCTTTATTCTATTGTGTCCGAACACCATGCGACTTAATCCTACAAATACACAGTTTAAAAAAATAAAATAAAGTTCAAAAAATGCTTCAATACAATGATAAATACACAGCCTAGGCCCAAAGGCATGGTGATTAGTGACCATTTATATATACATATATATATACATGAACATCCACTAGCAAGTCTAGCACCCTATATCAACAACTAAGCCACAGTAAAAATTGCTTCATCTCATACCACCCTACCAACACTTTATAAACATCAGCAGTGACCCCATCATAGTCATACTAGCATAACGTTGATTCTGTAGATTGAAACTAATCCCCTTCTATGATGACCTGAACTAACATATTTGGATTACTTAAAAAAGGTGTGCTTGAGTCATAAATTTGATAAAGAGAAAGGGATGGAAAAGGAAAAGGAGAAGGAAAAAAACAAGAAAGAAAATAGAATCTCAAATACAAAATCTTATTTGAATGGATTGAAAAGCACAAGAAAATAAAAGATATTCTTTAATAAACTAATTTTCTAATTTAATTACTATATATTTCTCAAAAACCACACTTTTATCCCTTCTATTTTGCAAAACCACCCAACAAAAGAATTCATTTTGAATGCCCTTTCCCTTCCTTTTTTCTTCATAAATCCATGATCCAAACACAATAAATAAAAAACAAAAAAAATAAAAAAGTCAATGACTAGCAACGGGTCAACTCACTAGTTAAGCATGGTCCTTTCAGATTCCACACCAAAATAACATCAACACCAGAAAGCACACAGCAAAGTTGACCAAATCAAAGTTTCAAGTCATTTTCTCCCAGAAACACAAATTTGCACTCTTTAACACTCATATTAAGCAACTCCTCGCCCAGACAAGAAGTCGACAAACAACTCACGAAACTCCTCAGTCCTCACAATATGCCAGACAATCAGCTAAAGGAACACTCTGTTTATGGGGCCCCAACAGTGTGTCCAAAGGTGCCTACCAGCAACATGCACCTTCAGATGCCATCCATAGTAAGCCTGGATTTATGACATTAAGTACACGAAATAAGAGGGGGGGGGGGGGCAATACTTTTGATGGTCCATGACATTTTTAAACAACAAAGAAGCTTTGGATATGAGAATGCATGACGCAACCTGAAACAATTACAACAGAGAATGCCAAGCGCTTTTAGTCCAGAAGTCCAGCCTGCTTGTAATTTTCAACCGAATCAATCAGCGTTTCTTCCAACGGTCTGTGACTCCAACCAAAATTCTTCAATTTCTCTGAACTGAGCTTTTCCTCTTCCTTAACCTCAATGAAACTGCCAGTAGACAAATGAATGAATCATCAAATTTAACATGTCAAAACACCCGGACAAAGGGTAAACCATAATAATACTTCAGGTATACCTTTCGGTAATAAACCATAACTAAAATTCTAAATATAGTTTGCTGATAATTGCTTGTAATTTCTAGTCTATTATACTCATTACTGCCCAACCCACCAAAATATATATATATATATATACACAACAAACATCCTTTTAGTTGAATATTTATTTATTATGGAGATGGAAACTTACTTCTTAGGATAATTGTAGTTCGGGTAAATTCTCCTGACTATTTCCACCAAATCTTTTGACTTGGCCGTGTGAGCCGTGCAAATGTATCTTCCTTCTGCTTCAGGCTTCTCAAACACCAACAGCAGTGCTTCAGCCAAATCACGCACATCTACTATCGTCCATATCTTGTTTTCGAGTTCATTATAACCTTCTGTATGGTCAGATGAGGTAAATTGCCAGGACCGTAAGGAGACTACACTTTTCGCTGATAATCATTTTTCAAGAAAAAATATATATATACATATACCAAATGAATTGGGAAGGGAAAAAAACATGATAAGCAGTATGATAAAATCCTTGTCATATACTCAAGATTGCATAAGGAAGAAGACGTGAATACATGATTTCCATCTGCAGCCAATTTGCTTTGAAGATACGGTCTCCAATTATGCTTCCATTGGCTTAAACCAATGCAAATAATCCAGAAGAAATTCCACACAAAAATGTTGAGTACCCAAAATAGTGGGCAACTCCTCACTCATCAAGTCCATCCATGTCCAACATCAAGCAGTGTTTTTGAAAGGGTTAAAGTGACACAAGATTGAAATTAGGAACTCAGTATCTCCTCGGAACTCAAACTCGTCCTTCAAGCAGTCCAATCATAAAGAGAATGATTGGGAAAGTGAGCATCATTCCTCAAGGCTTAACAAAAAAAATACAAGCATTATCCATTTATCCTTTTCATACGAACTGGAGTCCTAGCTTGTAGACTTAAAAAGCATATAATGAGAAGGGCATGATAAGGAAGATTCTATTATATGGGAAGTAATTTCTTGAACATTAAAAGGTAAATTTTACTCATTCCACTTCAGCATATATATATGTAAAGGGACAGCACTTCGTTACAAAAGGAGAAAATAGGATCTGCACGTACAAAGATTCAATATAGTACATCACTACGTCTCAGAAAATAAAATGATATAGGTCTGATTGGTACCTTTTAAAAGCTTTAGAAGGATCGTGCTACTAGAATTTATTGTGGATTGGAGCATTGGCCCCATGACATAGGTTGGACACACTGTCACAACATCAAGCCCACTTCTCTTGGCAAACTCCCAAGCCTCAATTTCCGCTTCTGTTTTGGAAGCACAATACCAGTTCTAGGATAAAGAACCACGAAGTCAGTACACACACACACACACACACACACACAAACACACACATATATACACATTGGCACAGATATACTCATTAGAAAAGCTTTGAATAATTTCAAGAAGAAATGCACTCAGTTACAATTCAGTCATCAGAATTACAAACTTAAAGTTGGTTTGTTTGGTTGCTTACGTTAGTACTTCTGCAGTATTCCTTATCAGACCAACAAGTCTCATCCTTTACTTGATCCTTGGGCCAAACAGGGTTTAAAACAACAGCTGCTGAAGAAGATACAAACACCACTCGCTTGACATTTGCTTCAGAAGATGCCTTGAGTACATTAACTGTACCTTTTACAGCCGGCTCAATTAGTTGTACCTGCACCAAAGCTATTAGATACTATGGAAGTACATTAAATTCCAATGGAAGTTAAACTCATAGTTGTGTAATAGACTCAAGGTTTTACCTAGATTCTAGGGTTTTCATGTCATATTGCGTGCCTTTATATGTGATTGATTTATTTACCACGATTTGGTTTGTTTTGATTTGTTTGCACAAAATTTCCACGGAGATCAATTGTTATTTCCAAATTTTCAATTCAGCTATCTGATGGACCCAATTTAAGATAACAAGCGTACGAACTGATTTCATAATTTTATGCCTCTTACTAGATATATTCTCATAAGTAGGCTCTTAGTCCAAATTATTCCAAAATCAAACAGCAAAACAATGAAACTAATGGTTAATATACAGAAACTCTCTACCGTGGAACTAGCACAAGAATCCAAGGCTAATTATACCATAAAAGCGATAGTAGCCAAATGTATGGCGTGCAGAGACCTATTACCATAGAAAATCAGTTCACATGGTTGTTGCCAACATTAATACAAGGAAAACATGACTTATAAAAAAATAAAGAAAGAAAGAAAGCATAGAATTCTCCACATGGTTCAAAAGCCAACATAAACATGAATTGCCTAACAAGCAAATAATTAAAATAAACAAGTTTCATCATGACACATTCTTGCCTCTGGGTTTGGTACACTGCTGGGGGGAACTGGACTGGCAGCATGGAAAACTCCATCGCATCCTGTGATGGCGGCAGAAAGAGAACTCCAATCCAACAAGTCTGCCTTGAAGAGTTTCAGGTTCTCAGAAGCTTTTTCAAGTTTCTTCAAATGAGAATTTTTCTCATCCTGTGCAAAATAAGTTGGAAATGTTTTACAAAGGCCCCATTCAAAAATTACAAATGAAGGAGCAAGATTTTTCTCAATAGCTTAAATTAACATGCATTATCATAGAACCTCATTGTAACCATCGTATTCTTAAACTGCATTTCATGCTCCAGGAAGATGAGATGAACCGCAGTATCTAATATAGCACAGTAAGCGTTTTCAAAACATCTGCTAGATGCTGCTTCATTAGATGGGAAATCATATTTCAAATAAGTGTTTTCCATTTTGATTTGTTTGGATTTATCCATGACGAAGCCCATAATTTTCATAAAAACTTGTTTCAAGGATAAATTCCTACCTTCAAATAAACTTGAATGACAATAGAATGAACCCATGTCCTCGAGGCTTCCAATCAAGCCCTTGACATTATTCTTGGAATGTATATCAACATTCATTAATTGAGATTTGAGCCGTTGGACAAATAATATGCTGCTGAATTTTTATTTTGCATTTGATCTATTTTTATTCAACAAATTAAAGAAAATAAAAAGGATATCTGCTGATTGCAAAGCCTTACATCCATTTTTAACAACAGTTAATACTTTAAAACTTGAATTGAAGTAATGAAAGAGGAAAGAAGGGCAATCCCTAATTTGTTTATAGCTGGGGATTGATTAGAGGAAATACTACATGAAGCCCCAAACCAATGTTTGGTGCTAGCGGAAATAGGATTGAAACTAATTAAGTCTTTATAATTACTTAAACCCATCTCAAGTCCTCAAGGTTTATACATTGACTATTGCCAAATAGAACCTTATCTAACAAAATTACAAACGAAATAACTTTAGGCACGCATAAGAATCACATAAGCAACAACCATAAGAACTCCCAAAAAGGGTACACAATTGAGTTCAATGCTTCCACTTATATGCCCAAGATTCCATGCTCAAGCTTCTAAAACGGGACTAAACACCCTATCCGTTGGTTAAGGTTGTCATAATCTTTCCTCTCCTTAACACCTCACGTACTCGTAAAGGAGCAATACAACAAGTTGGAAATCTCGCGTTTAAATTTATGCTTCCGATGTGGAATAAAGCACATAGCACCCGGGTGTTGGAATTTTCACAAAATTAATACATCAATGAAATTTATGACATTATATCCACGTGTACATGTCATAATAGGAATACTCTGACATGTACATTGTTAGATTTATTTTCCTTTAGTGCCTTTGAAAGCATGTTTTGTAATGACATTTCATTTAATTTATTTTTCTGGTTAAAATAAAATATTTATTTAATTAAGCATACACTATTGTCCCTTATTTATAAAGTATGTGATTTAAGTATTGGGCATAAGATGTCAATACAGAAAGATTTAAATCATAAGTTTTATAAATAAAAGTAAATTCACAGCTATTAATGAAACGGGCATTTCATTATGTTAAAGCTGTAACTTTTCTACTTCTTAATTGGGTGATTTATCTTGATCACTAAAGTGGTGACTTTGAGTAGGAAAGTTAGTATGTATATGAGATACACATATTGAATTGACTATTGTAAATTATGATTTGATTAATAAATGTCTTTTAATCATAATTTACATAAGCTTTAATAAACTTAATAAACCTTAATCCTGAGTTTGTAATGGACTCACATTTATAGATTAAGTCTATTTGAGTTATCACGGAGTGAGATCTTATTAATGGTCAAAACCTCGATAACTTGGAGATTTAATATTATGAATCGTGGGAACATATACTTACAAGATGGAATCCATTCTGATACGCTCACTTAAGCTATTTATCTTTTTGATCATTAAATCTGTGGCCGCAATTTATTCAATAAATTGTTTATTGAATAACAATATTTATTTGTAAATTATTTACAAATATGAAAAATATTGAGAATGATCAAAATATAGACAAATAGTGACTTAGGGTTAAATATGTAATTAAGGGGCTCGACATTTAGCCCAGCTTAATTATGAGCTTATAATGGAGGGTTAATTAAGTGGATATTATTGGTCTAAGACCAAAATTCATTTTATTAAAAGTTGTTTTAATTAAATGAATTTCAACATGGACTACTAGAGTGCAGCTCAGGGCTTTTAGTGGAATAGCCCTGGGTTAATTCAAAAGATAATGGGTTGTCATGAGATGATAAAGCCCAAATATCTTTTAAGTTTGAGCTAGGAATCCATGGGCCTTCAGTCCCCAAGCTAGCTCAATTTTATCTTGATGGGCCAAGTCCAATTGACTAATTATTTATAATTTATTTATGAAATAAATTATAGATAATTAATATATATATATTTAGATAAGATGATATGGTTGGGGGATTTTCTCAAGATACCATATCTTCTAAATATATATTAAGATGATATATATAGATAAGATATGTGTGAGAGTGGATAAGAGATAATCTCTAGAGTTAGAGATCTTCTCTGATACAAATTCTGTATCCCACTCTTTATAAATATCTTTTATATATAAATTAGCCAACTGATCTGAGATTGTGCCCACACACATCCATCTAGAGAGATAATTTGAGAATAGTTTGGAAGGCTGAATCGCTGAAAGAAGGTACTTCCGCTGTGTATCAGAAGAAAAATTTAAAGAGTTCATCCTTCTATTCGAGATATTTTTCTCAACCCTATGCTATAAAAACTAACAATTTGGTATCAGAGCTTTTATTAAATTTATAGCATGGTTTTAATTATGCATAGATGTGGCATCAATTTTTTTTTTTCTCTCTTGTGTGGATGAATAAAACCCTTAATTTACAGTAATTTTTTATTTATTTTAAGGGTGTAATCAGGAGGGGTGGTTAATTT
Source organism: Vitellaria paradoxa (assembly GCA_019916065.1). NCBI lineage: Eukaryota > Viridiplantae > Streptophyta > Magnoliopsida > Ericales > Sapotaceae > Vitellaria > Vitellaria paradoxa. Next base: position 1,711,686 of record CM034239.1, read on the forward strand.
TTTGGAACCATGTTTTCCCTCCTGATTTTATTTTTCAGATTTTTAAATCTCTGTAATTGTTTAATTTTTGAGTCTGTAATTTTTCTTTGGATCTGTATCTATTCGAGACCCGATTCATTGAAGATAAAACAACAGAACAAGGAGATCCAGAAGTATCGCACGGCTGTTTTTGGTGCAGCGGGCAAGATGCCAGAGACCCACAACCTCCACAGTGAAGCACACGGGCTGGCAGATCCTTATTAAAAAAAAAAATAGATCCTGTGGGAGGTAACTTTGGCTGCGGTACTCACCCGCGATGGAGGCAGCGACCAAAGCTACGGGAGCCACTGATTTGGCAGCAACCTGCAGCAGAAGGAAAAGGGCACTGCCCAGCGACCCGCGGCAGCTGGGATGGCCTCTGCCGTGAAGGATTTGTAGCCTCCATCGCGCACGGCGGCGAAGAAGCCAACCACAGCGGGTGTGACGTCTGCGGGGCAACCCGTGGAGTAACCAGCGTGTGCCGGCTACTGGAATCCCAAACGGGAGTACCGCTGGAGGCAGCAGAGTCCTGATCTGGTGGCGGCAGATCTGGAGCCACCAGTGACTGCGGAAACCAGGCGCGGTAGCCGGGGTTGCCGCGATGTGGAGTCCGGATCTGGCACTGTTGCCAAGCGAGACATCCACGGCGGCGTGGAACCCAGCAGAGGAGCACCGCGGGAAGTTTCTGTGGTGCCGTCAGCTTGCGGTAGGTGCGGGGACTCCGTGTGAATTACTCTCAATCGTAGGAATTTTTGGAGTTTGGTAAAGGAGCCGCCAGAAATTTTTGGAACCAGCCGTGTGTAACCTGAGATTGATTTGGGAAGAGGGTTATTTTGAAGTTTTTTAATCCCTGGGGGTTATTTTGTAATTTCTTAAAGTTTTAAATTACTTTGTAATTAAAGAAGTAACTTGGATGAGAAATTTTAAAATAACTCGGGGTAAAACTGGAATTTCTCAAAGTTTTAAACTTTAACATTTTAAAAGTAAGCTGGGCATAGTTTTAAAAATTGAAGTTTCAGCCCACAAGTTTTATTATTTATAAAATTAGTTTATAAATTTTGAGAAAGATCAAAGATGCCCTCAACCCAAATTCAATTCAAATCCAAAGGCTAAGAAAACAGGAGAGAGCAATTGGAAGCAAAAGGGAACAGCTGGAAGATGGAGATTGACTGCAAGAAGACTAGATTAAAGTTTTTTTTTTGGGTCAATGTAATTTTCTAGGAAAACTGTGAATTAAAGGTTAGTTATTTATTTATTTTGGTTAATTGATCTATTATGTATGTTTGTTTGATAACATGTCATATAGATTTTAGGGATGCTACATAACATGTTCATGCATAATTAATGTTAGATGATATTTATATTCTAATGTGATTAGGATATAGTTAATGTCATTTATTTAATTTATATAATGTTTATATTCTAATGTGATTAGGATATAGATAATATCTTTTGTTTAATTTTTATGATATTTATATTCTAATGAGATTAGAATAAGGTTAATATCATTTATTTAATTTTGTTAATTTTATATTGACATAACCAATTAATTATTTTATTTTATAAAATTAGATATTAATGGTTAGAATGTCAATTAATATTTTTCTTAAAATATTAAATTAACAAAATTAAAAACTCAAAGTTATAACGTTTGAGTGGGAGAGGGTTTTGACATAAAACCCATAGCCTCCACTATTAATCCTATAGTAAGATAGATTAATATCTTGTCTCAAATCTTATGAGTTCCCTACAGAGGATATTAATCGGTATTGGTTACTGGATAGGATTTTCTCAAAAACTCTAAGTTATAAAAAATTGAGTGGGAGAGGGTTTTAGACATAAAACCCATAGCCTCCACCGTTAATCCTATAGTAAGATAGATTAATATCTTGTCTCAAATCTTGTGAGCTCCCTACGGAAGATATTAATCGGTATTGGTTACTGGATAGGATTTCATTAAAAACTCTAAGTTATAAAAAATTGAGTGGGAGAGGGTTTTAGACATAAAACCCACAGCCTCCACTGTTAATCCTATAGTAAGATAGATTAATATCTTGTCTCAAATCTTGTGAGCTCCTTACGGAGGATATTAATCGATATTGGTTACTGGATAGGATTTCCTTAAAGGATAAAATTTTGAATATTACTAAATAGAACTGACTGCCCTACGGTAGCTTTTTTATTTGGGAAATATGAGAAATTGAAACAGTGGTTATACACTCAACTTAGAATATTTAATATCCTCCCTACGGAGTTGTTATTAAATTAATTCTAAGAGGCTTAAAATATCGGTAATTTATTATTATTTAGATATGAGATATCTAATTAAAATAATAATAAATAAGTAAATGGACTTGTCTAATCAGTGGCAAATATGACCACCCTACGGAGGCATATTTAAAACGGAATTAGATTATCGATGCATGATAAAGTAGTTATAGAGTTCTACTTATGCATATATTTTTTTATGCATTTTATTATGTAAAAGTTTTATGTTTTAAGAATGTATGCTTATTTAAATTTATTTGTTTTATTCAGAAAATGTCTTTCAGCCCACTAGCTGCTCTTTTAAGTCAAAATAAATTAATTGGACCTAATTATACGGACTGGAAAAGGAATTTGAACATTCTCTTCATTGAAACTTGTTTAGTGGTTGATTCTACGGATTCCTGGATAGTAGATTCTTAAGCCACTAATCATGTTTGCAATTAATCGCAAGGGTTCCAGGAAACCAGGGTTTTAAATGATGGAGAAGTTAATCTTAGGTTGGGAACTGGTGCATTGGTTGCAGCCAGAGCAGTGGGAGTTGTTACTTTATTTTTTGATGCATTCAGATCTTTAGTTTTAGAAAATTGTTTATTTGTACTTGAACTTAGACGTAATTTGATTTCGGTTAGTAGCTTAAATAATTGTGGATATTCAGTTATTGTTGATACTACCGTGGTAATCAAAAAGTATAAAACGTTTATTTGTTCTAGTACAATGGCTGACATTTTTATACTGTTTGCATCCTAAAATAAACTCACTGCATGACACAGAATTGAATAACGACACTAATCACCATAAAAGAATCAAGGTATCCCAAACTAATAAAACGTATCTGTGGCACTTACGTTTAGGTCATATAAATCTAAATAGGATCCAAAGACTGGTTAAAAGTGGACTTTTGGATTCACTGGTTTTTGAACCACTACCAGTTTGCGAATCCTGTCTAGAAGGTAAAATGACCAAAAGACCTTTTAATGCTAAAGGTAATAGAGCCATAGAACCGTTGGAATTAGTGCATTCTGATGTATGTGGACCCCTGAACACTCAAGCAAGAAGGGTTTTGAATATTTCATCATATTTGTTGATGATTATTCAAGGTATGGTTATGTGTACCTAATGCACCGTAAGTCTAAAGCTTTTGAAAAATTTAGAATCTTTCAGGCGGAAGCGGAAAAGCAATTAGAGAAACACATAAAGACACTTCGATCTGATTGAGGTGGCGAGTACCTCCTCAATGAGTTTAGGGACTACTTATCAGATAATAGGATAGTTTCTCAATTAGCCGCACCAGGGACTCCCCAGTAAAATGGTGTAGCAGTAATGAGAAACAGAACTTTGCTTGATATGGTGAGGTCTATGATAAGTTATTCAACTCTGCCCATCTTGTTTTGGGGTTATGCCTTAGAAACAGCCATGTATCTTCTAAAATTGGTTCTATCTAAGTCTATTCCCAGTATAACCTTACAATTGTGGAATGGTAATAAACCTAGTTTACACCATATACACATATGGGGTTCTCGAGCACATGTGCTGAAGGGAAAAGCGGATAAAATGGAACCTAGGACTGAAGTTTGCCTGTTTATAGGATATCCTAAAGGAACGAGAGGAAGTCACTTTTATAGTCTTAAAGAAAAGAAAGTATTTGTTTGCACAAATGTTACTTTCCTTGAGGAAGACTATATGAGAGATTTCAAACCTTGGAGTAAGATAGTTCTTGAAGAATTATCTAACAATACTAATGCTATTCCCAGTCCGATTAATGAATCAGTTCCTAATCCAGAGTCTGTTAATTAACCTGAGCTAGTTGCAGAACATCAATCACCGATGCTACGTCATAGTGGGAGAACAATTAGATATCCATCTAGATACATGTTAATTGGAGAGTCTTATCAGGCAGTCTCTGGTGAACATAAATCAGATCCCACTAGTTATGATGAAGCAATAAATGATGTGGATGCAAATAGTTGGCACAAAGGTATGCTATGCACTAGACCAGATATTTGCTATGTAGTAGGAATGGTCAATAGATACCAGTTTAATCCAGGGCCAGAACATTGGGTTACAGTAGAGCATATACTTAAGTATCTTTGGAGAACAAGAGATTATATGCTTGTGTATTCTAGTGAAAATCTAGTACCTATTGGACATACAGTTTTTGACTTTTAGAAGGGTGAAGTGAGTGTATCCAAGATTGCTCCTACCAAGAATCTAGCGGATCCATTCACAAAGACCCTAGCAGCTAAAGAGCTTTGATTATCATATTTATGATATGGGTTTTCGTTATATGCCTAATATGCTTTAGGGCAAGTGGGAGATTGTTAGATTTATTTTCCTTTGGTGCCCTTGAAAGCATGTTTTGTAATGACATTTCATTTAATTTATTTTTCTGGTTAAAATAAAACATTTATTTAATTAAGCATACACTATTGTCCCTTATTTATAAAGTATGTGATTTAAGTATTGGGCATAAAATGTCAATACAGAAAGATTTAAATCACAAGTTTTATAAATAAAAGTAAATTCACAGCTATTAATGAAACGGGCATTTCATTATGTTAAAGCTGTAACTTTTCTACTTCTTAATTGGGTGATTTATCTTGATCACTAAAGTGGTGACTTTGAGTAGGAAAGTTAGTATGTATATGAGATACACATATTGAATTGACTATTGTAAATTATGATTTGATTAATAAATGTCTTTTAATCATAATTTACATAAGCTTTAATAAACTTAATAAACCTTAATCCTGAGTTTGTAATGGACTCACATTTATAGATTAAGTCTATTTGAGTTATCACGGAGTGAGATCTTATTAATGGTCAAAACCTCGATAACTTGGAGATTTAATATTATGAATCGTGGGAACATATACTTACAAGATGGAATCCATTCTGATACGCTCACCTAAGCTATTTATCTTTTTGATCATTAAATCTGTGGCCGCAGTTTATTCAATAAATTATTTATTGAATAATAATATTTATTTGTAAATTATTTACAAATATGAAAAATATTGAGAATGATCAAAATATAGACAAATAGTGACTTAGGGTTAAATATGTAATTAAGGGGCTCGACATTTAGCCCAGCTTAATTATGAGCTTATAATGGAGGGTTAATTAAGTGGATATTATTGGTCTAAGACCAAAATTCATTTTATTAAAAGTTGTTTTAATTAAATGAATTTCAACATGGACTACTAGAGTGCAGCTCAGGGCTTTTAGTGGAATAGCCTTGGGTTAATTCAAAAGATAATGGGTTGTCATGAGATGATAAGGCCCAAATATCTTTTAAGTTTGAGCTAGGAATCCATGGGCCTTCAGTTCCCAAGCTAGCTCAATTTTATCTTGATGGGCCAAGTCCAATTGGCTAATTATTTATAATTTATTTATGAAATAAATTATAGATAATTAATATATATATATTTAGATAAGATGATATGGTTGGGGGATTTTCTCAAGATACCATATCTTCTAAATATATATTAAGATGATATATATAGATTAGATATGTGTGAGAGTGGATAAGAGATAATCTCTAGAGTTAGAGATCTTCTCTGATACAAATTCTGTATCCCACTCTTTATAAATATCTTTTATATATAAATTAGCTAACTGATCTAAGATTGTGCCCACACACATCCATCTAGAGAGATAATTTGAGAATAGTTTGGAAGGCTGAATCGTTGAAAGAATGTATTTCCGCTGTGTATCAGAAGAAAAATTTAAAGAGTTCATCCTTCTATTCGAGGTATTATGCTATGTCATAATAGGAATACTCTGACATGTACATAACCATATATCTTTTAATATTATACACTACTAGTTGTAGTACCATCGTACAGATAAACCGTTTGAAAGATAGTTGTTGCAGTTTAATAAATCTCTCAAAAAATCTAAAACAAATTGACATTTACCCACTCAATTTTTGTCTGATAATAACATGGGAATACATTAGTCCCACATTGTTTGGGAAGATTTCAGAAGGCCTAAGCAGAGCAGAACAGCTGAGAAGGACTGATGGGACGGGTGATTATGGGAACAACATCCCTTCGTCTAATCAGAATAAATTTTGGCTTCAAAGTAAAAAGAGTACAAAGAAGCTGGATGAATTGATAACAATTAAAGCTAGCACACACTGATTACTGAATTCCATTAGAATTGCAAATCAACACTAATTAGATGCAGCTAATTATTTAAGAAAGAGGAAAAGAAAGAGGAGGAAGAGGGGGACGAGCAGCGAAAGCTAATGAAGAGAGCTAAGAACGTTTCGGACCCAGACACGAAAAAGAAAGGAAAACACAGAAATATCAATATTTTTTTTCTTTTTTTAGGGGGGGGATGGGAGACTAAATTAAAAAGGGCAAAATCCCAGAGAGAGAATCATGATAAAATCCATAAAAACGAATCAATCTATTAATCAAGATATATGGCGATCTTTCATCATATGAGTTCAATAGATAAGACTGCTATCAATTATATATAAGACAAAACGCTCATGAAAGTTAAGCCAACAAAACAGGAAAGAGAAGAGAGGGAGAAAGTGATGCTTACGAGGATCTCTGACGGTGCCATGGACAGTGTAGCCCTTAGAGAGGAGAAGCTTCACCAACCAAGAAGCTACATAGCCTCCTGCCCCCGTAACGCACACTCTGCCCTTCTCCGCCATTGAAACACCAAGCCACTCTCCTTCTCTGGCCACCGAATCCTTCCAGTGTGCGTATGTATATATACATATAACTGTGACAGTGAACGTTAGCCGCCGACTTTTATTTGTTTGGATCTGGACATCAAAATTAATGTTAGGCGAACTCGATAGTCGTTGATAGTTTAATGATTCAAATGTATTTATTTAAATTAAAAATTTATAAATATATTTAAATCGTTTAATTTTAATTTAGTATACACGTTTAAATTGTCATAGCATTTGTTTTTGTTACACTTCGATGCTTTCTATTTATTTATTCACTTGATTCCATTCACATGCTCTATTGTTTAGCAGTTTAAATTCTTTTGGGGTAGGAGAGAAGCCCGCAGCCGCTACCCCTGGGTGCGCACTGGGTGAAACCCGCCCTGTGACCCTAGCCGGCAAAGAACCACGAGGAGGTAAACCTGCCTAGGCAAGCCCTGGCTGACCGGCTCAGCCAAGAAGACTATTAGATGGCCCTCCACAATTAGAGGAAAGACTGCCCCCAAGAGGAGTCGAACCCGGGACCTATTGATCCCAGGCCCTTCAGTCCGCCATCCGAATCAACTCGACTATCTCTTTTGGGGCAGCAGTTTAAATTCTTCATCACAAGGGTGGCATGGATAGAACAATAGTAAATAATTAAAATCATGTTATATAACTTATGAAAATAACCTTATAATATGGATTAATTTTTTATCTATTTTACTTTTTTTAGTTGATGAGATAAGTGATATAATTTGATAAGATATTAATTGGAAGATGAGAATATATTGTACAATAAGACTTTCATATTTAGTATAATATATATATATATATATATATATAATTTGTGAGAATCACAAGATTAAAAACTTAACCCTAATCTCGTATCATCCAGTCTAATATAGTTTAATATTTTAATAGTATATTTAGTATGAAGATAAAATGTTGTTTAAATAATTATTAATCTTATACTATCATCATTCATCATTACATCCTTTACTCTCTTTTTTTTTTTTTAATCTTGTAAAAAGGAATTTGTAAATTTCAAGGGATTAATAGTCTAGTGAGAGGGAGAGTTTGACATTGGTTTCAATATTAGCCTCTGAACAATAACATCAAGGACTATTAGATTAAAATTTAATAAAGCATAAATGTACATGAACTGTTGGATTTTAATCTAACGGCCCAAACATGACTATTTGAGAGTTGTTTTCAGTTTCAATCTCAGCCCCTGAATCTATAGTCGAATCCTTGCATCCATAATCTAACATATTGTAATAATTTTTTTTGATACGAAGTTAAAAATTGAAGACATAATATTACGACAACCTTTGGGGATAAATAATGAGAATGTCATTGATTTTCTATTGATTTTGGGAATTAGAGATATCATGAAATATGAGATATACGTACTCACGGATTAAAAGTCAATAGACTTGTGCAAAAGTTAGTTATCATTCCAGTAAATTAGTAGTCTAAATAACAACGCTAATTGATTATCACATCTAATGGACAAGCAACCCATGATTCGGGTTCATTTGGTTTGAAAAAAAACAACAAAAAACTCTATAAATCTCTATTAATTTTATATCACATCAACTTTTTTCTTTCACTGCATGTATTACGAACTCTCAATTTATCTCACTTTTTCTTACTCCAAACACACCCGAAATGATACAAGGATGATGTGATTTATTGGTTATTTAATCAAGTGGGTGAGTGACCCCATGAAATGAAATGATGCAAACATCAATTAAGGGTGTGTTTAAGGTTTTGATATTGTGATCATTGTTCAGACTTGTAGAGTATTTACCTTACGTATGCATGTGTGTAATGAGATGATGATGATCGGATAATGAAAATAAAATGGATTAATGGATTAAATTGCTAATCTTATACTTGATGTGATGATACATATGTAATGCACGGTAATATCATGCTAAGTCATGTTATTGCATTCATATGCCTATTGATGTGCAAAGTAGGTACAAGTTGATCCGTTTTCATTTTCCTGCATATTTTTGTTGCAAAATGCTGAGCCTAGGGGTGGAAACGAGCCAAATCGAAATGAGTTTTAACTTATTTGAGCTCGATTTAAACTCGGTTCGAACTTTTATATAGGTTCAAGATTGGTTCAATAAAAAAGAATTTAGACTCAAGATTAGTTTGTGAATAACTCGATTAAAGTAAAATGACACCGTTTTAATATAAAATATCATAAATAAAATATTACAAAAATATATATATATATATATATATATATATATATAATTTTATCAAACCAACTTGTGAACATTCGAGTTGAACTTTGCTATACTCGAACTCGAGCTTGAATCTAAACAAATTACAAATCAAGATTGATTCGAGTTTATTTTAGTCACGAATAAGTTTAATCCAAATCTCTCTTTTTTTTTTTTTTTTAAGTTAAGCTCGAATTGCTCATGAATAGCTCGATTCATTGAAACCCCTAGTTGAGCCCGAAGCATAAATAGCGAGGCGTGACCTAATGATCACATACAAATCTTAATTAATCATACTAAATTAAATTAGAGCTATACAAAATAATTTTTTATAATATTTTAAAAAATTTACAGAGGTAGAGGAGCTAATATGAATGATCTTAGCCCCTCAATATAGGAAGAAATATTAACTTACTAAAAGTTTTATAAAATATAACAAATATAATTAAAAAATAAAATATTTGATAATAATATTTATTATTTTTAACTCTACACAATAAACAAAATGTAAATATCAATTTGATCTCAATTCTATAAAAACATGATCTGAATTGTTAAATTAAATTTTCACACATTCATGCATTTTTTAATTAAAATTTTACAAATATATTTAAATTATTAAATTTTAATTTAATAATTCAAATTTAATTAACACGTTGTTTACGTCAACTTTGATTGTTAAGTCTCTTTGACAAATGTTTGTCCGGCCATTACTTTTACTTAATACCCTTCTCTAGAAGAAGAGGACAATTAGGTGCCCTTTTACGTCAGGGCTTACCTAATCATATCTGTTTTTTTTTTTTTAGCTTTGTTTTGTTTTTTTGGTTTTTTTTTTTGGGGGGGGGGGGGGGGGGGGAGGGGGGGAATTGATAGCTAATCTTATCGGGAGAAGGGACGATGGAACTACAATTAGCTCCGTGGAGGCCCAGAGAGGTCAGATTCTATTCTGGATTAAACGCAGCGGAGTACAATTGAAAAACGGGTGATAACGACGGTGGCATGCAGGCCGCGTTTGCAGCGTAAGATGTACGTTGAGTAATTTTTTCAAATTTGACGGGCGGTTATTAAATCATATTTTTAAGGTTAAAAATTGTAATTTTTTATTTTTTGTATAAAAATATTGGAGAAATAAATTATCTAGATAGGTTTTTGGGTCCGTTCAGATGAATTTTTGTTAGAAATTTTTTTTTTTGTAAATTGTTGAACCTTTTAACTTTTACTTCAGAATGTAGGAAAGAGAAATCATTCCAACAGATTTTGGTCAGAGTTTTTGAAAGTTGTTGAACAATTTTTGGAATTTGTGAAAATATTATTAAAGTTTATAAAAAAATTATTGGAATTTGTAAAAATTTATTAGGATATGTAGATATATATAAGTTTATAAAAATTTCATGAAATACGAGTATAAAATGCGTTAGAAATTTTTAGAGTTTTTCAACGTTTTTCGCTGTGGCAAATGCACCTTGAGTTTGTATTTTTATATTTTATTTTATATTTTATATATTTTATGTTTTTAAAATTTTAAAATATGAAAAACAAAAAACGTATTTAATTTGACATTTTTTTTATGTTTTAAGATTTTTCTAATTTTAAGTTAAAAATGCTCAAAATAGTTTTTTGTCATTTTATATTTTACATGTAAACTAGCTACAAGTGATTAAATGTATTTGAGTTGTTTTTTTTATTTTCAAAAATATAAAATAAAAAATGAGCTTAAAATGAACATACCAAATGACACAAATGACACCTAAAGAAAAAAAATTATGAAAGTGTAATAAAGAATAAGTAGAGAAAGGGGAAAAAAGTTTAATGAAAAATGAAAGAAATAGTGTTAACTAATATTTATAGTGATAAAAAATTAGTAAAAATTAATAAAAATCACAGTTTTGTATTTCATGTAACAAAAGAAAAAGTTACAACTTTTTGCAAATTTTTAATTTTTAGTAAAATTTGATACTCCAAACGGGTCATAAATATAGAAATGTAATATGAACAAGTATATGTAATGTTTAAAAAAAATTATAATAATACTTAAACAATAAAATGATATATTATAAAAAGAAATGATAAATGTACTCTTTTATTAACTTCTCTCACTCCACATTACTCTTTTTCATTAAAACTATTATGAAATGGAAAAACTAATAGAGGAATGTAAATATCCCCACTTTGTTATAAATTATATATAACTTTATTTAATATTTAATTAATTATAGATAATTATTATTAACTCATAAAATTTGTATTCACATAATTTATTTTCAAATATTTATCACAACTATATTTTTGTTCATCTATTATGTAACTATCAATGTTAAATGGTGATCTAGCTATTAATATTTAAATGAAAAATAGTGTTGTCAGGGGAAGAAAATCATATAATTGAAAATTTTTACTTCTTTCAATTATATAAAATATTCGAAAACCACATTAAATTCTTAAAATATAAAAATAAAAATAAAAAACGGCATTTATGTTTTCAAATTGAACCGAATCTTTAAAATAGAAGCAAGTGTCCGAAAAATTGAAAAGTAATGAAACAAAATAAAATAAAAATATTTAATAATTTAATACATAATTAAAACATGCACAGTAAAATGTATGATTTAAAAATTTTTGCTACTTAAATAACTTGCTTTAATCATGTAATTTAAAGACAAGTTTAGCAAATTGTAAAAATTTTTTAATTATTTTTTTTTAATTCTTAACGTTTTACAACTCTTTTCACCAGAAGTTACATTTTTTTTATTAAATTCATTAAAAATTATTAAAATTTTTAACTTTTTCAATGAGTGTTATAAGTTTTTTTTTTTTTTAAATACATAAAAATCTCCCATTACAATCAAATTACCAAAAATCGATTTTTTTTTTTTTTTAATAAAACATCACGTGTTTCAATAACACGAGTACTTCCATGGAAATTGACGACTTGTGAATGGGAAACAAATTGGGCTGATGAAGCGCTCTGTATAGATATGCCTACATGGCCTACGCCCAAAGTGCCCTTTGCTATGGTTGCACCCGGTCCATTTAAGACCCCGGCCCAGTAAGGGGGAAGGCTGCTCTGCTGTCACTTTCATGTCAATTAAATTGATTATTAAATTAAAACAAGTATATTGATTATTGAATTAAAATTTAATGATTTAATTTTATTGAATTATTTTTTTAATTAAAAAATATAAAAATGCCAAATGTGTTTAGTAAAATTTTAATTCAAAGAAGTTTGACATCGCAGAACTGACATCAAATTTGATGTTAACCCCTGTAATTCTCAGGATTAGGCTTAGTTCGAGAAATAAGTTCTTTTTTTTTTATTTGTAGTTAGTTGTTAAAAAATTATGTCTTTGTATTTGAAAAAAATTAATTTTTTAGTAGTCAATTTTTAAGTTTATTGTTAATTTGACATTTTTACCTGTCACGATTTAAATGAACTTTAAAATATAAGAAGACAAACTTGACTTTTTAAAAGAAGTCAAAAAGTTGAGTAGTCTCTTATTACTCTTTCCAAACACACCCCCAATTTGAAGCTTAGGAGGATGGGAAGAAAAAAATTAGTTTTTTTTTTTTTTTTTTTCTAGCAACAAGTTGATTTTTAAAAAATTACATTTTCCTGTGTTTGGGGAAAAAAGTTAATTTCATAATAGTTTGCTTTTTATTTTTTTATTAATTTGACATTTTTACTTTTCATAATTTAAAAAACATTTAAAATATAACAACATAAGTTTGATTATTTTAAAAAAATCAAAAAAGGAATTAAAAATTGAAAAGTTCGATAAGTTTTCTAAACAGGTTTTTTTTTTTTTTTTTTTTTTTGGTGACTCGAAACCCGGCCAGTTTATTATAGTCCTCAACGGACCGTGTAGCCGACCGGTAAACCGGGGGCAGGCGAATACCCCACAAACCCGCCGACCAGATAAGTCACAAGCTTACACTTGTGATGGGTGGCCCTTGAAATCGAACCCAAGCAAACTCTGTGAAAAATGCTCCCTCAAGCCACTGGACCAACCCCAAGAGTTCTAAACAGGTTTTGAGATAGAATAGTTGAAAATTTAGGCTCTGATTATTTAGTTTTTAATTTTTTTTAAATAATTAATATGATATTTTTATATTTTAAATTTATTTTAAACTATAAAGTGGAAGAATATTAAATGGAAAAAAAAATCAGTAGCTAACTTTTTAGTTTTTATCCGTTTAACATTTGTAAGTTTCTCCTAACTCTACTTGATACCTATTGTGTTGCATAACTACGCAACCAATTTATCATAATTTAATTTTCGAGTAACCTTAATGCATTCATCATAATCTTGACGGTAGGGCAATCCTAATAGAGATCAAAATCTCATCCAACAACAAAAATAATGACACACAAATTATATAGAGAGTAGGGTTATGTTTGTAGTGATAAAAAATTTAAAAAAAACGTAAAAAAATTAAAAAATTAAAAAGTTATTTATTTTTATCTCATTATACGAATTACGAACTCACAATATATCTCATTTTATTTAATTTTTTGTCAATTCAAATGTATTATATATCTTCAATAACAAAAATGGAGAAATGTTATCACGATAACGTTTAACTCTGAATGGTTGAGAACGTAGAAAATAGATCGACAAGATTTGTTTGGGAGAAAATCGATTAACAAAAATCAATTAATGGTAAGATCCAAACTCATGATTTGACAATTTCATCCCTAGGCTTCACAGTTGAGGCAATTGTAAGTTGTTTAGCACTTGCGGTGCGCATCCCATTCTTCTGGGGTCGGGGAGAAGCCCGCAGCCGCTACCCATGGATGCGCACTGGGTGAAACCCGCCCCGTGACCCTAACCGACACAGAACCATGAGGAGGTAAACCAGCCTAGGCAAGTCCTGACTGACCGGCTTAGCCGAGAAGGCTGTTAGATGGCTCTCCACAATTAGAGGAAAGACTGCCCCTAAGAGGAGTCGAATCCGAGACCTATTAGTCCCAATCCCTTTAGCCTACCATTCAAACCAACTCGACTACCCCTTTCGGAGATACCCCTTTCGGTGCATCCCATTCTTTTCTGGCCTCTGGTGGGTTGTAGTAACCGAGTAAGTTTAGAAACACTTAATATTAAAAGCTTTTTTCATTTGAAAAAAAAGACATATACAAAAACGTAAAAAAAAAAAAAAAAGGAATATTCTTCCTTGCCCTCATTTTTATATCGAACCAAGAAATTAAACAAATCGGGGGTTCAAGGCATATTGATACGATTTGGAATTGGAAGCCTAAATTTGAGTAATTTTTGATATTTTTTATCAGTTACAATTTTTTATACATTTGGTAAATTAAATTATAATTTTTAAATATTTAATAAAAATTTTGATTATTTTTAAGAATTTTTAAATTATTATAACTATGTGAAAAAAAAAATTAATAATTTACCAAGAATACAAGTTGGGTTTTGGAGTATTGCCATTGATCGGTCGTGCCTCCAAACGGTGGTTTTTAAGTAAAAAAAAAAAAAAAAAGTACCGCTGCCACCGGGGCCGGCAGCACTGCACGGAACAACGCACAAACCATAGAAAATTTTTATGAATTTTTTTAAATCCCCCTAAATTCTAATAGATATACGTGTATATATTTATATACATTACATGCACATTAAATTTTGAAAATATTTTAACTAAATCCTTGAGAAAATCATTCTTATTCTTAGTATTAATTAAGAGTGATGTAAATAATATTTTTTTATTAGAATGCTTAATTTATATTTTATTATATTCTATATATTATTTTATTTGTAATATATTTTAAAGGTATGAATTTTTATATCAAAGCTTTTTAAGAAGTACTTATTTTAATACTAAATTGCTTGAACTACACGAAACATAAAATGTAATTTGAAAAAAATTCTATATTTTTCATATTTTACATATCCTCTACTTTAAATAAAATTTTGGCTCGTAATTTTTCGACTCAAAAAGTTACGTGTATAAAAATTTTTTAAACTCAAAAATTTTTTTCGCCCTTAAGCCCTTAAATATTTTGATATGGCACCATCTCCTAAGAATAATTTGTTGGCATTAAGTGTTTGGTTGACTAAAATTCACTAACTTTTATTAATATTTTATATATTTTTTTAATTAAATTTTATCACATATTATTTTTATATTTTTGTGATTGTATTTTTTTAGCTAATCAAAAACCCGTTAGCCTAACTTTTTGCTGGCCAGAGTGGTACATTAATTCGGGGGTGGCTGAGTGGAAGTCGGGCTCGCCTTAGAGCTTGGGCCTCTCGAGGTTCCGGGTTCGACTCCCCCACGGGGGTGGGTTACCGCTGTAATGGCGGGTGCCTAATGGCCTCCTCTCGGTCGTGCTGGTCAGCCAGGGCTTGCCTAGGCTGGTTAACTTTCCAGGGGCCTTTGCCGGCTAGGGTCCTGGAGCGTGCTTCGCCCTGTGCGCACCCCAGTACGGGGTAACGGCTGCGGACTTTCATGTACCAGGAGAGTGGTACATTAATTTAAGCTGATTCGGCCTCATAATTTGTGCCTGCAGTCAATCTGATGCACATATTCCATCTCATAATCAGGATTAGAAATTATAAACAACAGCCTCATGTCACAATCCATTGATTAGCATCTGCAATTTTTAAAAGAAGGGCTACAAGAAACCTAATGAAGAAATAATCACAGCACGCCCCTTAGAGGGTGGTTGAGTGGAAGTCGGGCTCGTCTAAGAGTTTGGGCCTCTCGAGATTTCGGGTTCGACTCCCCCACGGGGGATGAGTTACCGCTGTAATAGCGGGTGCCTAGTGGCCTCCTCTCGGTCGTGCCGGTCAGCCAGAGTTTGCCTAGGTTGGTTAACTCTTCAGGGGCCTTTGCCGGCTAGGGTCCTGGAGCGTGCTTCGTCCTGTGCGCACCCCAGTACGGGGTAGCGGCTGCGGACTTCCACGTACCAGAAGAAATAATCACAGTACGAATTGAATCTACTTAACCGAATTAAACAGTAAAATATTTGAATTAAACTCGTTAATTTTAATAAGTTAATAAAATTAATTTATATTTAGTTTATTTTATATTTTAAAATGGTATTAAAGATGAATTTTAATAAAAATAATTTAGTATTTTATATAATATTTATCGAGTATTAATTTATAAATATATGTATTTAAAATTCAAACAAAACCCGAATTTTTATAAAGGAAATAAAATAATTAATTGTCTACTTTTTTTTTCCTTTTTTTTTTTTTGGGGAAAGGAATTAAACGGGAAGTATCCATGTAATTTAACTTTGTCACTTGATTTAAAAAAGAGAATATAATAATGGAATATAATTAAATATTAATTTTGCTATTAAAATAAATAAATAGAGAGCTCAAGGCAGTAAGCTGGTATGTAGTCATTTTGGGCTTCTTGGACAGAAGAGTCAGGGAGGCATTGAGAAAAGCCCAGTACAAATATTAAGACTCCCACCGTTTTTTTTTTTTTTTCCTTGCGTAAGTCATTGTTAATCTATTTTGAATTGATAACTATAGGTAATCACTAATGTATTTATTCTAAAATAATAATAGTCGTAAAATGTTATTTTTTATGTAAAAATTAATAATTCGCAATTAAACGTTGAACTGCACGAGATATTAACGCGGTAAGAGTTACTGTGCTGAAATAACAATCTAATAAACAGCGAGCCCAATTAACAGCAATCTAATAAATAGCAAGCCCAGTTAACTTTATCTTAGTTGACACGTGTGCGAGTGTAAAAGACTTAAGGAGCACCTGGGATTAATTCCACCTCTCTCTTGCAACCAACCCACAGTAGAACTGCAAAGCTAGGCAAGGAATAGAAGGTTCGGGAAAAACCCTAGTTTTTTAGTGCCTCCACTTGTTGAAATCGAAACGCAAATGCCCCCTGAAGAGTTTTACACATACATTTATAGAAATAGGGCTCGTTTGATTTACTTAAAAAAATAATAAAAAAAAATTTTATAAATTTCTATTAATTTGATGTCACGTAAATTTTTTTTCATTAAATATATTAAAAATTTTTAATTTATCTCGATTTATATTATTTTTTTTATTCTAATCAAACCCGTATACATATATTCCGCGCCCAGGGGGGGTTTGGGGTTAGAAGTTATAGCAATTTTTGTTGATTGGAAATTGTAATGGGGGGCGGTTGGAGAAAGACGTTAGGGAATGTGAGGTCTTTCGTGAGCAATGCGACCGGAGGTTTAAGAGGAGGAACCAACGTGGCCTCATGGTTGGTTGCCGGAACCCTAGCCTACTTTCTGTGGGTTAAGCCTTCCCAAGACCTCAAGAGAGAACAAGAGGTCCCTCCCTCCCATTATCCTTAATTTTTGATTAAAAAGGTCTCTAACTAATTCTTTCTTTCTTACTTTTCCAGGAAAGGGCAGCTTTGGCTGCAGCTTCCGATCGTTATCGTTATGTCGAGAAACGAAAACCCATTCCAGATCCTCAGGTATATCACTTCCCACCTTACTCTTCTTTCCTTTTATGGTAACTTATCATGTATTTTATTTGTGCGTGTTTGATTTGGGTTAATTGCGTCTAGGAAACTGGGCTGATATATGGCAAGAAGAACAAAACTGATAAAGCAGAGGAATGATTCTAGGGAAGTACCATAGCCGGTAAGTTTTCCTTTGTTATCTCTCAATCAACGGCCCTCTGCGATGGATATAGTTTTTGTCAAGGTTTCTGGAATTTTATGCCACATTAATTCTTCAGAATCTCAATAAACTACAAAGAGTCGGGCTGTGAATTTCCGCCGATAGCATATATTTGTACAAGATAGTTTTGTTAATTTAGTACTATGCAATCTGCATATTGTAATGAAACACTTGTTGAATAAAGTTTATTTAAGGAACTCTGCTGAAATTTTATATCTCTGAACTGTCATTGTGTCGCTTGAAATGATGATAACAAGAGCTGAGGATACAATAGTGATGGTATTTGGCATTTCCCAGTTCCAACAACACTCATCTTCATTAGTATGAAATGCTAGATGTTTCTTTTCTTTAATTTATTTTTGATATGTCATCAACATTTTAATAAAAAAAGCATCAAGGAGATGCGAAAGGACCCAAAGGCCAATTAGTATCTACAAAATCCAAAAACGGAATTAGTTTAAACTCTTTGCCCCCTTCAAACTTGCTATATAAGATGGAAAGAAAAGAAGGGTTACATCCTCCTAGGTGATATCCAAAGCATTCCAATGCATAACAAAGCAAGATTCTAGAATTCCTTAGCCCACGGCATCCCACAAATAGATGGTTAATGGTTTCCTTTCCTCCCCACACTTGCACTAGAATTATCGGTTCATAATAAACATCCTTCCCCGTCTCAAGTTGTCAGTGGTCTATCTTCCCTTGCACCACACACCATACGAAAAAAAGCCACCTTGACCATTTTTTTTAGACAGACCTAATAACCACCTTGTTCATTTTTGTTGGGATAAGTCCAGTTCTGTTATAATTATTTCATGATGTAAAATCAGTGGAATCACTTGATTGTTAATGTACCTGATGGTATCAAAATCCATTTTTTTTTTTTACCCATCTTATATCCATTTCTTTCTTACTGCTAATATGCATTTATGAACCATCCACCCTGAGGGGAGGGAGAGGGGTAGCAAGTTAGGACAACTTTATTTTTTGGGCATGTAGGACTATTGGACATCTAACAACTTTATGAGAGATCTTCTTTTGAAAAGGGGAATGTGGTCACATAGGTCTTCTATTTCACCAGACTTCGTTGATTGCTTTTAATGAATTTACAGTGGGATAAGGGGACCATGCAATTTGGACAAAAAGGCGTTTCATTTTAACATTTGACACCATCTTGTATGTCAGTTTGCTAATGTTTGCTATTTCAAATGTCAGATCGGTAAATCCAGAGTATAACCCCTCTATGTTTATGAGAAACGTGTTAATCTGCTGCAAGTATAATCAGTTTAGCACAACGGGAATTGGATGGTTCACCTACTTCCAGGACTTTCCATAAAGGGGAAAAAGATGGAAGAGCATCATTATTATTTAGTGTTAAACTCAAAGAAGAGGAAAATGAAATCTCAAAATCTTAGTACAGGACTAGAGAAGAAATATTCTCTGCATGTTATATATTTGCTATGAAAAAGATTCTTCTGTTGTTGGGCCTCTGTTTGTGGTCATTAATTCTGTCCAACAATAAGTATTTCATTCCTTGATTATCATTCAATCCAAGTCAGATATGCAAGCTTGTTCTTCCTCATTTTGTACTTGTTAATATCATGCATTTTAGTGCCATCTAGTGCATCAAGTAGGGTGAGGGTTTTGGTCTTTTTGTTTTTGAGTTGCAAATGACAAACATAACTGGCTGTAACTCAACTCAAACAACGTGAAAAAAAAAAAGAAAAGAAAAGAAAAAATTCTACTACTTAGCCTACTAGACTTTTGTTAAGCCACATTTTTTGAATTTAAACAACAAGTGTAGACTTTGTAATGAATCCTTATGTGCTTGAAATATATATTTCTTTCAAAGAATTATTAGGTTTTTTTAGGAAATAAAAAGAAATATCAAGATCGTCATCAATTAAATAATTGTAGTGATGATGAATTTGTGCCACTCCAAGAAGTATTGCAATATTTTCTTTGGTGTTAGAGCTTTTCTTTGAAAAAAAAAAAAAGAAAAAAAAAAGGATTAAGTCACAATAAATTAGATAAAAATATGCTTTCAACTTTCCAACATCTTTTGTGTGGACACATGCATGATATCTGTAGCTTGAGATGGTACGTCCAATCTTTAAACTTTTGAGGAGAATTCATTTTTTTGTGTATTAGGCCTTGAGTATTGTACACGAGAAATAGAAATTCATGTTTTGGTTGGTTTTTTAATTTTATTTTTTTTCCCTACCTCTGAAGAATTATATATCAGCTGAGCTTGTCACTGAAATTAGACTGATGTAAGATGGAAAGTTCCTTTTCTGGATTTGGGGTCTTATGGATAATTGTTTTGTGCAAGTACTGTATGGGTGTGTTTGTTTAAGAGTATTTTGACAGATTTACTCAGAGAAACGGATTTAGATACCTTCATCAGAAAATTGATTAAATCAGGCCAAATAATCTAAACCAAACAAGCCATAAATTTTGAGTGCATATATCCCACTAAAAATCATTCTGCAAACTGGTTTTAAGACATGCATTGAAACTTTGGTTTAGGAAATTAGACAACAAATTCTTCCACCAGGAAATTCCTGGATCACCCCTCCCCGTGCATGGCATTGATTTAATGGTGAAGAGGATCCTTCAATACGAAGGAGGCCTGGAAACAATATACAGCTCTTCTGCAGTATAAGGCAATGAAATGTCACCTAGAAATGTCATCCCTAGGCTAGGTTTAGATGCTTATTTACGGAAACTTTATTATCTTGCATTGTTATTATTTAAAACCACATTTAGCTCCTAGCGACATAATTTCCGCCTTTCTAGACCCTGTATATGTATACCACTTTAGCCATCTGCGATTCTGCATCATGTGCAAAAATGTAGTTATGAGTAACAACTGTTCTGCCATGATAGATTCATACATGACAGAGTGGCCGAGCCCATTAATTCTCGGTTAGTTTTCTGAACATTGAATTGGTCACTGGCATTGGTGATTTGTTGAGCTTAGGTGGCAAAATTATTCCCAAAATGACTTTGATTCAAACATCTGTAAAGTGATGTCTCATAATACCTATCATGAATACTAAAATCATGGAGGCTGTTAACAGTCATTTGGAATAATTTTTAAGTAGCATAGGTATTATCACCCTTGCAAGCTTTTATGTTATCCATCCCAATGCATGGCTTATGCGTTGTAGGTATGAAAAGCTAATCGGTATTTGAAAAGAAGGATATGGAAACAGGTCCTCGAGATTTTTGATTCGTACATAGTTGCCCCTTGTTTGAGGTTTAACAGAATCCTTTCAGGGACATTGTATTGTACTTTGACATTCTTAGTGCGAGGCCAAGTTTGAGTTATGGAGACGGGCTGAAGTTTCTTCAACAGTTAATTAGCAGAATTAGAAGTCTGACTGTCCTGTCAGAGGAAACAGAGCTTTTCCATGATGTTTCACTCGTATTATTGGATTGTGTTGTTTTTGTCCTCGAAGAACGGGTGATAGCAACTTATAATATGTTTGCGAAAAATTTATGGGCTTTTGTGGGAGGGTTGTGCCTTTCGCAGGGGACTTTAATTTGTGTTGCGTGTTTTCCTCGTAAGAGGTGACCATGGAAATTTCGATGGACCAGAATTATGCTATTTGGAAAAAAAAAAAAAAAATATCATTGAACAAACCCTAGTCATCTGCGTGGAAGCTGAGCACTTGAACAAATCCTAGTCAGCTTGTCTTGCGTGTCTCTGTCTTCAGCTTCCGCGACGAATCGACCGTTAAAATTCCAAACTAGTTTGATTGATTAGACCTTCAAAGTTGCACCGTAGTCCTTTTTCATGTGCGAATTTGGAGCTACTTTTAACTGGAAAATTTTGCAAATAAATTTTAAGGACATCAGTGAGAACAAAATTCACATTTTTTTTTTTTAAATTTTAAATGATGTGGTTTGGACAATAAATTGGAGCAATTTAAATTGATAAAATAGTCCTATTTAACCAATTTTTAAAATGAAAGAAAAAAAAAATTGAAGATTTCTGGTTTACAATTTGAGATGGTACTAAACATTGTTTAGTCGCTTTTATGCAATTACACATTAAAAATTTGTTCGTTTGAATCATGAAAAACGAGGGCTTTAACTTTTCCATGTAATATTTGATTTTAAAGTAATTTTACGTGCATAAAAAGGGGGGAAAAATACAATTTTAGTTCTAAACTATTTAGTCCCGATGACCCACTCTATTTTTATTTTTTATTTTTTGAGCTTAAAAAAAATTTGAACCCGATTTGTCATTAGGGCTAGCCTTAAAATTGTTAAAACTAATTCAGATCTGAACCAAAATAATTTACAAAATATAACTTTTTAAAATATTTGATGTATTTACATGTTATTTTATTTCTACATTTTTTTCAAAAATATTTATTTTAGAAGTAAACTATTTATTTTTATAATTTCTTAAAATTAATTTATCCAATAATTTAATTGAAAATATATTTTTAAAAAGAAATAAATTTAAAGTGTAGAGGCTTGAAATTCAAAACCCAAGGGTAATTTCTTTTTGGACCTAACCCAACCCAAAAAGCGCAGCCATGCTTACCTCCCCAACCCGACAATACATATTTTACTATATATGTATAACCGAAGGTTTGTCGTCTGAAGAAGAAGGAGCCTGACATTTTGATAACTCCAGGAAATATGAATAAATGAATTTAAGGAGCCATATGAACTGGGGCTGCCGGTGTCGTTGGCCCTGCTTCTACTACTATTGTTGCCATTCTTTTGCAAAATTGTTGTTTAAACACTTTCAAGCCTATGACTGCAGCCACAGCTACTGATGTTTCTTTTCTTTTTTTTTTTTTTTTTTCTTTAGATTTATACCTTTTGTCGCTGCTGCTTGCGTAATATCCACGAGGCTTGCCCGAGACTAAGCGGCGTAAGACTTCAGGTTCCTCCATTTACAACAATCTCCCCACCTACAAAACATAGGCAAAGACTCATAAAATTGGAATGAATATTTTCCACCTCCCACGAGTTGGCCACCAATTTAAAATAATAATAATAATGATAATGATAAAATTATTAAGGACCAAAAGCACCAAAACAAATTGAATTGGAAGTCCAACTAATTTCAGAATTTAAAAACCATTGATCTTATAATGGAAAGTCATAAAAAGCTGAAAGGGGCTCCTTAACATCTAATTGAACAACTTTTATCTATTCACAACCCCCCTAAAACTGACGCAAACATCAAAATAAGCTAGCCAACGCTAGACATTCATAGTCAGCAGTTTCAGTTGATTAGGCAAATGCCAGATAATATGCTCCATTTCTGACCTTCATACTTCGGTCCTTCCTAAAAGAACTTCAAGTCTTTTCCATAATTAAATTGATCCTTGATTGTCAGGAACTATTTAAACATATCTTCAGCTGTTTGACTGCTCAAAAGGGATGCGAACAAAGAGTCGGCCATGCAGGCTAACAATGGCTGATGTCTGAAGCGGATCAATTCTTGCAGGTAAACTCACCACCTGAAAACCACATCCCATGGTACAGCTTCAAACGAAAATAGAATGTAAAGGAGATGGAATGCTGAATCAATGTTTTTTAAAACCTTAACAGTAATAACATAAGGTTTCATGCAATGCCTAGCAAACACCGCTTTTAAGCAGAAGGATGCACGGTTCTAATCAAGTGCGTGTTTCAGATCTTAATGATTGACACCAAAGAAGTGAATGATGGACCTTCTTGAAGGCTGTGATACCCCAAGGACTGTCAGGTTGCTCAGGTTGACCTGTAATAACCAGCTGTCCAGCTGGATCTGATTGTGAACTCGCACCTGAATCCACCAAAAACCAAGGCCATCAATACCAGCGCCAAGTTATATGTTCATCAAATTGCATAAAGGTTCACATTGAAACTTTAGTCAAAACTTAATTGATAATAAAAGGTTCCTGGCACAACAGAACAGCAGAGAAGAACTTGTTTCAATGATTTCTTGTAGCTCTAGGTTTTCATGGCCAAAACATGAGACAACAAATTCGTTACAACTTTGATTTGAAAATCAATTAACAGAAACACAGAGCAAAATCGTTGCAAAAGACAGGAGACATATTGTTATCAGTTTCTAGATATTTAACTGACCAATTATTTTCAAAAGAAGATCCTACAATGGTTGTATAATTTTAATCCAATATATACATCCAAGCAAGAGCAGACTCCAAGCAAGAGCAGACTCGGGCATCTGCTAGTCAGCTTGGCTTGTAACCCTCTAAAAAGCCACCATACCAGACACCTGAGATCTTGCCACTTTCATTGTGGGGGAAACTACCATCCATTACAAGTCAGTGGTCCATTATCTTTATAGTAGTGGAAGGAAGGGGAGATAATGTGACAGCATACGCAAGCCAGGCTTGCCCCCCCAGGTGAGGCAGTGTTGGTTGAGCCTCTACATTTTCATATTGATTCTATGGTATGACAATATAGCGCATAAAGTAATCCAATTTGCTACAAATTAGTTAAGTACATGGAGTAGAGCAGATCAGGCTATAGCTACCACCCTCTATGAATTCAGAGGTTTCATATAATCCACAGACAATGACTGCATGCACATATTGACATTTTAATCAATAAAGATACAGAACAGATTAATGAAATTATGGAACATATTAACACTCAACTCAACAAAGCTTTAACTTTAAACTAGTTGGAATCACTTATATAAATCCTTTTTCTACATTCATTTCTATGGAAAGTGATTACATTTTATCTTGATTGTTAATCCTCCTCTTTATCCAGGTTTGGGACCGACTGTATTAAAATAAATATTAAGCATGCACATGTAATAGAATATATTAACGCTTGTATAGAATTTTATTGACGATTTCACTAAAATGGACTCCCTAAATTAATCACTATCCCTCAATGTTGCCCCTCAATTCTGCAAAAACCATGATAAGAAACTCAATGCATAGTCACAACCGTACGATCAAGACCATTGATCCTGGTGGGCCCACTACAAGACCCATGAGGACAATTGCCCAAACCCAGATATATATATATTGTAATTATGCAATTTTCCTTTCACAAAAACAGCTATAGAATCAATTGTCCTGAACTGACTGATAAAACAAATAAATGCTTCAAAAGAAGAACAAACCTCCTCCTGCAAAAGCCCAGGAACTAGAGCATAAACCTCAAAACAGTCCTATGCATAGAGACAGAAAAAGTCATTAGAACTTCAATTAGTTAAAGCGTACAGTAGTATTTTGCTTGATATATAATCCTAAAAGAAACTTACAGTTTCCCACACATTGATCTTTACCCAATCAGCAGGGGGCCCAACATCAACAACTGTCGTCACCAGCCTGGCAAATATAGACAATTTAGCATAATTACCAAAGCTGGAGAAGGAAATGTAACTACATTTGCTACTTACTACTTATGCCAGGAAATATAAAGGAAAATAAATTTCCAAGTTTAATTTTTTATTGCAAGGCTCAACATCTCTGCATCCCCACAATCTTCAATAAGAATAGAGCTTGTCCTGCTTGTCAAATTGCCCAGATGAACCCCAGCATTGGACTTAATACCTATTGCTCAATTAATTGATGCCATTCAAACTTGGAGAAATTGTGCTATATGGAATGGCTATGAACAAATCAAAACACCATGAACTGTGCAGGCCAAAATGCATAGCAGATGACAGAAATAACAAAATAATATGCACTACAGAACCAATAATAGATGCAAAACCTTGGTAACCATAATGACCTTTTTTAAGTTCTATACTCGATGCTTCATAATCTGAAATAAATGGAATTAGTGATTAATAGTTTAAGGGCATGTCATGTTTTCTTAAAAAATACCAATTAAACCATTTCGCAAAGTATGTGTCTAGATAGTCTAAAGTCCTGGTTCTCAATTTAATGGAAATAGTATTCCAGTCATTGAATCTTTTAGCGAGATATACCTCGTATTAAATAAACAAAACCACAAAAAAAAAAGATTTGTTCCTTAGGGAGCAAATAGTTATTCACAAAATAAAATTAGGGGTGAGGGCTAGCATGAGTCCATGACTACCAAATTATAACACAAACATGCTAACAAGAAAATTGGTGATAGCATGAACTCACCCACTAACGAGAGAGAGAGAGAGAGAGAGAGAGTTTCATCTGCAGCTCCCTCGTAATATTTTCCATATCATAGGCAAGTATAAAAGAAAAACTTAGGAAATTGATGAGAAAAGAGCCTCAGCTGCTTAGCTGTTTCACTTCGTGCAGCTTCATAGGGTGCTCCACCACCATTGGTCTCTTGTGTTTAACTGAACCTGAGACCATTTCACAAATTAAAATTGTGAATGATTAAAGGGGAGTAATATACTTGTATCCTTAAATTGCTATAAGCTACACCGTAGTCATTAACAAATCTTATAAAAAGTTTGAAAAAATAAATAAAACAAAGACTCTAGAGCAGGATGGGAAATACAATCCAAGACCCTGTCATATCTAAACTGTTCTTTCTAAGCCTCTTCTTAAGACTTCATTTGTAACATTTGTTACAATGTGCATCCTCCAATAGGAAAACATGTTGGGTAAAACCTTAAAGATTTGGTAGGCTAGTATGTTTAAGGACAGTAATTGTGGGACATCATACCTATAGTTTTCAGACTCTTTTCACGCTTCAGCATATTATTGTTGTGCTTGTCCTATCCAAAATAAAAATGAAATAGAATACTCAAATGTCAGGAAACAAATCAAGATTAATACCAAAAAAAATTGAGGTATGAAATTCCAATAAACCTTAATAATAGGCTCGCCGACTTCATCACAACCAAAAAGTCGTTGGATGTGCCACCCCTGCATGGCACAAGTTGCAGCTTCCCTTTGTGCCCTACTTGATCCTGGAGCTTGGTAACCACTTGCCTACACAAGGAAAATTAGAAAAGTCTAATTTACAGGGAAAGAAAGGGGGAGTGGGCATGAGCCAGTAAGTGCCTCGCAATTAAAGGTTGGTTTGGGAAGGGAAAAACTATTTTTTTTTTTGTTTTTTGTTTTTCATCTTATACACCTTAGTTAAACCAAAATTTGATTTTGCTTGGTAGCTTCTAGGCATGTTATTCACATCTATCCAAAAAAAAAAAAAAATTGTAAAAGAAATTCTTCCAAATAGGAAAATTCATTTGCATATGAAAAAATTATTATTATTATTTTTTAATCCGTACATGATTTTTTTTTCTAACTTTTTGCAATTATTTTTTATGAATACAAATAACATGTCTAAAAACTACCAGACAAAAGAAGAAAATTAAAATTTTGTTAAGAAAAGGTCATATAAGACCCCCCCCCAAAAAAAAAAAAAACCTAAAAAGGAAAAAAGAAAAAAAAAATTGTTCCCAAATCAAACCTGAAGCATGATAATGTGATTTCCAACCTTAGCTACATTTTAGCCATTGAACTACATTATGAAATCGAGTAATGCGAAAAACCTTTCTGAATAAGGATTAGAGAAGAAAGCACTTGAAGAATAGAACCTTAACCACATTTCTTTAGCACAATCCAGTTACTTGCATGAATGCAAGAATGGATTCCTCATGCAGTCACCAGAAAAGTCTTCATTTTTTCTTCAAGATGTTTTCCTCTAAAACTTCTGAACTCAACCAAGCATTAACCCAAAACTTGTTAGAGTCGGATATATGAATCATTTTTATCAAGAATAATATTTTCAGTGAAGTTATTTAAAATTAGATATTATTTCACAATTTATGTCTCTTATTGAGGTACATAAAGGCTAGAATCAAGTTTAAAGATAACGAGGGACGAAGAATCCCTTTCCCAAATACACATCAAGATGACTTAGATCAGAGAACATGGAAGCATTACCAAATATATCTTAACTGTCTCCTGAATCAATGATCCAGGATGGAGAAGAAGAGATCACAAGAGTCTGGTTACCTGAATTGGCCTAAGTAGTGGTGGAAGTAGAGGGGGTAGAAACACACGAGGACTAGGTAAGCTCTCGAAGTTACAATGAGTTTAGAGTGAATGTCTCCTGAGGATCAGACGTGATAGTACCACTGTGAGGTACTAAAAGCCGCGTAAAAGAATGATCATTAACATGAAGTGCCTACTTTGGTTTGTCACACTTCTTCCAACAAAAAGATTCTGTAAGACTGGTCCTCCCACAAAAATCACACGATCACCTCTATCACTAGAAGATCTCTTCCACCTCAAATATTCCTTCCACCATGAGAGCCACAAGAAGAGCCACTACAACTGTGATGACTAACAAAAGTAGACGAATCAGTAGGTGGCACTGTATGATCATTGGTGGAAGAACGACTGCCTAACGAGGATCATTATATGCAAGCATAAGCACTAGCAACAATGGGTAAGGTCTCCCTTTCTAAGATCTAATCCTTAAATCCTTGAAGAGCATGATTAAGGCCAAATAAAAAAATTTGCAATCATAGATTCTTCCCAATACTTATTCTGTTGCGTCAAGTCGGCACTAATGGGCGATACTGTAACAACTGTTCCCATAAGCCTTTCAAGTGACTGTAATAATGATCTTTTACCTTATTTTGCTGAAAATATTTGCTCGTATAACTCATAAACTTGAGAGATATTATTCTTTAGAGTAAGATTCAGCAAAGAAATCCCATATCTTTTTAGATGAATCACATGATTTAACAGTAATAGCAACTAAATCCTCTAAATTATGCCACAAGAAACCCATTTCATTAGTATCCTCACTCATCCAAACACAATACTTAGGATCATTGGAAGAAGGCAATTCATATGATGATTAATTACAATTTGTTTTCCCACGAATAAAAGTTTTTACTGCATATGCGCAACTCAAATAATTATTATTGTTCACTTTCTTTGGAGCAAGGGACATCATTAACCGTAAGAAAAATTGCTCGAGGCAAGATTTGATGTCTTTCCTTAATTGGTTGTAATTCTCTAATATAAATGTAATACATGGGAGAGGGGAAAACACACTGTAATTCTTTATTTTGATATTTTGACATAGTATCAGAGAAAAAATAAAAAGATAAAAGATGAAAAATATAAAAGAACCATAGAAAAAAATGTCATTGGAAACAAATAGCAAGGTCTCGAACTGTCCCTCGTCATTGACATCATCTTCAGTCACCGAAGTTGATCT
The DNA here is from genome assembly GCA_019916065.1 of Vitellaria paradoxa. Taxonomy (NCBI): domain Eukaryota; kingdom Viridiplantae; phylum Streptophyta; class Magnoliopsida; order Ericales; family Sapotaceae; genus Vitellaria; species Vitellaria paradoxa. The sequence goes on from CM034239.1 coordinate 1,740,665, forward strand.
CCGACATCAACAAAAGCATCGTCAGCGATTGGCAATCGCAGCACACCTAACCTCATCGTCAGAGGTTATCAGACGCTCCCCCATGCGTAGTCGGCTCATTCTGCACTAGATTTCATGTGCCAAGAGTTCTTCAGCGCGTGACTTGTCGAACGTCTTCCAGCATTCCTTGACGAAGATTGCTTGATGTAGGCGACTATTGTTCTCACCTTGTCTGTTTTGCTTGATGACCTGCTTAAGCCCGATTGCCTGCGTTGGTTTCTTTGAAATCGCCAAGTGGTCTCTGTTTCTCTTCGTGTTGGTCTATGTTTTTCCTTTGCCTTTGTTGTGATGCCTCTTCTATTCCAGGGTAGTTTTTATTGTCTCTTACTTATTCTTGATTAATTGGCGATTTTACATCTTGGTTTCTACTTGCGGGAGAATAAGAATAAGCATCTTGCAGTCTTGAAAATTAGACTCTTGTGGTTGGAGAGATTCAATAACAAGGAACTAACTGGCAATTGTCCTCCTAGAAAAAAAGAAAATGGTAATTGGTAATCTTGCAAATAATTTCCTCTTAATCCTTTGCATAAGCCACTACACTGCCCCTGGATTCCAGCTTCATATAATTTTGAGTGTTGTGAGATCTGCATGTGTTCATTACTAAATAAACCTGTTCTATTCACTTTCATCCAGAACATAACAAGAATACGAGTTGATCTTCATATAGCTTGGAAAGTCAAAGAATGCAATAAATAAAATATATAGACCGACTTCATTTCAACACTTGAAGGCTCAGGGAGGGTGGCAACAGCAAATTGGAGCTCACCGCGTTGACTCTTATGCCTTTCATATTCCAAAAGTGCCTGCAAACAGAAAACTAATCAAATCAATCAATATAATGTCTATGTCCAAATAAAATACACATCATGAAAGTAAATAAATTACATATTCATATAAAAATATTGATGTGCGATCATCAAGTTAGTTACATGAAGAATTACATACTCAATTTGCCCATGCTAAGTGCCCTTGCTACATGGACCATTTGGAAAACAGAAGAAAAAATGAATGCCAAATTTGCTGAACGACGTGACAAATAGGCCATACTGTCTAGATGCCCCACATCTTACTTCTTCGTATAAAAGATGTGCATATTATTCGAACAGATTCTTGATGCATACGGCTAGCATGCAAATAATTCTTCATACAAAGAGTCGTGCCAAAGTCATATAAAAAGCATTCTTTAGTGAAATCTCAAAGTAACTTCAATTTATGCATTTGTTAGTATGAAGTATGAACTGATTTCAATTATAAGGGAAACCACTATAAATTGATATGACATCTTATGATAACAAATATGGAAGTCATATTTCAAGTGGGTCCCAAATACCTAATGAGACAAATGGAGTACGTCCCCTCCATCATCAAAAACAACTATGTACAGTTTTTGACCACCTTAATTCCAACATCTTAAGGCCCAGTCAACTGTTTTTCAATTGGAAACAGATAAAAAATACTAATTGAGAAACCCAGATGGAAATTCTATCCTACTCCTCACTAGACTATCTAAATTTTCAAAAGTAAGTACCCAAAGGAACATAAAGAAACGAAAACGAATAGGTTTTCAAACATAATACAAGCAACATATTTAGTAAGACACACGATTTCACAAAACAAAAATCAAAAGGGATATCAACTGCATAAACATTACATTCTCATAGAAAAGGCGAAATGTCCAAGAGACAGTTGTGCAGGTCCTGAGGAGAAAATTCAGAGGATCAAGTATCTTTAAAATTAATCAATATAGAAGTTCAGCATTCAAAGAGCATCTTGCAGAAAGGATATAATCTTAGTTTTATACATTGTGCTGAATTTAGATTAAATGTGAACTTAGCCAAGCTTAAAAACAAAAATGTGCAAAGACAACACCAGAGAAAGAATAAGAGAGGGAGGAACCCAAGCCATGGAGTTTATGCATGCTAGATAGGGATAAATATGAGTGTTGAGTGTGAGTGTGGAATTACAAAATGAAGCATCCATACTTTGGGGGTTGGAATGACTCTCCCACTTGCCGCCATAACTTCGATCCAGTTACCTGCGAATATCAAAAGTAGAAATAGGTCTATCAAATCATTATTTTAACAAACATCTCAAAAATCCCACCCAGAATGAAAAATTTCCTGTAGTAAGCATGTAAATTCATGACATAGGTGAACTCAATCAAGTTTAACTCAAATATTTCATCATAATAAATAGATTCAAGGCTTATCATTTCTCTTAAAATAACTTCATAGTTATATAAATTATTGGACCCATTTCCTAATAGCTTAAACTTTTTTCACAATCAATTACCTAATATGTTTTCATAGGTCTAGTTCAAAGAGATCGTAATTTTCAAGTCTCATTAATCGTACTTATTCCCCACTTATCTTTGTGCAACTAATTCTAAGGCTCACTTTGTTTGTCTTTCCAGTCAACGCATGAGTAAGTAGGGCTATAAATGAACTGAGCCATTCATGAACAAACCTAGGCTCAGATCAACTCGTTCATTTAATAAATAAGTCAAACTTGAATAGAAAAAATAGGCTCATTTAGTAAATGAGCTGTGTCTAAAGATTGCAAACTTTGATTACTAGGGGTTTAATATTTATGTATATATACATCTACTCAACTCAATGAAGCCTCAGTTTTTCACCACCTTAATTCCAATTGTCACCTCTTTAGTTAGCTCTTTTTGAGAGCTCTCCTTGTTGTTACAATATCTTAAAACCAAATAAAAAACCCAGCTGAGAATCTTTTGGAATCTCAAACTGAATATGAGATCTCCATATCAAAAGACATTATTGCCTCTAAGGCACTAGAAATCTAGAATCTTGTTTTCCAAATTAATCCCCCAAATACATATATATTTCCTCAATTGAAAAACATAAATTTCCAACCGAGTAAAAAGAATCCCTCTTTAAACTTTTTGAATGATAACTACAGATTTTTTTTTTTTGGGAGAAATACACTTAGCATCTGTGCATTTTACCACCAACCTCACTTCAGGACCTGTAACTCTAATTGTGTGACCTTGCCTCCTGTATATTTAATCTAGTTCTAATGTCATCCCTTCATCCAATTCCATTAGAAATTTTGTTTGTCCATTGGAGTAAACATGACGGAATTTCTTACCAAATTGGATGGAAGGTTGACACTGGAATTTAATCAAATGTACAAGGGTAAAGCGACGCAATTGAAAATATAGGACCTGAAGTGGGATTGGTGATAAAGTTCAGGGTGCTAAGTGTTTTTTGCCCTTTTTCTTATCAATAAATAAAATTTGTAATTAAAATAAAAGACATCAAAGGGATACACCTAATTACAAAACCTATTATTTTATTTTGTTTTATTGGTAATCAACAAGAACTTTTTTTAATGATATTTAGAAAAATATAGATAAAGAAGACAAGAAATCTACACAAGGAAAAGAAAGTAAAATCCTAATCCATAATATTTAACCAAAAAAGAAATAAAGGATGTGTATGGCAACACAAAGGAATTTAAGGAAATTAATCTCCACCCACAAATTATGAATTTTTGTGCTTTTGTCCTTGAAAATCTAGGCATTTCTTTCTTTCCAAATTACCCAAAGAATGGCAAGAGCCTTTGCTTGCCATAAAATCTTCGCTTACCTCCCAAGACCGAAACGCCAAAAATCAATGACTAACATTTCAAAACGAGAGAATGAAGGCACCGTATTAACCAACAATAGCAAACAATTTTCTCCATAAATCCATGGCAGTTGGGTGGTGAAGGAATATATGGTAAGCATCTTCCTCTCCATTCTTGCAAAAAACCTATTATTATACCCCTTACTATTCCATATCCTCAACGAATGACACAAAACTAATTAGATTCGGATCAATACCCCAGAAATCCACGTATACAAAGTAGATAACAAAATGCCTTTCAATCTATATAAAGGTAATTCAATTCCTTGAAACATTTTCCTATTTCACTCCCTCCAAATCAACCAAATTAAGCAAAAGGGAATTGACTCTCTGCACTCTTTTTTTCATTTTAAACCCTAGTTGTTAAATCATACATTCCATGAAGGGGGAGAAACCAACGTATGAGACACAAATGCTGCTTCCCCCAAAAATCAAATAATCAATCCTTGGAGTAACTTGCTCAAAACCACAATTTAAGGAAGCATTTGAATTTAACATTTTCCAAAAAGATTAAGTGTGTTTGGTTTAGAAAACATATTCTATTTTTGTTTTCCGTGGAATATGTCATTTTATTGTTTTTTTGTTTCCTGTCACATATATTTTTCAGAAAAAACTCTCTTAAGTAAAACAAGTTTCCACATATTTTATTTTTCTCAGAAACAGAAAAAGGAAAACAATTAGAAATAGTCAAACCAAACACACGCTAAACTCATTATCAAGATTTATCAAAATACATATGTAATGGTACAGCTAATCATGCTGAGTTGTTAATTTTGAGCCATAATTTCACAAATAAAATCACTTACTAAATATTTATTTACTTTCTAACATTGAGGACTGGACAACAGATACAGGGGGATATCAATATATATTTGTGTATACAGAAATATGTTGGCGTTCCCCTCTTCCATAGCCATGTTGCCTTTTTTATACCAAAATTGTTCTTCAAAATTCATTTTATTTGTTAGTTGTCATTAGGATTTTATAAGAGGAAGGCCAGCACTTCCTTTTGGAGGGAGGGAAGTGGCTCGAACCCGCTATTAACATGGGTGGACGGGTATTTTTCCAATTGTACCAAACTTGCTCGGCTTCAAAATTCATTTTATTACCATTCAATTTGTAGTTTTCATTAAATTTTGAGGGCAAATATGGATATCATCCTTTTACACAACCTCTATATTGTTTGCCCACAAATCAACGACTGCAATTACCATTTTAAATTTTTTTTACAACTGCTCCCTATGTTTTCAGTTCTCATTTGCACAATCATGCGGTTTGCCCAAGGGGCTATCATAAGGAAAACATAAATGAAGATAGCACATCCATACCTCATCGTAGCCACCCAATCTGGTGACAGCTTTCCATAATCTAACACCAAAGACAAGGTGCACAAACAAAGAAACAAACAAAAAAGGTTAGTCCATACCTATAACCAAAATTGTTGTGCACACCAAAAGCAAACTTACTTGAGGCAGTTAAGGGGCTGCCCATAAAACCTAGGGTGTTTAAGTTCCATTGCCTTTTCACTTTAGAAATTTTCCAGCTCCTCCATAAATGTAGCTTGATCCTCTTCTGTTCCAGATTCGTCATCCTCTGTCATCTTTAATTTAGACATTGTCGAATTGTTTAGAATCCTTTCCGCCACTTTTACCATTCTGGAATTTTCAGGATATACGGTGTACCTTTGATCCATTCACGGAATTATTGGATGTTTCCCTGATGTTATCTTCAGCTTTTCCATTTGAATATTTTATTAAGGAATTGGGTGTAACAAATTCATTCTGATTTGCAGGATGAGTTTTAGGACCAGAATCATTATTTGCTGGCATCCCATTAAGACCTTCATCACCTTCGGCAACAGCAGTAGCTGTATTATGGTCTGGTTGAGCTGGTACTTTTCCCAATCCTTCCTTCCCACTCTGGCGAGCTTCCTTCACAGATGATTGAACTGGCACTTTCTGGTCATCACTGCTAAGGGTTTGGTCCTCTGCAACATTTTTGTTGGGGCTTTGGCGTTTGGGGTCTCTGCCGCTGGGTTTTTTCTCCTCCAGCCTTGTTTCACCATGATTTTGATCCTCTGCAATTGACTCAGCAGCTAGCAAGTCCTCCTTTCGTTGGCATTGAACATTTGCATCAACGAGGTTGCTTTGCGAAACTTCTCCATCAACCGCCATTTCTTGCCCCCATTTTTGGCTTTCCTCCATCTCCAACTCGCTTATGTCACTATACTCTACAAGCAAATATAATACTAAATGAAACTCGCATAAAGAAGCACGTTGCAATACGGTTCCTTTGTTGTGTGCTAAGTACAAAAATTTTCAAATAAAAATAACAAGAAATTCGAATAAATTTGAAATTCAAGAAAACTACATCTACTGCAGGGGGTTCTGATCCTTCTTTCATGAACCAAAATCTTTTCAGAGAAAACAAGCCCTAGTTTCAGCGGAAAGGAGATGCAAACAAATTAAGCCAGAGAATAAAAGACGCAATGTGAGTGTAGAATCTTGCCTGTCTCAGAGCTTCTTGTGATGCAACAACAGCCAGGGCTTCAACACAAGGGGAGAACTGGAAAGAGATATATAGGCGAATGCATAGACGAGATATACAAATATAATGCTTATATATATATATATATATATCGGCACGGAGAGAGACAATGAGGTTTATGGTAAGGAAGTACAGGTGGACTCTAATGATACGCCGGAAGCCGGGGAGCGGTCTCGTATGTGTCTGGACGCCGGTTACGCCTCCAACCAAACCGCACCAGACGAGACCAAACATATAACCCACGTCCTCCCTCTTTGTTCTGCTTTCACTTCTGAATAATAATAATAATAATAATAATAATACTAATAATAATAAAATACACTAATATCCTTGAGATTCATAATTATCCTGAATCCCTGATGTTCTGAAAATTATCCTGACCTCCCCTGTGGGTTGAGGGGGTTTGCTGTGTTAAAACCACAGCAGCAATGGTTGTGCTTCCAATCTAACATATTTTTTGGATGACTCAATATATCTGTACTAATTTGCACATTGAGAGATTTGGCTATTGTAAATTTAAATTCTTACCAATGGAGTCTTATCTTACAATATTTTTTAATTTAATCATTGATGTGCCTTACACATGATATGACAATTGAAAAATAAAAGACGAAAAAAAAAAGTAATAGGTGAGAATCGTATAAGTAAAATTTTATTAAATAAATATGTGTTTCTTCGATTAACCCTAATTACTACAATTAACACCACCACAACTAGCCAGCCACACTACCATAGCCTACAATTCCATCTTCCCATCGCCCATGGGCAGACTTCATTGATGCGATATTCTTACAAGGTCCTTCTTGGTGGCCGGAATCTGAATTCAATGTACTCTGATGTAAATTATACCATCTTCATCCGTGCCGCCTTCTTAATTATCGGCACCTTATGACACTAATCATATACAATATTATACTATTTTCATATGTGCTATCTTTTCCATCGTCGGTACCATATGACACTATCTACAATGTGGTCATCGTCCTATGGCTGATTCTCTGCTTCATCCATGAATATGTCATAGTAGTCTGAGGTTTTGATAGTGTCACTATTGATTTTTAAGAATTAGAATTCACAATATCACATAATCCAACATAAAATTCATAAAAAAAAAAAAAAAAAAAAACTCTTCGTCTTCCACTCTAAAGACTCAAAGACATTAATAAATATGTGTAGCTTGGCCTTTTTAACAATGTTGGTCCCTTCATGAGGGATTTGAAAAATAATACTACACGACTAGAGATCCTATGAAACTCCACAATATTTAACCTTCTTATTCCACTAACTAGTTTCAAGTTCAGTCTTATCTCATTCTTTTATTCATTTTAAGGAGATAGTATTATTGTTGACACGAACTTTATAAGGAGTAGAGAACAATATTTCTCAACTAAGTTCCATACACGATCATAAATCGATTGCAAGTAGGCATGTATCTTTACTTACTAATATGCATAATTTGTTTTTATAACTTTCCATACAATTTCCCCATAAAGTTTTTAAAAGTATAAGATTCACCACTTTTGAAAACAAATATTAAAATAAAATCTAATGATCTAGCTCAAAAAATAAGATTGACTCAAAACAATCTTTTAATAATGGGCGACCACATGAAAGAAGAAACCAACCACCACAATGAATAAAAAAAATGATAAAAAATATTGCAATATAACGAGAAAATCTTATAATATATTTTCAATAAAACCTTGAGTTTAAAATGTGACTAACTCACAAAGTAATCCACTAAAAAATTATCAATTACAATAGTTTATCTAAATACAAGATTTACACACAGTCATATATTTAATTTACTCTTACTCGATTCCACAATTCACTAGCATCCATGAATTACATTTGTTCTTTAATAATGTAATGTTGAGTTATTTAATTTTATAAATTTAAATCATTTTGTAAAAGGCAATTTGGCCAGTTGGATAAATATACATGAAGTTTACATGTGAGCTTAGTAATAGAGGTTTAAGCCACTAGGTTAAGGTAAGTATGCACTAGTTCTATCTCTTTATTATTTTATTCCAATGCAACTCAAAGTGGGAGAAAGTTTTATCCATGAATACAAATGCAATCTTAAAGGAATTACTTGAATTCGTTACATTTTTTAAACATTTATACTTCACCCTCTAACCTAAATTCTGGATTCCGTGGCTCTATTTTTACTCACAAAAATTATAAATGTACATTTCTTATAATAAAAGACAAATGAGTGATTTCATTTTTCAAAATTTATGTATTTTTTCAGAGTTATATAGTATATATATTATTCTTTTTTCTTCCAAACCCAACCAAAAAAAAAAAAAAAACGAGGCTACAAAAACCATAGAACAAAGTTTTGTGCTATAGAGTTTGTTTGAAACATATATTTGTAAAGGAAAAGAAAAGCTGAAAAAATAAAATAAATGAAAAATGTTAAATTTATTTTATTTATTTATTTTGTTATGGTTAAAAAAATGAGAATAACCGGATATTTGTAAAAATAAAATAATAATAATAATAATAATAAATTTTATTTAATTAATCATAAATTTTATTCCCTGCTGGAGCCAAACACGGAGAGAATATACTTTTCTTCGACAGGGTAAGTGTCATGCTAGTATGACAATCCCATGGGAAGAGAGACTTGAACCGAGGGGTCCTGCTAATGAGGCTCAACCCCCAACTCAATTGTTTGGCGTTGGTGAGAGTGAATTTTCTGTTGAATCCTTGGACTCCTAAGCACCTATTTCACTTTGGCCTTCCCCATTTGATATGTGGTTTGGCTGGCTTGATCTGGCAAGGGAAACACACCCATAAATTTCATACAACTTGGGGCAAGCACATTTCTGTCTTTTCACACATATCTGACATCTTTGAAGATCTGATTCTAGGTAAAAACAACTCTAGATAACATCCGTCCTATGTAATTGTTCAACACTTTTCTCATTATTGTCACATGCAGTTCAACGAAAACTAAAATTGTATAGCTAGTGAATGAATGTAAAGGAACAGCAGCTTGAGCTTGAACTCAAGATGTCATTAGTTTAAGGTGCACTTGCACACAAGGTTGAGCTATCAAACTGCAGCTTCTTTTACATGAAAAAATGCTTGAGGGAAGCAAGTAAGTTCCACTAAAGAACCTTATGTTTGTTACTACTAGGACATACAAAAGCACAATTCATATCCCAATTACTACTGATTCAGCCAAGGGGTGAGGGTATTTTAGAAATAGGCCTTGTCCAGATCATCAAAATAAGGGTGCTCTATAGCTTTCTTTGCTGAAATCCTCTTCGATGGTTCATACTGCAGCATCTTCTGCGCAAAAGCAAAAACTATGTCAGTTTGATTGGATTTGCTCAGATGGAAAAATATCACTTTATAATAGAGACAATTAGGCTTACGGATAGTAGGTCTAAGCCATCATCATCCAAATTTGGGACAGCCGATGACAATTTTTTAGGGCTCCATTGGGGGTACTCATGCCAGTTCATTAGTTTGCTTACTCCTGGCCACACTTCTTCATTTGGAGTACCCAACAGCCTGCATCCAAAACCCCCCAACAGAAAACAACTTACGGACAAAGGATAGCAGCAAAGAATAAAAGATTATCGCAAGGGTAAATAAAAAAGGGTACCAAACCTGAAAATGTGTAGCAGCTGCTGCAGTTCAGAATCTCCTTGGAAGAGTGCTTGGTTTGTGATTAGTTCAGCTAGAATTCAAGACATTTGACGGATAGAGAGAAGAAAGGAGTAAGTTACATTTGCAAAGCTGTATATGCATAAAATTCAGGCATGTGCATTAGACGACCAGAAATTTGGAATTCACGAAGGGGAACCATACCAAATATGCAGCCGACAGACCACATGTCCACTGCTGTTGAGTAATGCGTAGCCCCCAGAAGTATCTCAGGAGCTCTATACCAGAGTGTCAATATCTGCAACAACAATCACACACTACTTCTATGTTGCCTGACAAATTATGCATCACTATTTTGAAGTACATCAAAATAAGTATGGGTACCTCATGAGTATACTTCTTAATGGGTAGAGTAAATGCTCTTGCCAGTCCAAGATCAGCTATTTTGAGCATCATTGTCTTTCGGTCCATCAAAAGATTGTGGGGCTTAAGGTCCCTGAGTTAGTACAGGTTAGAAAGGATTCAAATCAAAGTCTGAGGGCCATCTGCATTAAATAAATGGCGAGACCAGAAATGAATTCAACAAGAGAAATTACCTGTGTAATACACCATGACCATGGCAGAAAGCAACGCCTTTGCAAAGTTGGTACATTAAACACTACAATAAAACCAACATATTTATGATGAACACAGAAATACAATTATGTTGAACAGACAAAGCGATTAGAACTAGATCTTTGTTTTCGTAACTTTAACAATTGTAAATCCCGTAAGAAAAATATAAACTTTGTGAGGCATAAAAATAGGTTGCCCGATCACAAGAGTGGTCCGCCGACCATAAATTGCACCCCCGAATAGGGGGTATATTCTAGTTAAATTAGGACTAAATAGTTTACTAGTTACATTGTATAATTACTTTACATACTACACTACTACACGACTCCCGAAACTTACATCATCTGGCATTTAATGTTATCCACCCACCTTCACTTTAAGTCATATCAAAATAAAGTGATAGTCAAATCAACAGAAAGTTAGACAGGCACTCCCTCTATAAATACCAAAAAGCAAGACAGTGTAAGGGTTCTTCTTTCGGCTCCTTTTTCTCTGATCCCCTTCTCTCTCTCTCTCTTTACTTACATGAGCTTATTATCTATACGATAAACTTACTTAAGCATCGGAGTGTCCTTGGTCGGGGACCGACTCCGATCGCTTCATTTTACTATTTTCTTGTTTGCAGGTCGTTGAGAGGAGATGTGAATGAACAGGGGAGAGAAAAGGTCTACGGAGAAGAAGGTAAAAAATAAGGCCGAACAAACTTCATCCTAAAAATTTTGTACCTTGACAGTTTTAGTGGGAATGTTCTCTCCAGCTTGACGGAAACTTCGGATAAATTTCTTCAGATCAGTGTCCATGTACTCAAACACCAAATAGAGAATAGTCTGTCCTTCTTTGTTCTGACCTTGTTTGACATCAAGCAATCTGTGGATTTGTGATGGATAGAAAGAGAATCAAACATGTCAACTCTAAAAGAAGCTAAAATTTTCCAGATATGGATTGAAGTCGGAGCAAAACTAGAATGTCGGATCACATAACACTACGAAAACACAAACCCTGCGCATAAACTCTGTTTGAATATGTGAACCGGACGACTCTGCTTGACTGAAAGAGTGAAAGAATTCCTGCTTCCCAGAGGTATAACTATTCAAGGAAGAGGGAGTCTCAAAGAAGCAAACAATCTAAAATCTTACAATACAATGCACAAAGAACAATTCAAATTGTTCTAGAAGTGGAATAAAAATTTCTTGCACTATCGGTCACCAAAGGAAAATCCAAACCCTGTAAAAAATGACTCCTAAACTATCCCTGATGGATTAAAGAAATCGAAAGATTAAGAAATAAGTTAGCCTAGAAGCACAAAACAGGGATCGCAGTAATGAATTCAGATACAGCACCACATCAATTTGATCAAAACCCCTGAGAAGAAAGGAAGTCCAAACCCTAGACAGAGAGTAGAAAAGTTGAAGCAGAGAACCAAGTGGGCATTTCAGGAAAACACCAAGAACAAAGAAACGGGGGGAGAAGCAATTGTAGATTCGTAAGGATCACAACAGTTGAAAGTAGATGATCAACATATAAACGATGAAGTTACCTGACGACGTGGGGATCCCTAGAAAGCATTCGCAACAAGGAAATCTCACGGAGAGTGGTGGAAGGGACTCCTTCATCATCCTCAGGGAGTCTAGTCTTCTTCAAAGCCACAATCTTACCTGTAGCCTTCTCTCTTGCTCTGTACACCTTGCCATAGGTTCCTTCTCCTACCTTCTCTAACTTGTCGAACGCCTCCATCGCCGATTTCTCCATACTCTCTCTCTCTCTCTTTCTGGTTTTCAGGGATGAACGAGATCTCACAAAGACTACTTTTCAGATTCCGATGACGGAGGGGCCTATTCTTGATTTTGATACTGAAAGGGTTGGGCGGACTATTTTGGCCGTTCTCCAACGGTAATATTTTTTGAATTCAAAATAAATGCCCTCAGAATGACGTACTTATACAATGAAGTTTTCCTCTCCTTCGGCTCGATAAAAAAATTCCAGACTAAAATTAAATTTAATTTACATAATTTGATTAAATTAATAACTTAATTTTAAATTAAACTTATTTAAATTTCTATCTAAATATTACATGTATCTTTCAAAAGATTTGAGAGACTAGAATCGATTTCGATATTTATTTGATAACGAGTTTGAAAATCGTTAGAATCAAAACCAATAACAGCCTTCTCTTTTCTTTCTGTTTACAACGAGTTTAGAGATAATTGGAGTTGAAATCAACATCAGCCTTTCCTTTTCTTTCAAAACTTAGTTTGATCACATAGTTTTTATTTAAAAAATTCCATTTTAATAAGAATTTATCATTTAGAGTTGTAAAACAAATTAAAAATAATATTTTAAAAAAATAAGAGTACCTCCTAATAAAATATTTGTATTCAAAATGATAGCTCAAAAATTATTCGCACTTTTTGGAAAACTTTTCCTGAACAAATGTTCTAACCAGCAACCCTGTTAGTTTAGATTTTATAAAAAAAATAACTAATATTTATAATAAGTCAAATTTTAATTTCCCAAATACTCAAATGATTGATAAAGAGTTCATCATAAATTAAAAATCTAAAATAAAATTTATTTATAATATTATGATAAATTACATATAAGTAAGCTCTTAGGATTATAAATTAATTAATTAATTAATTGTTTTTATGTTCAAGATCGATCCATTTAGGGTGTGTTTAGAGTGATAAAAAGTAAGATAAATTGTAAGTCTATAAATCGTATAATGAGATAAAAAATAAATAATTTTAAAAAATTTTAAAAAAATTTTAATGTTTTATCTTACACTAAAAGCATTCTCAATAAATAGTTTGAAAATAGACTTAAGTTCAACCATTTTATTAAAAAGGAAAAACTCAAATCAAGTGCTTAACAAATCGACCTTGGATAACTTGCGGGCGATTCAGCCAATTAACAGTTTTTATATATATCTATGTAATAAAATACATCATTTGATTTGACATTTGTTCCAATCATCACTAAAAATTTACCACATCATCACTCATTATCTATATAATAAAACATATCCTTTGAATTTAAAATTTAAAATTCAAATAAATACATATATATATATATATATATATATATTACATTTTATAAAATTATACAAATTATATTTTACTTATATTATCTATTATTATTAAATAATGTATGGATACATATTAGATAAAGTTAACTAAATTTTTTTATTTAAAAAAATATAATTAAATTTCAAATTTTTAAAAATTTATTAAAAAAATAAACATTTAAATTAAAATTTCAACTTTCGTGTTCTTAAAACTTAAATTTTAAATACATACACTTTTACACTATGTGTCATTTATATAATAAGAAAGTTTAAAATTTTCAATTTGAGATATTTTTCACTTTTGAATTTGCTAAATAGCCATAATTATTTTTTTCTCTCACTGTTCCCATATTTTTTTAATACTTTTTATACAAAAAATATCATTTATATAATAAGAAAGTTTAAAATTTTGAATTTGAGATATTTTCAACTGTTGAATTTGCTAAATGATCAGAATTATTTTTTTCTCTCACTCTTCTCATATTTTTTTAATATTTTTTATATAAAAAATTTTAAATTAATATTTTTTAACATGTGATAATATTTGTAATAAATAATAAAATTTTATACTTTAATCTCTTTTGATTAATAATTTTTATTTTTTAGGTTATTTTTACATTTTTTTTAATGTAAATTTGCTTTATAAATTTAAATTTGAGTTACTTACACGCCAAATTATATTTCTGTGCCTTCAGGCACAGGCAATTGCTAGTGTGTGTGTATATATATATATATATATATCACGCATTGACAAAATTGTGAGACAGCAATTAAAAAAAAAAAGAATAAAATACTAGTTCTCCCCTTATACAATAATAATAATAACAATAATATAGATATATACACTCACATTGTATTACTTTATATCCTGATCCGACGAATGCAAACGAATGTAAATCTTGAAAGCTTTGTGCAGACTCTGCCACACGTGTGTATTTGTGTTTGTGTGTCTGTGTGTGTGTGTGTTTATAATCCATCTAATCCCATGAATGCAAATAAAGGTAGCCAAAAGTATATCCCCAGTCAAGCTTTGTCCAGCACATAACACAAGAGTTAATTTTTCCAAATGATTAATACATGCATACATACATCTAATATAATACAAGGGTATCAACCATTTTTTTTATCAACTAACATGATTACAATTAGAATTTTGAAGGTAGTAAAACGCTTTTGTGGTGAGCTAGAAAAAGTCAAATTCCCTATCAGCAACTAATGAAACATTACTTACCCAAAAAAAAAAAAGACTAATGAAACATATTTAACAATGGATGTATGTAGTATCAAACAACTGATAGCCAAAAAACAACTGATAGCCACTGGAGTTTTACTTTGCCAATTCCTGCTCTTAACTTAATCCTCAATTGCTAGTATACACACAGGGATCGAAATGGAATTACCGTCATTCCATCAATTCAACTTCTTAAATCAAGTCTCACATTCTGAACTTTCACAGATATCTTTAACTTCTGTTCCTCCATGTTCTTCAACACAGCCAATAGACTTGCCCGATATGCTTCCAACTGCTGACTTGCATTTTCCAACTCTGCAGTCAATTCCTGAATTTTCTTGTCCTGATTCTGCAAGCAGGAAAAGAAAAGCAAACTGTAACCGGCCAAATTAACAGTTGTAGACGGAGAATAAACATGAATAAACAGAAAGGCGACAACTGCTATGATTTTTTGCACATCCTTAGCACTCAAAATGAAAATATGTTGCACGTTTCATTGAAGCTTATTTTAAACCACTCAATCATTCATTATCATGTTAGAATATTGTAAATATGGTAGGATTTAGTCTTTCCTAGTGTAGGAGATTTGATTTGATTAGGGAGAATATGCTTATCTCCAAGTTTGTACAAGCTCCTGTGTTCATAAATATAGGCTGAGACTGTCCCACGGGTATCAAGCAATTCCATTCATTCTCTGTTCTTTACAATTATCAAACAACAAAGTTATTTTTTAACAATTTCCTCCAAAGCTTGAAGAGCAAATAGCTGAAAAATAACTAGCTGCTTCAAATTCTTCTTTGTTATTTACCTACCCCAAGCCAGCAACTAAAGTATGTGGTATTTATCATATCATTATGGTGGAAGTAATGGGTACATTTTCTCCACCATGGTGCAAAAAGCGTCCAGTTTCTCCACGCAGATTGTGAAAACTGGTGTTGACAATAAGGTCCAGTTTCTCCACGCAGATTGTGAAAACTGGTGTTGACAATAAGTTCCGTTCAGATAAACAAAGATGCATCAACATACCTGAGGTGGAGAGGAATATTTGTGTCAGGCATCTCTAGTACCAATTCCTCAGCATGGGGAAAGTTTGACAAAATCCTTCATCTTTTCATTCATCAGCAAATTTGTCCCCACTCTGATAACTTTTTTTTTTGGGGGGGGGGGGGGTTTGTGTGTGTGCGCGTGTGTGTGTATTTTGGGGGGGGGGGGGGAGGGGTTAAATTTGTCCTGCTAAATAACTTTTTCAGGAGATCAACTTCGCTCATCTTTCCTTCTTTCCCTCTCCACCAAAAACTGGGGAGAGAATTTTACAACTCGTTTTCCTGCCATCCTCCTAGACTAAACATAATGTTCAGCTCAAAGGGTAAAAAAGCAATCTATAAAACAAGACAAAGCTTGATGATACTTCCAGAAAAAAAGGTCTTAAGTCATTCAGTCTAAAATAAATTTACCATGGAAAAAAAAAATGAGGGATAAATCTGCTGATGAAGTTCGTGTGGCAGAAGGATGTCTACAGATGGCACATAAAAAGAATATGCCAAAGGTCTGGACGATGCCACTCCCCACATGGAATCTGGAAAAGCAAAAAGCTATGCATGCCTTAGGTACAAGCTTAAATCAATTTTCCTGTCCTTATCCAATCTTTTCTTGCTCGATGAAAAATCACACTGGTAGCTATTAGCCCCTGGTAATTTTGTTTACAAAGGTCCTTCACGACAGATTTCAAAGTGCAGCGTTTTTCAAATTTATCCTAAAAGATTTGCTAGATGCTACATAGAAATTTTGAGACTCAGAGTGCATCAAGTTTTTGGAACGTGACCACCGGTGGCTACCTAAGGATGTTAAAAAAAAAAAAAAAATGTTTTCAGGCAAATATGGTGCCCAATAGCTAGAATAAATACGCTGAAACATTTTTCTATGAAACTAGAATTTTCAAAGAGAATGGACAGAGCAACAGTATTAAAGTGACTTTATTACACTTGTCGGAATTTACAACAGGTCCTTTTCAACGACTAACAGCAAGATCCTTGCATAATTGAAAAATATATCCTCAAATCATATTCAACTCAACAAGGCCTAGTCCATTATTTGGGTTCAACTATATGAATAAGTTTGGTTTGGACTCATGAATTCAATTCTGCATCCCTTTCTATTTGACCTTCATCTTGCCCTTTTACCACCTCAGAATTAGATTGAATCTCTCTCTTGTACCAATGTGTTGTAAGCTTTTTTGCAATAAGTAACTCTGAGAAAGGTGAGTCCACTTGATACTTGTGTAGGTCTGAGAGTTCTAAACCTTTCTGTCTCATTGACTGGATGAGATCTATCTGTGATAAAATATAGGTATTCATTTTATTTAAACGCCAGTATCACAATTGTTCTTTTTTCCTTTTACCTTCTAGGAAATTATTTTTAGCTTTTCCTCTATTTTCTGGAACAATCTCTTCCTTACTGAATCTCCAAGGAAACCAGTGAAAATTTAGTGATTTTCTTCTTTTTCCTTACAAAAGTACCAATGGTGAGCAGATTTCTACAATTCATACTGTTCAAATCAATAAAACCATTTATGGCATATATATTCATGTCATCGCCATAGTCTGGCATCTCCTATACTTCATTTGATTCAAAAGCCTAAAGCATGTTTTGGACAGCTGACCATACATGTTACCTAGAATGGCTGACTAATGAATTTCCAGCTTAAGCAAATTATTGGTTTGAGGAAACTAAGGATTGTTTGGTAAAGTTGATAGGAACACGGACAGGTATTGGAGGGCGAAGGAAACTGTAAGCAAGGACGGCAGAGCTAAATTTGATCCCGTGACGAGCAGGAATGCAGAGGGATGTCAGTTATGGCCAAAGAGATCTATGGCGCATTAAGAGTGATAAAAAGTGAGATAAAATGTGATAAGTTGTGGGTTTATAATTCGTGTAGTGAGGAAAAAAGTAAATAACTATTAGCGTTTTTCAGTATTTTTTACCGTTTTTCAGAGTTTTTTGTCATCCCAAATGGAGCCCTATTGGCAACTGCAAGTACAGTAGAGACAAGGCACACAATCTTGTGGAGATCTGAGGTCATCAATAAGGTAGAGGTCAAAGGTCCTGCTGGAGAACAAAGACTGTGCGAATCTATTCAATTTAACTGATTAAATTATCATATAATCCAAATCATCCAATAAAAGACATGCAACTGATGAATAAAGACAAATTGTAATAGCTAAAAATCAAATGAACATTTTCTTCATGGGTTTGGCAACGTCGTTAGTTGGAGATCTAACAGTGATAGAAGAAGATATTGCAAAAAAAGAGATAAAATTCAATATTGCCATCTGAAAAAAGAAAAAGGGAACAAAAATGTAATAACACAAAACTCCTAATTAATTATAAAAGAAACCTTTTTTTTTTCTGTTCTTTCCCCCTCTTCATTAGATCTCATCAAATAAATGGCTATAGAATTATGTACATTTCTTTTTAAGAAAAAAAAGGGTAATTATGCAAATGTACTTGTCAATAGAACTATCAAATTATGCTAATTTGAACATGTATGCAAATCAATAAATATGGTTAATAAAATGATATTTAGATAGATAAAAAATGAGAGGACACTGCTATACCTGCTAACCTTTAGCATAAATGCATTGTACATAGGCTCAGGCTACCACAAAATAATAGCATTCTAGACCCAAAAGGTATTAGTTTATTAGCTTTATGAAGTTGTGGACCTTTCTATATCAGCATTTCATTAACTTAACAATAATATAATGAGTGGTTATGCTTCCTCCATTCAACTCTCTCTCTCTCTCTCTCCCTCTCTCTCTCTCTCTCTTTCTATATATATATATATATATCTGTGGATTATGTTCAGTTCTCAAGTCACATGTTCATGCAATAAATAGAGTTAAGACACACAAAAAATTAACATTTCTAAGCTTATACATCTCCTCCATACCATCTTTCAAGTCGTACTTGTCTTGTGAATGGATTACCAGTTTGCCAGGATCTTCATTAACATGAAGCTAGCCTAATTTTTAGTTTTTTTAATTGCTCATAAAAATTTCAGTTAATTTGATTAGAACAAAAAACAAAGGTACTGTGAGATCCCTAATTTGATCCAGTAAAATGATTACAAAAAATTACTTTCCCCATCAGTAAGTGACAACTCTAGAAGATTGCATTCTTAATATTACCGTCACAGAAATATTTCACCATTACAACCAAAATTTAGCTTTTAATACCCAGGTGTTATCAAACAAGAAGATGACATTTAATGTAGCATTTCCTTGGAGAGCAAAGAGAGAAAAAGCCTAGGTTTCATACATATATGTATATAGGCATGAATCCAATTCAGGAAGGGTTAATGTTACGATCCACAAAAATGAATAAAAATTTTTGAAGGCACAAATCAACTATTGATTAACAAAACAATGAAAGGCAGGCAACAAAAGACAAACTTCCACACTAGAAGAATTAAATATTAGATTCCAAGAAACTACACCAAATAAATAAACACGGGTATTCACAATTTCAGATCTCAAATAGAAAATAATGAGGGCCCAGTCCATAGAAGGAAAGCTGATAACTCCAAATTCATAGCCTGCCAAGTTTAAAAATGAAGAAAGACCTACTCAGCTTGAAAACGTTCAATGACGTAGAAAAGCAAGAATTGCAACATAAATTTTAGAGAAAAATAAGTATGCTTAGCAGAATCCACGCCAATTGTAATGAAAAGAACTAACCGCTGAACAAGACTGGAACTGTCCAATTTGATTTTCAGTTTTGTCCACTTCATGGTCACTTGTGTTGGCCGGATTGCTCTGAATGACGCCTGTACCATTTTGCTTTGTGGCAACAACCTTCTTTGCAGCTTCACGTAGAGCCTCCATTGCCACATTATACACATATATTGACTCTGCCCCTTCTTCTACATATTTAATAGCTTCTTGGCATAAATTATTGTGTCGAGCAGTAGGTGACTCTTGACAGTTACCAGGCAATCCAAGCATGTGATCATCCAAAACTACCCCACTTTTGGCACTTCTCGTCCATCGTTTCAAAACATAATGTGATGGAAGTGTAAGAACATTTGTAACTCTAAAAACTGCCAATATGTGCCTACACAGAACACCTGAAAACTCAAACATTTGGCAGCTACATCTAGCTTTCTTTTCAAAAATGTTTAACCTAACAATGTGTGCCTTGTGGTCTTCCCCAAATTTTGCAACCCGATACATAATTTCAGATCCTGTATCATCAATTATAGATGCAGGATTAGCAAGAGTCTCAACTAATTCTTCTTGAAATTTCATGAATATCTTCCTTGTATAAAGGTTAGCTGCTTGTTTTTCCATAGGAGAAGGTGTTTTAAGGACTGGTGCAGTGTTTACTGTGTTGTAATCTGCTTTTACTTCCTTCTCATACCAACTGGTGATGGCTCTCTCATATTGCTTAATTAGTATTTGAATATTCGTTGATGCATTTATATATCCATCAAAGAATGAATTTATACTATCACTTGACTGGGTTATAGACATCTCGCCAAAGAATGTGTCCCGGAGATAAACCGGTACCCACTGCTGTCGAGCACTGTACATTGACTGAAGCCATTCATTATCCCCAAGGTGGAATCTTTTGAGAAGGGACTCCCAACATGATTCAAACTCTTCTACTGTCTCAGTTACATTGATGCAGCTCTGGAATTCGGCTTCAAAAGTGGGGCATGACTGATATATGTGGGACAGTCGCTCCTCTGCTTCTCTAAATATGTTCCATTTACAAAAACGGTGGCGAGTTCCTGGAAACACCTGTGCAACAGCAGAACGTATGATCCTATCCTGGTCTGTAGTGATAGAGATAGGGTGGCTACCACTCATTGCAGCAAGCCAAGTTTGGAAAAGCCAAACAAATGAAGATTCTGACTCATTCAGCAGTAATGCACAGCCAAACAATACAGGTTGTCCATGATGGTTTAACCCAGTAAATGGGGCGAAGGGGACCCTATAGCGGTTAGATCTATATGTTGTATCGAATGTGACAGTGTCCCCAAAGCAGTTGTAATTCATTCTAGAGTTTGCATCTGCCCAAAAAATGTTTCCTGATGGGTTCCCAAAATCGCCTTGAACAGCACACAAAAATCCAGGATCTTCTAACTGCATCCGCTTCAAATAGTCGAAGATATGCTGACCCCCACTCCCAAGGGTCCTCTGTCTGCTGCTGCTCATGTAATTCTGGCAATCAACTTTTGTAAAACCAACATTGTTAATACCACCCGATTCCTTAATTAAGACAGACATCACCCCGCTTGGGCCCATCCCAGCAGCCTGAAGGGTGTCGATCAAGCTACGAGCAGGACCAGACAAATGCCTATGCGAGCGGAGGCAGTGTACTCTGTCAGGGGGCACAAGCTCATGATTATGCTCCTTCACTAATTTGGTCGCAGCCCATTTCCCAGAAACTTGTTTCTTAACTGTCATCTGTGCCTTACAACCAACCCTAGTGATAGTCCGCTGCCGCTTGGATTTGTTTTCGCCACCCCCACGGCGAAATCCCTCTCGGGAACAGACAATCTGCCGGCAAATGATGGAGCCATCGCGGCGAGACCTCTGGTACACACTCACACGAGTACTAAACCCAATGCGGCGTGCATAAGAGTTGTAGAAAATTCGAGCAGCTTGTTCAGAGTCAAACTCCATCCCCTCGTAAGGCTCGAGATTGGGGTCTCCCCCAATGGAAGGTGATAAATTGGGACCGCCGCCGGAAGAATTATTGATCAAATCATCATTGTAATCCTCAAAGTCGTCTGGATGTTCCAAGTCGAAACGAGTGCTTTGTTCTTCACCAGAACCCATGTCGAATTCGATCACCTCATTTTCAATGTTCAAGGGTTCCATATCCATGACTTGACTAATTTTATTTACGTTTGTTAGATTTTCTATCTTAATAATAAATAGTTATGAGTCGACAAGGTGAGCATACATGAGTGTTCTCAGCGCATTGAAAGACGCGGGCAAAGAGAATGACTGACCGGAAATTAGGGCCGTGAAGATACCTCCGAGAGGCAATGATGTCGGATCCAAGCTGCAATGAGACTAAAGCAACAGAGAGGGGACGGTGGTGGGGTTTACATACATACATATATATATAAATCTTGGTTCGGGTACAAAAAATAGAATAAAGCCAAGGTTTAAGGTTTTTATTGGAGCTCGCTCCGCCCAGCAGAGAGTGGACCGAAGTCGGGGGTTTGGAGCGTTTCCCGTTGGGATTTTCCGGACTGAGAGAGATGGCAGCTTCAACAGTCAATCCCCTTGAGTAATTGTGATTTGGTGCTTCGCAAGCCAGGATAACACTTTGTGACGCATGGGCTCTAGGGCTGTAAATGAGTCCGTCCGAAAGAGTCCAGCGCTTTTCGAATGAACGTTCATAAGTTACTTTTCATTGATAATTGTTTGTATTATTATAAGAATTTGTTACTTTTCATTGATAATTGTTTGTATTATTATAAGAATTTCTTTATCATAAGTAAATAAGTTTTAACTCTAAATAAATAAACTTATTTTGATTTATTTCTCATTTCTATATATTGTAGATATAATTACTTTAAATAGAATTACTAACATAATAAGTGTAATTACTAACTTAAAAATAAAAAAAACTATATAAATTTAAAAATATTATTGTGAGATATGATAGTTTAAAGTATGATAATTCATATAAAAATAATTTGACTAAATATTCTATGAATCTGATGTAATTTTTAAAATAAAAATATACCATATCATTATATAAATGTAAAATATTTAATTAATGTATTTTAGATATATATTATTTAATTGTATATAAATACTAAAACAGTTTAATCCCTTAACAAGTTAACTAGTTTATGATATATTTAAATTACACATTATTTAACTACATACAAATATTAAAGGAGATTAATCCTTTAACATTAAGTCAACTAATTTACTATAAGAATTTTTAATTATTTTTTTAAGACTTAACTCATTTATTTCTACTTCTTTTTTTCATTGGATATTTATTTTTCTTTTCCCCTTTGAGGGTAGGGCAAGTTGAATAACTCTTAGTTGAATAACTCTTACTTTCCTTTCTTTATTTAGGGGTGAGTATTTGGTATCTAGTTGGATTATTTGATCCTGCCCAAATATTTTGGTTATATAATAATATAACTAAATTGTTCATATAAAATGCATAAAATTAAACAAACAAATAATTTAGTTCAATTCTGCTTTGATTACTCCCATAAAACTTATGCTAGGTAGCTATCAATCTTCCCGGCTCATATTTTGGATATAGCTCAAAAAATAAGTTTAGATAAAAATATATGTCCAAATTTTTTTTGTGTGCAAAATTTAAGTGTATATAAATATGTTCTTAGCTTGGCCAACTTTAATACATAATAAGTTTAATTTATATTTCATATATCATATAGAATATAAAGCAGATAAATAGGCCTAAACACTCTTGGTTGTTAAAAAAAGAATATCACATAAAACATGTATTTTTATTTTTTATGTATTAGTTTACTTCAATATTAAAATGGAGATTTTTTTTCCCATTATATATAATTAAAACTTGTTGAAAAGCAGAAACTTTTGGCAAATCAAAATTCCCAAAGATTTATCCTGAGTTTGGCATAAAATATTGAAACTTAGAGGTGCTGCTACATCTATTTTCAGGCATGAAATTGGTAACGTTAGGAATGCATCTTTATGCATGGTTCTGTACTTGGCATGTTTTGGGTCATCTCATTCCCCTAAGTTTTATTCTCGATTAGCTCATGATGCTGGGCCTTCCGTTGGACGCTAAAAGCTTCAACGATTATTTCCAACGACACATGGTCTTAGTATTTCGCTTTCACGTAGGAACTTTTGAGAGTTTATCACAAACAACCCTCCCACTATCTTGCCAATTTGTGAGGGTTTTGGACAATCTCCAGGAACAAACACTGTTCGGCTGTCTTCGAATGGATTGCCTTGAGAGACTACACTGGCCTAAAGTCCCAAGGTATAAATTGTTTCGGTTTCCAACGGATATCCCGAGGCATAACTTTATTTTATGGTTGGCCATTAAGGCAAACTTAGTGCAAAAGGTAACCTCTCTTCTTGGGGAATTACTGATCACGTGATCTGCCCTCTTATGTAACTCGGACGATGAAAATTTAAACCATCTATTTATCTCATGCAGCTTCTCAAAAAGCATATGATCTGCTATTTGCTAGCCCAATATTATTTATAAACAAAGTCAAAAGTGGAAAGAAGAGATTGAGTGAAAAATGAAAATTTGTCATTTGACTCATTTCCACTTCAACTGCTTCCATTAGAACCATATCATGGGGGTAGCTGATGACAGTAACTGTGTGTATGGTAAAATATACGTACTGTGTAACCTATCAAGATAAAGAAAAGGCATACACCAATTGTTTGAATATTAGAAACCCATTCAAAAAATGTAAATCTTTACGGCTTGAAGAATAAAAGTGATGCATACAGATTATCTTAATTTCGGCACTCCTCAACAGTCCAATTTATTTAGCATCACAAAGTTACAAAATTTGTTTAAAAAAAAAATAAATAAATAAAGTGAAAAAAAAAATCTACAACTAATATCGTAGAGTTAAAAAGTGAATAAAAAGGGAGAAAAACTCCAGTGAGGAAAGCAAAGTGATTAATTTGCGTCACTAAAATGGTGCCTGCAGAGTGTTTGAAGGTGAGGACATTACTGAGAGAATGTATATCACAGAAGACATGGCACTCAAAGCTGCTTTAAGAACATCCTGAGAACACCCTGGCTTCACGATGGTTCGCACCTGGAAATGAAGCAACAAATAATAATAAGAAACAATAGTAATACAACATGAGACACGAATACTAAGCAGATAATTGCTATCACATGACTATCATGTCATGATCCAGAACACCCAACATCAGTCAATTGAGTCGGTATGGTTGACCTTTCATTCTTCTGGGCTTCAAATTCTAGATGGCTACATCATCAGATGGATACCATCATTAAATCATGCACTTTTAGAATAGTTTATCTTTTTCAATAATAGTTTAATCAAAACTACAATCAAATATAATTCTCACATTGTGTTTGGACTTCCAAACATGATTTTATTTTCCACAGCACTAACAAGCAAAATCCTATGTTCTAGAGCGAAGATTCAACGGAAAACCAATGGCAAGATGACCTCACAATCCTTCAAGCTTAAACCAACACAAACTTCTTCAAAAGTAGGGGCTCTCTACCATCTCTTGCCCCCCCCCCCAATACACACATACATTTTTTCCCTTTAATATTTTTTAATTTTTTCTAATATGATTTATAACAAAGCAAAACAATCTAATCCAATTTTAACCACCATCATAGCCACAAGTACAAAGTTTATATTTATATCATTTGCTAATGCAAAACTAAGACATCACAAGAGAGGGGGGATTCAATCTTAATTTGACATGCAGCTGAGCTGTAATTTGATGTTTGGAATGGGACAACGGGGCAATAAATAACATGCAAATTTTCAGCACCTTGTCAAGATACTCCTGCAGTTCCTTAATACGACCCATGTAATCCTGGTCTTCCACACATAGAGTTACAGGTTTAGCATCAGCACCAGGACCGTCAAATTGAAGAGATCCAGGGTTTCTGTAAACATCATCCATCAAAAACTTTGTTGCATTTTGTCTCAGTAGCCTACAACCAAGACCAAGCAATGATTTCAGCATTTAGACAATATGATATTAACAGTGCATGATTTATTTAGACAAAACAATGCAATTTTGTAGTCATCAATATAATTAGATGGTGTCCACATCATCAATCAAGATTAGTTAGAGAAGATTAAACTGCCAACCCACTAAAGAAAGACAACAAAAAAAATAAAAAATAAAAAACTGTTTATTCTGCTCCAACATCAATAGATAATTTGAAAAATAATGAGAGAGACATACGCATATGTTTTCCCTTTCAAATCCACGGTAGCAGGATGCAGAGCAGGTTTTCCAATTGATGAGCCCCCAGGACCACGACCATAACGCTTTACATTCATCATTGCCTATGAGTTTATTAATAGAGTAAAGAAATAAACTCTCTCAGACATTGTAGAAGCTAGCAACTCACTAGGAACAAAAGACTCAGAATGAACAAAAAATAACAATAAGGAAACGCAATAGCATCAGCACTGCGGGCTTCCAACAAAAAATTCAGGGAACAAGAAATCCACATAATCTGAATTCCAAACTTCCAGAGTAGAAATGTCTATGAAATCAGGGAATATAAGCCATACTGTAATTGGAGCTGCACCACAACGCCACTTGTTCACAGGATTTTTCAGATTAGTAACTGATGCCATATAACCATTCAGACCAGCTGCCAGAATATGATAACAGATGTGCCCAAGAACCTGGCACAACGGGCATCATTATTTAAAAAGGAAAACATTTAATATGTAACTAGAGAACTCGGGGAAAGCTGCCTTAAGCCAAAACATACATATGCATAATCACAGTCAAATTTTGATGGTAAAGATCCCCGTGCTTGATAACCAAAAAAGTGGCAGATGGCACTAAATTTCTTCCCCTTATATGTGCCTTCTTTCTGTTCAGATCACAGTAAACATTGTCAGAAGCCATTTCAAAGAATGATACAATTGAAACAACTGTACATTGCAGGTGAATCAGTAACAAGTTTCACTGTCGGTCGATTTCAAAGAAATAAACTCAGTAATCACCAATTGTCAAAGAAAATCATATGATGTCCTATAAAATGCTTTGTCATCATCAGGACTGTCATTCCATGGAATTGATGGAGGACTACATGCCAAATTCCAAGGCCCATTTCGCTTGAACAGGGAAAGTGTCCACAGGATAGACACTTGAGATGAATAGTGATATTTAAAACAAATCTAACTGGGGATGTGACAATTTTTCCTGAATAAATAAAATATTCATAGAGATAAGTGGAGACTAGGACAAGGAGCAATATTGTTTCTTTCCCATGAAAAGCAAAAAATAAATAGAATACTTAAAAATAAAATAAAATCATCTCCTAAAAGCGAAATGGAACACTAGCAAAATAAAAATTTTGATGTTTCTACTGAAAGATTAAAAATACTAAATTACAGTTTTACAGCATAATACACCAAAATAATACGTTGTTTAATTGATTTATTATTAGGCTTTCAAAACATTTAGATAGATCCTAGATTTCAATTTATACTTTGCAAGCTTTGAAACTTCTTTGTGCTATTTCCTAAAGGAAAATGCTTTACAACAGAACTTTTTTTTTTTTTTTTTCAAAATGTTGAACCAAAATGAGGTGTTAATGGCATTTGAGTAATAAAGAACTTTAATGGGTTATTTTTTTGGAAGTGATAGGCCCACAAGCACTACTCTCTCCAAAATCTTTCAATTTTCATGCTAAAATGAAATTTCAATTGTTGACTAGGAATAAATACTAATTCATGAAAAGTTTTACAAAAATCTGTTTTTGGGAAGAAAGAGGGGGGAGTGGAGGTTTGGTAATGTGCACTTGTCAGAGCTTAGCCCATCTTTTCTTGCTTTTGGCCTAGTGTTGATTCATTTGATTCCACATTGTGTATTAATTTACTTATGTTGTTCTTGGTAAAAAATGCCTGTAAAATCTGTCAAACATATGCAATATTTCATTCCCAGAAAATATTAATTGATGAAAAAGAATTTCCCCATTGAATTAGCTAACCTAACTTTTGCAATAATGAAGATGAAACAGAAATTGCAAATGAATTAAAATCATTTGAAATTGAATAAAAATAGTAACTAGCATGGAATAAAAGGTACTTCACAAAAAAAAAAAAAAAAAACGAAATAAAATAAATGAATCTTGAAACAAACCAGACTTGAGAAAGGTGCAGGATTATCTTTTCAGGGTATGTCTAATGGATTAAGATTTTAAGATATAAATGAAACTTGAGTTAATAAAAGCTAATTAATAAACCAGAATAACTTGAGTATATGTTACCAATCTCTTGTTCATTTCTGCTTCAACAAGATGAGCTAAAAGTTTCTCGGTTTCAATCTGAAAAAGGAACAGAAAAAGAGGAACAGTAATTACACATTATTTACGAGTTTATATTCAATAGCACCAAAAGGATCTGAAGCCTAAATACCTGGGACAACTGTGCAGAATCATCTGATTCTGGGAAGAGGAGGAGCTGTAACATCAGACATGATTATCATTTGACACTAAGATTCAAATAAAACATAGATACCCCCTCAATGTGAATATATGTGGATAACAAACCTGCTTTCTGATAAAAGGTGGCAAAAATTCAAACAAGGCAGATGCCCATGGCGACAATTGAGAAAAAATGCTATCGACAGAAACGCCTTGCCTGAGCAAATGATGAATTTCCTGAGATGTAGAAGATGTCAGTACAATAGCATAATATCAAACTAACATATCCGCAAATGTCAAATGTAACTAGAGACATAAGTTTCCAGATTGCAGGTTTTCCTGAAAGAAAAGCCATCATAATAAGACATGAAGCTCTGGAAAGAAATAAACTGCATGTTTACCTGTAAGAGGGCATAAACTTCAGGAATGCTTTCAATAAGCCCCTCTGGTAGGAGAATGACTCCATGGTACTTGTCTGGTGCAGAATTATCAGGTCAAATAACAAAAACAAAGATAATCACCAGAAAGAAAATATTAGAGCAACCTAGACTCTCCAAACCTTGCTCTGCCCTGGCTTGCACTGCATCACAAATTTGTTTTGTCAGGTCAAAAATTGTGAGCTTTGATGCAGACACCTCTTCCCCAAGGATAACCTACAAAGAATGTAATGAAAATTTTTCAAAGCATATGAAGGGCTCTAGAAGGCAACAACCTCTTGACAAACATATGAAGTTGAAATGACTGGGACATTGTACAAACCATATTTGGATGAGACTGAAGAGTGCATTCCAAAGCAACATGTGATGCCTTACGGCCCATGAGTCGGATAAAATAGTAATACTGCAAAAGAGAAAAAGAATAAAGTCCAAGTTTTTTGCAAGACAACCAGAGGAAAAAAAAGGAAAGAAGCCCAAAACAATAAATGGTGCTGGAAGCTTGAGGTGAGGTAACAATGCTCATTTCATTTTTTTAGAAGCAGTTCAAAAACACAGAATATAAGAATTATGCTCACTCAGGACTATGTCACTTGCACAAATTTAATCTGTTACCTTCTCTGCCGAGAGAGCATCAGTGCATACATTGCTAATCAGCTGCGAATTAACCTAAAGATAAAGACAAAATAGAAGATGATAATTCTTCCTCAAGATCGTTTAACTTCATATGTTCTCAACTCTAAGAATGACTATGAACCTGAAAAAGAGCTTCCCATCAAAAAATTTAAAAAACAAAACAAATGAAGTCATATAATTTTGAAGAAACAAGTCATAGAATTTTGCCATTGGCGTCTAATATTGAGATGCCATCTTTAATCAAGTAGCAGGATTTGTTTCAGATAAAACCAAACTAGAATAGATCATAATTTCCCTCATGGCAAACAATTCATTATTTGTTCCACAAATCTAAGCATTTAGTAACATCATTGTGCCAATGCCTAGAAGATGGTGTTGAAATCTTTTAATATACATAGGATAAGTATCATCGTTGGATTTGAGGCTTATTCATAGCCACCGACTGTTTTTGATCAAGAACCACTTTATTAAATTGCATTGGTTGTTTTATTTGTCTTTAGTTCATTAGTGGTTGTGTCTTTCTATTCCTTGGTTTGTGATGGCCACTGGTGCTTCTGAAGTTAAGGACCCCAAGGATATCATTACAATCCCTTCTGTTCCACAAATCTAAGAATTTAGTAACATCATTGTGCCAATGCCTAGAAGATGGTGTTAAAATCTTTTAATATACTAGGATAAGTATCGTCGTTGGATTTGAGGTTTATTCACAACCATCGACGGTTTTTGATCAAGAACCACTTTATTAAATTGTATTGGTTGTTTTATTTGCTTCTAGTTCATTAGTGGTTGTGTCTTTCTAT
This sequence comes from Vitellaria paradoxa, assembly GCA_019916065.1. NCBI lineage: Eukaryota > Viridiplantae > Streptophyta > Magnoliopsida > Ericales > Sapotaceae > Vitellaria > Vitellaria paradoxa. The sequence goes on from CM034239.1 coordinate 1,770,475, forward strand.
TCCTTGGTTTATGATGGTCACTGGTACTTCTAAAGTTAAGGACCCCAAGGATATTGTTACGATCCCTTCTATTCCTATTGACTGTCTTCCTAGATCTATTTCATATGAGAAGTTGAATAGTACTAATTATTTAACTTAGTCTCATGTTGTTTGGATTTTTCTAATTAATCGACAAAGGGCACATTACATTAAGGATTCTCCACCAGACTCCAAATCTTCTATCTATCCACAACGGTGTGCTGTAGAGTTGGTTGTGGCAAAGGTTGGAGCCTTCCATATTGTGCATTGTTGCTTTGTGGCCATTTGGGAGACTTACTCCTCTCAGACGAGTAATATTTTCAAGATACTTGAGGCTTATGAGTAGTTATTCTCCTTTCGGCAGGGCGATCATCCACTAAGTATTATAGCACCCTTAAGATACCCGATGATCGTCTTTTACAAGTTCACCCTTTTCCTAAGAGCAAGTCTAAGATGATGCAACAGTGAGATGAACTTATGACAATTTTACTTCTTGCAGGACTTAATGATAATCTTCTTGGTTACCGAGATTAACTTCTTGCTGGTGAGACAATTCCTACCATGGCAAGTGCCTATTCTTAATTACAGCAATCATCTTTGGATCATCATTCTAGTGTATCATCCTCCTCTACCAGCAGATTTGATTTTGCTACCTTAGTTAGCAGTTCTGACAACCGGGGGGCTTCTCCTGGTGTTTCTTGAGGAGGCACACGAGATGGAGATCATAATTCTTGTAATGCTTCCGAGGTGGTGGACGTAATCCTAGACGTGGTACAAGAAATGACTACTGTGGTGGTATTAACTACACTGAACTATATTGTTTGGAGAAGCATGGGCAACCCACTGATCAAGCCCATTATGTTACTGCTAAACCCATTGACTTTGCTTCTAATTCGACTAACCTTGCTCCAATTACATTGTCCACATCAAATAGTGTGTCACAAAGTTCTTTCACTGCTGTAGTGTTAGATGCCATTGTACAGGCTCTACACGTTTCTTGCTCCACCTCCTCCATAGCGACTCTTGCCCATTCAAGTAATACTGCTTGCTTTACTTCATCATTCGCTCCACAATAGGTCATCAATTTAAGAGCCAGTGCACGTCTTAGGTAACCTTTCTATGTTTTCTGATTTGTTTACTACTATCAATTGTCTAACCTTGGCCAATGGGTCCTCTTGGTCTATGACTGGTAAAGGAAATATCTGGCCATCTCCCTCCTTAGCCTTGCCCTTAGAGTCTTTATATTCATAAAATCTCTTTTAATTTAGTATCTGTTAATCAGCTCACTAAAATTTTTAATTATTCTACAATATTTTCTCCTTTCTTGTGTATATTTTGGGACCTTCGGTCTCAGAGGATGCTTAAAACGTTTAAGAAAGTAACATCGTTCATTTTCCAATTTTTTTTTTTTTTGGTTCACTTCCTTAAATTTTAATTTCAGTTTAAAAGCTAAATTAATTTCTAATTGTGCCAATTTAATTTTATGTTTGATATAGAATTCATACATTATTAATAAGACTATGAAAGGAATTAATTTAATTACCCATTATAATTCCCTAATGTAAGGGAAGGCTACACATATTTGACACTCTCTCGACCCCACAACGTAGGAGCCTTGTGAACTGAATAATCTTTTTCAATATATTTAATTGAAGGCATAGAATAATAATACCTTGCATATTGTATCAAAACCCACATTTGTTTCAACAAATTGGTTCTTCAGATCTCCATTTAAAGTAACAGGAACCCCAACCACCTAAAAAATTCAAATGGTCATGCATATATATCAACATGTCAAGGATATATAGAGGGAATTGCATGGTTTTCTCAATAAATCATTTAGAAAATCAACTAGTCAAGAGGAAATAAATAAAAGAAGACAAACTATCGAGGAAAAACACCACTATAACCAAGACATTGCAATATATAACAATAACAAAATACAACTCTTTCACCATGAAAAAAATCATGTGCATCATTTACCTTTGTTGGGCATTTTGCTTCTGCAAATGTTTCTGCAAGTTGAGCCGCATCCGTGTTTGATGTTACCCCTTCAAATGTAAAATTTTAATGTTAAAACATTTTAAGTACTAAGTTGTAAGTCAAGGTCTGTACCCAATCCATTTCATCCCACCACCTAACAATGGCATGAATACCATCACGTAAAAGCCTTCAGAGTATGCTAAATATTTATAGTAAACCCTAAAGAAGGGCATCAAATAAACCTCCAATAATGACAAGGCCATCCAACTTCAAAGTAGTGCATGCAACCAATGCAGCATTAACTTGTTCAGTTGTTCTTATTTGGTCTTTTGTCCGACCCAGTAAATCATAACCACCTAGACAAAATTACAACATCATAAGATTGAGTTGAATTGAAAATGGAATTTCAATGCAAATTTGTCCAACATTCAGTTATACCTTGATTTTTGTAGGCTGCAAGAATTTCATCTGTTATCTCAAGGGTTTTTTGTGCAAAAAAACCTTCAGAACCACCTGAACCAAAAAAAAAAGGCATAAATCTTTGAGGCAAATTCCATTCTCCTTAATAAAATATGCACAATCACCATACACAATAAGTTCCAAAAAAAAAATGTCTTCTTCCTGCCAGCTAAAATGAAAATCAAGGTAGAGAAAGCTAATGGATAAAAAACCAAGTATATATGGTGTCAAGATTGCTTGATATACTAAATTGTTGAACCCATTTCCTAATATTTTAAATTTTTGGGGCCCATTTGGTAACATTTATGTTTAACAGTTTTCATTTTTTTTTTAGTTGTGTTTTTATCCCCCGAAAAAAAATGTTTGGTAATGCAATTTTGTTTCCAGTAATTAACTTTTATAAAGCATTTATTTTTAATAATAATTAATTTCAAGGAAGTGCATTAATAAAGAAAATATTTTAATAATAAATTATAATCCATTAAAAATTAATTTAATTTAACAAAATATTTAATAAAATAAATCATTTTAATTGATGCATCAAAAATTGGCAAAATGTTGTGTTGACAAAGTGTTTATGAAAGGGGAAAAAACGAGCATGAAAACATAATTTTTCTATTTACATTTTGGGCTTAAATTTTCGAACAAGTTTCCACTTTTTTGGCAACAAAAAAAATAGGACTAACAAACGCATTTTTGTTGCCATTTATCAAAAATTTATAAACATAAAAAAAAAAAAAAAACCATAAACAAAAACGTTAATAAACAGGGCCTTGGTCACTTAATATGTTATTAGTCTATCAACACTCTTTGGTTCCAAGAGGTCACGGGTTCAAGGCTTCAAGGTAATTTGTGGTTGTTCCCTTGTCTATTCTATTGCACTTTGGTTTTGTTTTTGTTTTTGTTTTTTTTTTTTTTTTTGGTGGATGCACCTACTTGATTCAATTTATTTCTTTTCGGTCCACATGCAAGACTGGATTGCATTTGAAAGGAGGATTAGATGATAACTTCTTATGCATTTTGGGCCCATTTCTTAATAGTTTAAGTTTTGCGACAATCAATGACTTAAAACAAAAGTTGCAAATTGCCATACCATCCCTCAAAACTATAGCAGGAGATATGCAACCAAGAGACGTGATAATGTATCACAAAGAGGCCACTTTGACCAAATCGGGTAATACTTTTTGTGTAATTAGACATATAATAAGTAAAGGAAAAGAAAAACACTAAATGCCACAACCAAAGAAATAGTGTTGCTTACCTAAAAATCCCAGCACGGTACTATTAGGGTTGTGAATTTTCAAAGCATTTTGAAGGCCCCATATGACATTATGTCCTCCAGGTGATTGCCTCCCACAGAAGACAACTCCCACCCTGAAGCCAAAAATAACAATAACAATAAAAAAACATGTAAGCATACTGAATTTCTAACTAAATATTTTAGAGATATTGCAAACATTATGACAAATACTTCTATAATGCAAATAATTTTTTGCAATATCCTTCGCTCCAATTAGAGGATAATAATCAACAAAGGACAGAATGTTAGCACAAGTAAAACTGAAAGCAGCAGGTTAAACTTGAAAATGAAATAGAATCTCTATACAAATGCCCTCTGAACACATTATTGTGGGATTCTATCATCACACCAAATTATTTAGCAATAACAAAGGAAAGGTGTCTAAAGTGATCATCACATGTACCTAATTGCTGGATGATCCGTAATTATTTGAGCATCAGGAACCGTTGCAGTTGCCCTAAGAAAGTGAGCCAAGGGCTGACCATACGTGTGTGGAAAGATGCGACTAATTGTGTGAGCACCAGAGGGGTCTGCCGCAGTAGTTGCATCACCAAATTCTACTCTGACAGTAGTTCCCTGTGTAAGCAGCATAACATCAATATGGCCTCACAAAGTATGCCAAAAAACAAATATAAAAGTTAAAAACCAAATTTACATATAAATTATCGGTAAAGCATAGCAATACAACTGGAACAATGGTTTTAACCAACACAGTAAGCACAAACACATCAGACTGTTGATGCCAAGTTAAAGGTTATCCTTAGAAAAATATAAAAAGAATAAATAGCACATTTCACATTTAAAATACATTTTTGAATTAAGGGTGGTGTTGTAATTGATTTTTTTTTTTTTCTTTCGATAAGGGTGGTGTTGTACTTGATAATACCTTCAAATTCCTCTACTCCCATCTTTTTCCCTGTCTGTACATGAGTTGATAGAAAGAACTGAAACAAATTTACTTGCAAACAAGTTCAAGATTGAAAACATTGAACCCATACAACAAGGCCAATCTCTTTTAGTGCATCGCAAGCAACTGGCTAATGCCAGTCCAACCCTTACTTTTCAACAAGGTAATGCATTATGCAATTGTGTATATGCAAAATATTATCCAATGATAGTATAGGACATGGATGTATATAATAAAAAAGTCATATAAGGTGGTATGGAACTTCCAACTTTGTGTTTAAATTAGCAACAACATACACCAACCATGCTCCATCATGATTTGTACTGAAGTTTAAAACTTCATTGAATAGTCATAAAGAAAATCATTAATGTTTCTGTTAGAAATGAACCTCGTGACACCTCTCTTACAATTTGTCATCACTTGTACCAACTCAGCTAGAACTTTCTAGTTAGGGATAAATACATTTTATCCCCTCGTATCCCCTTGTGGTTTGACTTAGAAGCACATAACCTCTTGTAATTTAAAAATAAATAAATAATCTCCCTATGGTTTGGATTAAAGTGAATATGTCAGTTTTTCAATCCAAATTAATGGACACGCTCCATAATTTAAAATTTGTTAGGTTTTATTCCTCATGGTTTAGCCCAAAAACACATAACTCCCTTATAGTTTAAAAAATTGAACAAATCACCTACCTATTATTTAGACTAAAGTGCTATTGTCAATTTATATATCCAAATAAACGGTCTCACTCTCAAAATTGTATCGATGTAGCACATAAATAAAAAATAACTCCACCTGCAGCAAAATGGTGCTTTGTAGATAAATGTTCAAAACAAGAGAGCCTAAGAATTTTAAAACATGGATGGACGTGCACTTGCCTTTCAAAAGTTTTGACAATTATAAGGGGTAGGCCATTACACTTCAGAATTTAGATATGCGGATGTTCAAGATTGTTAAATACTGGAAATATGCAGGAGAAATTTTGGGTTTCATCTCCTAAAAATCAATAGTGACAATTAAAAGCTAGGGTGGAAAATCTGTCTAATCTTTAGAAGACACTTAGATTGATGCACTTCCTGAAACAATAAAAAGCAAACAAAAAGAAAAATAATTGCTGGTATTCATTAGGTATATCTGTTGGAACTAAGTGTATTTTTAAAACATTGTGTCTGTCCCACATTGAAAGAAACATGAAAGTTTATCTACTTTATAAGTCTTTGTACTTTTGTGGGCTTGTGAATGTGGCTAGACCTAAGGGAAGGTCTCGCGCGGCTTGAGCATTGGGCCAAGGCTCAATGCAATTTGGAAAAACTAATTAACTGGGCGCGCGTCACGTCTTAGTCGCGCGCAGGGGGGGTGCAAATCCACCAATAGGAGCCTCGCGCTTATGCGGGAAATTCCCCTGTTTTGCAAACTTTGGAATTTATTTTCCTGTATAAAAACGTATGTTTTAATGAAATTTATTTCCCGTTTTGATGTTTCCGTTTCCAAAAATCAGCAGATATACGCTTCTCTCTTTTTAAAGAGAGAATAATCATCCTTTCCTCTGTTTTTATCTGCTTTCCTGAGTTCGAGCAAAAAGGTCGAAATTGTGTCTTGTTGTCGACTTTCTTCCGTGCAGAGAAAGCCGAAACAGAAGTGTCGTTCTGGGCTGTTTTATCCTGGGGACGGCGTGGTGTTGTTTGAACTGCTTGTACATTTTGGGCAGAGCCGCGAAACGTCTTAAAGAGAGCGACCTAGTCCGCGACTCAACCCAAAAACACACTCAGAGATCAATTTGGTAATCTGTTATTTTCATAACAGACATTGAGGTAACATTGTTCTCAATTTTTCAGCTTTCGTTTCAACAATATCTTTCTTTCTTTTAGTGAGGAGAAAAACATTTTGCAGGCTAGCAATCACCTCATTTTCTTAGGGAAAAGGGAACTCAAGTTTCTCACAACTGTGAAAACCCAGTGAAAATTGACATGAATTTTTTTTTTTTTTAAACGGCAACAATGTTGCATTACACATATGCAGATGTGAATCAGATTGCAGTAGTAAGCTTTGGTGTTCAGACAGAAAATTAAACAAGACTGGCCGGCATTGAGAATGTTGCCCAGCCTGCCATTCAACCTCTGCATTTTATCGGAGTGTGAAGCTTTTTTTTTTTTTAAAGCACTCATTTTTTAATTTCTATTCTGCAGAATCATCAATTAAATCATAAGCTGACAAGCAAGCTAATTCAACTGTGAAAACCCAGTGAAAATTGACATGAATTTTTTTTTTTTTTAAACGGCAACAATGTTGCATTACACATATGCAGATGTGAATCAGATTGCAGTAGTAAGCTTTGGTGTTCAGACAGAAAATTAAACAAGACTGGCCGGCATTGAGAATGTTGCCCAGCCTGCCATTCAACCTCTGCATTTTATCGGAGTGTGAAGCTTTTTTTTTTTTTAAAGCACTCATTTTTTAATTTCTATTCTGCAGAATCATCAATTAAATCATAAGCTGACAAGCAAGCTAATTCAACTGTGAAAACCCAGTGAAAATTGACATGAATTTTTTTTTTTTTTAAACGGCAACAATGTTGCATTACACATATGCAGATGTGAATCAGATTGCAGTAGTAAGCTTTGGTGTTCAGACAGAAAATTAAACAAGACTGGCCGGCATTGAGAATGTTGCCCAGCCTGCCATTCAACCTCTGCATTTTATCGGAGTGTGAAGCTTTTTTTTTTTTTAAAGCACTCATTTTTTAATTTCTATTCTGCAGAATCATCAATTAAATCATAAGCTGACAAGCAAGCTAATTCAACTGTGAAAACCCAGTGAAAATTGACATGAATTTTTTTTTTTTTTTAAACGGCAACAATGTTGCATTACACATATGCAGATGTGAATCAGATTGCAGTAGTAAGCTTTGGTGTTCAGACAGAAAATTAAACAAGACTGGCCGGCATTGAGAATGTTGCCCAGCCTGCCATTCAACCTCTGCATTTTATCGGAGTGTGAAGCTTTTTTTTTTTTTAAAGCACTCATTTTTTAATTTCTATTCTGCAGAATCATCAATTAAATCATAAGCTGACAAGCAAGCTAATTACAAAAATAGTGCAGTTTCCTGAGTTCCCGAAATTCATATATTGAAAGCATCACGCTATGAACATTCAAAACTAGTGCATCACTTTTGTGAATGATGATCCATACAAACCAATACTCCTTTGCACGACGCATTCAGATAAATACAAAGGAAAACATCGTACACCAATAGGACGCAGCCAATTATAGAATACTATACGAAAACATCTACGGAAAAATAAAAGAGAGAATATAAGACGGATCCAATGCTTCCGCAAGCGCAGATCAACATAGCAGCGAGATCTCGGATTACTTAAAAAAGTTATCAAAGAGCTGGCGATTCAGTGAATCACATTAACTACGATTTCATTACTAAATTATAATAGCAATTCGATCAAAGAGCGAAACATAACGAATGATTATGTCTGAAACAGAGAGTTCAAGAATGTGTCTACACGATAATTGTTTACGAAAAAATAAATAAATAAATAAATAAATAAAATAATACACACTGAGGAAGGAGTGAGAGCAGGACCTGCAGGCATGGTGGAAGCTCCGGCTGGTAGGTTGATCGAAGCTTTTGCAAATCAGAGAGTTCTCGTGAAAGACCGTAATCTGAATCCATTGCTAAGCACTTCAATTCCTTCTCCCCTTCTCAAAATGAAGTAGTTGTGCTCTCTCTCTCTCTTTTTCTCTGTCTCTGTGTGTGACAAACTGCAGTTTATATAGCACCGGGCGATACAACCAACCAGCCAACCAAGCCACCAGTATAATAATAAAACCTTCTGCTACCGTACTGCTAATTCCACCATTCTTTTCGGAATTATTACAGTAAAGCCACTCCATCTCTGAAAAAAAAAAATCCTTTGAGCGGCGTTCCGGAAGACGCTGCGCCGCAAATTACTCGTCACGCTCCTTTGCTTCTCAAATGCTGCCTACTAATTGCACCGTTTTAGGTTTCCAATCTTGATCGTAGTGATCTTATTGGACTTGGAGAGCTAACATAGCATCCCACTTGCACGGTCAGGACGGTTAATTTTAAATTCAACCGTTTCAAGTTTATTTTAAATTAAAATAACGTTAATGGATTTAAACTTTAATTTTTAATTTAACGGTCCTCAATTAATGCCATATACTGACACAACAAAAATTATGTCAATCTTCCATTTTTCATTTTATTTAGATAAAAATTTATTTTACCTTTTTATCATGCATATCATTTTTAGAGATTAATTTTATATTATTTTACAATTTAAAATTTTTTAAAATAAATGGAGTGTTAAGTTTAATATTTATTTTATAGTAGCAAATTGAGCAAAAAAATTCAAATAAATGAAATAAGAGGGATGAATCCGTCAATTGTGCAATCTCTATCTTCCTATTTTTTATTTATTTATTATTTTTATTTTTTTGGGTTGTTGGTGCTAGGTACGTGATGCAGTCTTGACCAATAACACCGACGCATGTTAGACGCGATTACACTTGTTGAGTAAGATATGCGTTACAAAAAAAATATATAATCATTTTATCGAAATATCATAACAAATTCAACGCTAATAAAAGTAATTAGGCACCAGAAGGGAAATTAACTAAGCACGGCGTGGATCTCACTTTTGAATATACTGAGAGAAGGGTATCATTGTCATTCCAAAAGAACCCACGGCCTTCCCAAACCGTGCAACTCAAGCACCCCCGGATTCGGAATCGCACACAAGAAAGATCGCTCACCTAACCACCTTCTTATCCTCTCACCCTTCTTTATCGGTTTTATGTTTTAACCGAGACAAAACAAAAATGAAAGATACTTCTATTATTCTATACGTATCTGTCACCATTGTTCGCTTCAGTCAGCGCACAGCTTTGGCATTTATAGCAAATAATTTATTTTTACATTAAAATCAAGGATAATTCCTATTAATTAACCCCCTTAAGAGGGTATACGCGTCCAAATTAAAATCATATCTTAACAATCCAAAACGGGCTTCACCATTAGAAGACATCAATGGGATAACTAGGATCAAGCTTTAAAGACAAAAGCTGATCCATACATGATAATACACTATTATTAGTTCATACAAGACAACAACACAGATGCTACTAGATTATCTGGGCAGGCAGTTTCGTGGGAAATTGCGCAATGGGTTTTCCCTCAATAGCTCCGATTCCCTGAAAAACAAATATATATATATATATATATATATGTATGTGTGTGTATGTATGTAGTAAATAAATAAATAAATGAAAGAAGCGCCCCCCCCCCCCCCCAAAAAAAATAATAATAACAAACAATTTTCCTCGGATATTGCTCACCTTTTCAGGCCTTGAGCATCCCCCTGCCTGAGCTGCAAACTAGAAGACTTTCCACCCTCACTGCCCACTTTACTATTTCTGTACAAGACGATCAATAGCTAAATCAGCAACAATGAGAGGTGAATATTCACAATAAAGAAAAATATCTATTCAACACCTAATAATATAATATATCCAAGTGTACATCAAACTCATACAAGGTATCTATTATTACTCACTCTGCACATTCCTCATCAACAAAGACCTCAATGCAGGTACTGGCAGTTGCTCCTCCAGTTCTATTCACGGCCCGTTGTGGAATCTGAAACAAGTAAATTTGATGGTTGGATGCTGCTCAGTACGATGTCATAAAACCATAGGCAAATTATATTGCAGGAAATATAGGACAGTAAAATAAGATTCCTGAGTTCAAAAACCGACCTTATTTGATGCCCACTTGGTAGGAATTGCATTGTTCTCTTTATTTCTCTCTGCTCGACCTCCAAGACTTTGCCAAGGTTTTGAGTCAGTCTTCGACAAATCCGGTTGATGAACTAAGCTTACATCAGCATTGGTATCTTTATAAATGGCAAGTGGAGTCCGATGAGCCCTATCGAATAAAATTGAGACAAGATTGTACGTCAAAACAGAAGTGTCTATAAAAATATAGATCATATTAATGTCTATAAACTCATTCAAACAGCTTTTTATAGAAGTAATATTTGCAGTAAACATCATTTTATATCAATTATGGGTTCTGTTATATCATAGTAGGAGCTTTTCTAAACCTCTGAAATGCAAGTTGGTATACTAGTGCAGCAACGGATAAACAGAGTGACTCGCAACTTTATTCACTACTGACCTTCTTAAGAATCCAAAACGGGCCCCCTCAAACTAGAAAGGAAATAATACCGAGAAAAATATATTGGCATAAACAAATTTTCAGCGATGCTCTACTCTGCCTATCCGTAGGACCTTTTAGAAAATAAATAATTTTTTTCTTCTTTCACTTGATAAGCCAAAATGCACCGCAAACTCACCTATCTTGCTTCGATATTTTCCTAGGAAAATCAGAACTCTCTACAGTTTGGGTTCCTGCAAAAACAGAAAATATTTAGCAAGCAAAAATTTTAGGTGGCAGAAAGACAAATGAAAATTATGGGTTTCTCCCCTACCCAAGACAGTTCCAAAGCTTCGGACTGAGAAGTGCTTTTCTGCTAAATCCTCCTAACAATTGGAAGAAAAGAAATATAAAATGGAGATTACACCAAACTTAAAAAAGAAAAAGAAATTTCTTATGCAATTGAATGCATACATCAGTAGATTTTGGTCTTCCCATTGACCGTGCAAGGAATTTCCTATAAGCAGCCTTCAACTTCTCAATTGGTTGAGCATCCCTAATGCAAAGATATTGTTTAGAAATGCTTGTATGCCAAAAAATGATACTTAAGAAACAAGTGAGGAATATGAACATGTGAATGAGTAATGAAATTACAAACTGACTGAAAAAATTTGCCTCAAGTTGACCAGGATCACAAGCTTTCAGCCTAAATAACTTAAAATTGACAAGTCTGGTGCAATCATATGCAAGCTGAACATGTACATCACAAAGAACAGAATATTTGCGTGGATGTTTAGTAGTAGTAGTTAGAAATCACTTCAAAAATATATAAAGGTAAGAAAACACATGGAATTACTTATACACAACAAATGCTATTTCAAAATCCAAGAAAAAAACGACAAGAGGTAAGTCTTTTTATCTCACAAAGAACTTCCAAGAGGAGAGCAAAATATAAAAATTATTAATTTATTATAGGGAAACCAAAAAAAAAAAAAAAAAGGCCAAGCAAAGGAATCCAATTAATAGGCAAGTGTCAATACCTGAAATTCCCAAGCTCAGACAAAGAGATTAGTAAGACTTCTATTGGCTAAAAAATGAAGTTAAGAGGGGATGGTGCTCGCAGATAATGTTAGATTATTCGTTTTATTTTTCAGTACTTTAGATTAAGGATATTTATGTAATATGTTGAATCCTCTTAGTATATAACTAATGAAACATATGTGAGTAGGGTTACACCTCTCACGATATATTATTCTAGTCTCTTCTCTCAACTCTTTCTCTAAAACCCTAGATTCTTAAATCCAACTTGGTGTCAATGCACCAATAGCATGACACAAACACTTAAATTCCCAGAAGAACAAATTGGAGGCAAAAAATAGGGCTGATGCCATCGGCGAAATGATGACATAAGATGTATTGTTCTCCTCTCTTCCCTCATATTTCTTCAAAACCCTTAATTCTCAATTCTAACTAATAATTATATGAGAGCAAAATATTCAAGTACTAGTTTTCTATGGGAAAAAGGAGCTGACAATTGAATTTGATTCAGTTAGTAGGCAGGTGTCAACGTCCAAAATTCCCAAGTTTGGAAAAGGAGATTAGTCAACCTTCTACTGGAGAGGAAAATGAAGCCATGACCAAGTCCAAATGAAACAAATAAACTCATAACAACAGCAATGAAATTAACCAACTAAAATTTGAACATAAAGCAAAACTGATGGAGTAGAATCATAATATAATTAAAATGCTGATTCAAATAATAAGTGACTGCAAATGACAAACAAATAAAATGTATAATTCATAGGCAAATCAAATCTGACAGTAGTATGTATCTTATTATCCATTCACCAAATAAAACTTGTAGTCCATGCTTTCTTCTACATATAAAAATTAGAGGCATAGCTTTCTAGAAAAAGATGCAAATGAAAAAACAGATAGCAATAGACTACAAATAACAAAATAATAATAATAATAATAATAATAATAATAATAATAATAATAGTAATAATAATGTGACTTTTTAACAAATCAAATCAGCTTCTAGTATGTGTCTAATAATCTACTTACCAACTAAAACTTGTACTCTACACTTTCTACATATATTAATAAGAGATTAAAGCTTTTTCAGAAAAAAAGATATATACGAATGAAATCAACTCATGCTGCAATCTTCAAAACACAAAATGGATGCACAGAACTACTTGATCAAAAACAAGAGGAGTTTACCTAGACATCCCTCGATTAAAAATTTCATTTGCAGTTTTAATCCTGCTCTTGGAGTCCATGTGCAAAGCATATGATATGAAGAAAACAGAATGTGTCTGCCCAATTTTGTTTGCTTCCAGAAAGCTATATATGACTTCGGCATCAGCACAGTTTTCAGCCTGCAATGCCATTTCAGATCCAATGCCCACTTCTAAAAACAGATTGTAACTGAACACAAACACCAGGATACAAATTATATATTACTAGTTGTTAAAGCACAAAAGACAAGTGCAGATTGAAGGAACCCACATATTCCAACCACACTTTTAAGTATCGGAGATCATCCTTGTAGCGGTCTTCATGCCAAAATGTACGCACACACTGTTCATAAATCACCACCAGCCCTGAGGAGTCTCCCCCAGGAGGGAAAGCCTCCTGAACCCATTTAATGCACCTTCAGAAATCAAAAGAATGAAAAAAGTATCTCAGTAATTGAATTAACAGCATGCATAAAGTAGCAATTAACACGGTGACTGAAGTCCAACCATTTTTTCTTTAAAAAAAAAAAGTAGTAAAACTGACCCTAATATAGTTGGTAGCTAGAAACAAAAATAACATGGTGCGTTGCTAAAATATATATATATATATATATATATATACATATATATTTTACTTTCTCATCTGTTTCATTTTCTCTCTTCCCAACATTTTCTGAGTAGCAAAACGGGGAGGGGAAGTAGATTTCAGGATGTATAATACAGAGAGGGAAAGTAGTCTTGGAGAGACGACGATCAGCACCAGTTGGACCTGTAAAAAATTACAGCTCCAACAATCCTAACATTAAGTAATAACCTCTGTTTCTCCCAAAACTACAGGATCGTGAGAAAGTTAATAGTTAAGCAAGAATACTAAAAAGAAAGAGGATTCTGTAACTATAAGAGCTGGATCGTTCGCGAGCCGGTCTGTCTGTCTAATTGAATATAAAATTACAATAAGTTAATGAAAAGCTAGAATTATATTGCAATAAAGAGGAGGATGAAGAAATGGGGACATGAGCACTCACTCAAGCCATGGTTGAAGAGGGTCATCCCCTTTGTAGTCATCGATCGCTTCAATCAACTTCCTGGAAACCAAGAAAATCCGGAAATGAGAAGATCAAAACGTTACTCATCAATCAATAATCAGATAACTTGCAAGTGGTACATAACGGAACTTAACCAGTAAAGAAATCTATAGAGAATAGAAAGAATTACTAATAGGGTCCAGAGGGAAAAGATGATTTGATAGAAACGTACCTTCGAGTGTCGAGGAGAGAATTCTTGAGTTGATTGTGGGCATGAGATTTGAGGGCGTCGTTTAGGAGGCGAACGTTTCGGCCTCGCTTCAATGGCTTAACATTCTCCTTGAATAGTTCCCATTCATTTCCGGTCTCTTCTTTCGAGAGAAGGAACTCCGTCTCTGGATCCAACCTGACCTCAACGCTGTCCATGTTTGTGTTTCTTGTGTAGTTGTTTTGCTCTCTACACGGACAAAGGGGCAGAGAGAGAGAGAGAGAGAGAGAGAGAGAGAGAGAGTTTTCAAATTTTGAATCTGCCTTGGGGCTCTCTCCAATTTCATTATAGCCGTTAGTGTGGGAACCGAGGTTTAGCAGTATACTTTTGGGCCCAACGGTCCTCAAAATGTATTATATATATGTCATATTTTGGAAGGCCCACCACCGAGCCATTGGCAGAATTATTACTTTTCAACACATGATTTTTCCTGCAACAAAATAATATAATTGGTATTTCTTTCACCAAATTACTAATTATGAAATGGTAAATTATATTAGTACTTCAAAAAAAAGGTCATTGCACTCCATCCTGTGAGTGAAATTTTTTTTATGATAGAGTGTTAGAATCTTTTTTGGTAGTGCTAATATCATCATTCCAAATGAAATATAAATTATTTTTTATAGATATTAAACTTAGGTCAAATTAGGTTGAATTTGGGTAAATATTTAGATAATTCAAGTTTGACATGAAAAATTCGAGCTTATATATTCATTCAAATTCATCTTATGGTCAATGTATTCATTTTTTTTAATTAGGGTTTAAGTAATTATTTTATTAAATGTTATGTGGTTCATATTTTTTTTTTTCAAAAAGCATTTGTCAATTTTTAATACATGACTTAAATATATTTTTTTAAATTCTTGATTATTTTGTAAAAGTAACTTCAATTAAAAATATAACTATTCTTAACTATATTAAAATATTTTCTGTCTAGTTTTTATTAAAATAACCCAATTAAAGATAATCTAAAATTGTACTTTAACGTAATGATAAGTTTGATGGATTAAATAATATCAAAGAAAGAACTCGACATATTTTACCTCTAAATTAATATACATTTATGGGAGACTTATGAATTAAATTGTTATTTTCTTAAACAAATATTTTATGCACTAAAATCTATTGGTAAAGTTTCACGATTAATTATTATTACTATTATTATTGCCGTTATTTATTTTTTAAAGCTTAAGATTCTAAACAAATGTTTCAATTTTCATTAATTGTGTAGACTCTTATATTACCAATTATTTTCAATTTTAAATCTAGGGTGCCACGTAGGAAGTGAAAATTTGAAGGAAAGAAAAATAGAATCAAAAGTAAAGATGGATCCCGCGTAGAATTTAAAAGAATGAGAAAAAAAAAAGGAAGAAAAAGAAAAGAAAGCGGTTACACGGTTTTAATATGTAGATATAGGCATATAGATAAATTATTTTTAATTTAAAACTATAGTTTAATTTAAAAAAAATATGTTTGCATGTGCAAACTTGAGAATTAAACTAAGATCTGATGGGAAAAAATTATTATTAATTCAGTCCAAGCTCAAATGCCTATTATCTACCTTAATATTTTAAAATTCATTTAACCTAACTAGTTGTACCGATAAAGTTGAGACATGATTTAAAAAAGATTCAATTCACAGTTCAAATCCATTAATAAAAAATGACCTTAATCACTAAAATTCACGGTTAAATTGGTGACTCATATGAATATTAAATTGTTATATATACAATAACAACTATAGAGTTATGTATATATACACTACTTTTTATTATTTTATTTTATTTCATAAATTGTTTAAAGTGCACAAAAAAATTATTTTTAAATGTAATGAGCATACTAATTATAGTATTTCACTAATTATTTTTATTTTTAATCTTTTATAATTGACACTTAAATATTAGTTTTTCGGATTTGAAATTTTTATATTTATGTATTATATTTAATATAGTTATGACATCATGGTTGAATTCTAATTAACAAAGGTTAAACTATTGATTTATACATCAATCATTTTTCTGATTCTTTAAATGCTCTAAATTTTAAAACATTGGTTCACCCCTAAGTGGAAGAGAAAATATGATAGAGAATATTATATATATATATATATATATATATGGAAAGAGAGAGATTAGAGAAAGAAGAAGAGAGAAATAGAGATTTTGAATTGCCAACAAGTTTAGTGAATGAGTAAGAAAAGAATTATAGTTTGATTCCAAAATTTACATAAAAAGTTATGCTACTTAAGATTTGAAAACTAACATAAAAATAAATGAGAGCAATACATGATTTTTAGTATTATATATATTTTAGCCACGAGAAGTATCTTGGAGTCAGCAAATATTCAACAATGCATGCAAGAGTAAAAGGGCAAGATTAAAAAGGATCGAGGAAATAAATTATACCAAATAGAGTGACAATTCTGTAATTCAATTTTCACTCAATAATGCAAAAAGAATTCATGAATGAGGGCCTAAAAAAAATTGTTGCGTGGTATTTGTAACAATTCATACAATCCCTGATTGTGAGGCAATATGAAGAGGTCAAAAGTGAACATAACTATACAGAAATTCATCCCAACCATATAATCACACTCAAAGTGATATAAATTAAGACAGTGTGACTCTAATTTGGTTGGATTGAGATTATATAGTTAGAAAATTACATGCTATATTATACTCAAATGCTCTGGAAAATATGATAGGAATAAGAGTCTAAACATTTGTTACTTCTTCACCAACTCTTGAAATACATGTTATCATTAGCATTTAATCCTCCACATACAACCAGTTAAGTTTTAGAGAAAGGGGACAAATAGGTTGAAAAGATACCAGTCACATCATAGTAGCATTCATCATTCTTTTTGTACTTATAAATATATAATAGACATATGCACTCGCTGATTACGTACCATTAAATTACTCTCTCTCTCTTTTTCTTTCTAAATATTAAGAATCTTTTGAAATTAACTTACTAGTCGAAGAGTTTTTGGTCAGTAAACCCTCATTGATCTTTGGCTTCAACTTTTTCTTCTTTATTTGTGTGTTGGTGCTGATTTAGGGAGGTTTAACTTAGGTGGTATGCTAAGCACATATTGTCAAGGACCATGAAGGACTTGCACATGAGAAATTCTATCAGCGAGGAGCGAAGCAAGAGGTTAACCAGAGGAGCAATATCTTCTATCCCACATCGTCTAAGTAGAGAAAAGAAATAGCGTATATGTAATGCCCAACATTTATAAAATACAAGGCCGTAAAGGTATTGAACTTAGTAGGAACTCCAGAATTAAACGTACTTAAGTTGGGGGTAGCATGAAGATGGATGACATTGTACTGTATAGATGTCAGTTGTTACACATACGACAAAAATTTACTCCTATAAAAACGTAATTATTTAAATATAGATCCTTAAGGGAAATTTTTATTAACAAATTCAGAATATGAATAGCAAAGAATCTTTCGATTATTTCAGATTGATCGGAACAAATAGATGTAGCAAAGGAATAGAATAGGGTGCTATGTACATTCCATATATGGAATTGATATCTACATCATATATTATATGGAATTAATATCTACATATATGCAGATAATATTGTAATGAAGATAATATTGTAGATTAATCTATATTAATTAAGCTTTTCTTATTTTATTATAACAATTCGAAGTGCTTTTCTTGCGTATTCTTGATAAATCAGCCTTTATATATAGATGTAGGAGGACCTGTTTGGGAAGTAAGAAGCCCCTTTGACATCTCTTCATCTGCAAATAATTCTCGATGTGAAAACATAGAGACAAAGGGCTGATCTTTGAATAGGAAAAAGAGTGGATCTGCAAGGTCCCAAATGAATTTTACGTGCTTAAGTGTGGGGCGTCTATTCTCTTCTTTACTTTTCATATGAATAAATAAATAAATAAGATCACTTTTCCTTTAAAAAATAAATAAATAAATAAGAAGAAGGAGAAAATTAATGGCAAAGTGCATATATATTTAGGCTTTATTTCCAAAGAAAAAATTATTTTTTTTGCTGCTAATTAAACAGTTAATTTTTTATATTAAAAAACAATAAAAGTTGTTTTTTTAGCTTATTTTTTATTTTTTTTTTAATAAAAGTATAAAAATATAATTTTAATCATTTTATAAAACAATCAAAAAATTGACAATCTTACCGAACCGAAACTTAATTTTATGGGTGAATTTTTTTTTTTTTTTTTGGCTGGTACTGTTGTCCGTGAACTTATCCATAGCATGAAGAGGTTGGTTGTTGTGGATAATGTTTTGAAACAGATTGTTCACCGTTTGATGTCACTCTCTCATTTGAGATTCAGATTACTATTACGACTAGGTCAGTTGACACCACGTGGCCCAATAACTTTAATGGGACCCACCAACATTATTGATTTTTTTTTTCTTTTATTTCCATCATTCAATTCAATGCAATGCAACAAGGTCGCCGCACCAAGAAATCAACCGACACTAATGCCCATGGCCGGTCATTGATAAGCTACTAAACTTTGGATGAAAATCATGTTAAATAAGGGCATACGGGTCATTGTATATATTAATTTCTTTATATTTTCATTGCCGTAAATAAAAGGACAACAGGGAAGGTAGAGAGACAGAGGGAGAGAGCAAAAGTTGATGACTTGGGTTTCAGTTGGGCTTTGAAGAAGATCGATCCTTCCATCCGTTCCTTCCAGATCCATATATGTATATCGATCACCCACCGCCACAGGGTAAACAGTTGAATCTACTGCTAATTTAATCTACTTTCTTGTCATTCTTCTTTTTCTTTTTTTCTTTTTTTTTGTGGGAGTGGGTTCGGGAAGGGTTTCCAATTGGAAAAAATGGCTTCCTTGGTTATGACTTTGAGTGGCTTTTCAATCGGATCACGGGGAGGTTGGGCTCTGGCTCCGGCTCAGGCTAAGGCTAATAATTACATGAGATTGCAAGTACAATACGATGATGGGGGATATGTTAGATCTGGTCTGGGCGCGGGGAAGAAGAAAATAAAGAGAGTAAAATGTTTGATGGGGGAGGGGAAGGTCGAGTCAGAAACGACGTCGGCTGCCAAGTATAAGGGGACGCAGATGAGGGAGAAGAAGCTGACGGAGATGATAGAGAAGAAGGTGATGGAAGCGAAGAAGGTGTGCGAGGGGGACGAGAAGTCGGAGGAGTGCAAGGTTGCGTGGGACGAGGTGGAAGAGGTGAGCCAGGCAAAGGCCGATCTGCGCCTCAAGCTTCTGGTCGACAAACAAGACCCTCTCGAGTACTTTTGCCAGGACAACCCTGAAACCGACGAGTGCCGAATCTATGAAGATTGATTTCTTCTTTCATTAATGATTCCCTAAATCATGTCTGTCTTCGGATGCCGTGCATGCCATAAACGGTTTACACCCACAACTCCTGCTGCTGCCGATTGGATCATCCCCTGCCCCTTTTGTTGTTGTTGTTGTTGTTGTTGTTGTTTTTCCAGTGGTGTTTGTGTCGTAAGATATTATTCCGTCTACATACTAATTAGTATTTTCACGCTCTTCTGTCCGTTTGGTGTTTTTTCCCCCTTCCCTTTCCTTCCCAAATCATGCTCCATTCAAAAGATTCCAGGCCAACTAAAAGACCACTTGTAGCACAATTCTTTTCTTCATGTATTGCACCTTAATTCTCTGAGTTTCAAAAAAAAAAATTGTGTTGCACCTTTAAAAGCTATTTATTATTATTATTATTATTATTATTATTATTTTGGTTGTTGTTTTTTTTTTGGGGGGGGGGGGGGGGGTTGTTGTATAAAAGCCTTGCAACTCAATGAGAAAAAGTAGTATATTCAAGCCCGGTAAATGACTTGACCGAAGGTGTATAGCGAGCTTGAAATAAACTCAAGCTCAAGAAATAAAACAATGCCCAAAGATTAATAAAATTTTCTTCCTTCAAATTCCAAAAACTCTCAAACCTTTCATTGTTAAAATTTTCACTCAAACATCACTATAATGAAATAATGAAGTGTCCAAAATGATGATTAAATCTTTCATTTGCAACTCGACACTAAATTATTATAAAATTTAATGTTGAATGTTAAAAAACAATTACAAATAAATATTTGGTCAAGAATTCCCAGTACAATTGAGTCTTATAAAAATACCAAAATATATTAATATTTCAAATTTTCTTTTTGCTTTATATAATGAATTTGTTTATGTTGGATATTATTCTTACTTTATTAAATAAAAGAAAATGATAATATTATAACAGTTAATAATATCAAAACAATACATGATAAGAAAATGATAATATTATAACAGTTAATAATATCAAAACAATACATGATTATTAATGCATATGAAAAAAGCGATTAACCATTGACTGTTTTACTCCTCTTTAAAGGTAAAAATAAATTTTGAAATTGAAGGGTCAGATTAAACTCATATTAATTGAGCGGCTGAGATTTAACTTTAGGTCTCTGAAGTTTAAAAGTAACTTCAGGCCCCCTCAATCCTAATATTTTGGGTTCCAAGAGGTTACTAAAAAAATTCACTGGAAGGACTGTTATAGTGGATCAATGAGCAGTAATGATTTGATAGTATTTTAATATGATATGCCCTTTCCTATCTTTTTATTAATAGTGTTTTAATTAAATTTTGTTTAACTTTTATTTTTATTTTAAAATTAATTTTATCACATCAAATTAAGATCATTAGATTAAATACAATCAAATTCTAATCACTCATTGACCAACGACAATTCCTGCAGTAAATTTTTCTACTACAACCTCTGTAACCCTCATATTTTCCAAAACACTGGGCGAAGGAATAAAAAGTAAAAGACTTGGACTCTCAACCCGGCACAAAAAATCTTTGGGTCATGCATGACCACCTATACCAGAGTCAAAATTCTAAAATCTCATCAATGCTAAATATTTAAAATAAATGATTTTAATTATACTTATATGGGTACTTTATTCAAAATTTTGAAATCATAGAATTTTGAATTTAAAATTATATAAGTATGAAATCTTTTTAAATACCCTATTCTACCCTTTTTACTTATTTTTGCATTTGCTAAATTATTCTAACTTTAAAACCTCATGTAATTTCTCCGATCATCTTTACATCTTCATTTCTCTCTCTCCCCCCTTCTCCCTCTCTCAATCTTTCTCTCCATCTGGGTTGTAGTTTGGGTGGCTCGCTAATTTTTTTTTTTAGTATAGTACAAATTTTTAATTTTTTTAAATTTAGTCCAATCAAAATTTCTGTAACTTAGTATAATCTACTCTACTTTAAACTAGGGGCAAAACTAGAAATTTAGTTAGGGGGAGCCAATTCCTATAAATTTTAATATTTTTTTTCTAATCTCAAAGTTGCAATATCAAATTTAAACAGCCTAATATAAATCAATAATTAAATATTTAATTATTCGTAGGTGAAACAGTCATGAGAATTCATCATTCAATCACATTTCAAAATAACACTAATAAAAAGTGTAAAAATATCATAGGAGCTAGAGGAATACACTAACCTTAGAGACTTTAACTTCATCATATATGGTTGATGATTTATATCCATATATTGCCTAGAAATAAGCTTTCCTTCCATGCAAGCTCTGAAAATCATATATTATCCAACCTATTAGTTTGGCACAAACAATCAATAAGAAAAGTTGAAATTACGTGGACAATATATAACTTAATAAAGCACAAGGTAAAAGTTTGGAGAAAAAATTTACTTATAGTGGAATTCGACGTTCTTTCAAATCGTGAAAGTCTTCTACAATTGAGTGCTAAATTTCTTGGCAATATCCTTTTCAATATATACAAGCAAAGAGCCAATAAGAAACTTATCCTCCATTTTGTTGCGCAATTTAGTTTTTACAATGATCTTTCAAAAGTTGCAATGGATATTGGAAGAATTAAAACAAGTACAATAACTCAATAAACAAGGTGGTAGGTTGTTGATCTTTTAGTCTTTACCAACCATTGGCACAATTTAGAAAAACTTTACAAATTCTTGTTATCTAAATGATCAAGTACATTATGCTCATAATGTTGAAGTTGCATTCTTAAATGTATTCTCTCAAACTCTACGAAGTCTTCCAAATAAAACTTCTCCACAAGTTGGCAAATATCATCAATTCTAAAATATTCTGAAGAACTTTGTGGGTTTAGGGATGAGCTTAGAGTAAGTAACTCCATTGCATGCTCATTAAATCGATGATTCAATTCATTTAATTGAGAATCGATTGCTTCACTAAAAATATCTACTCGACAATGATGCTCAACTGTGAAGTTCTCAGGCTGATGACGAGCTCAAACTTTTCTACCACAATATTGAGCAATCATATCTTGGACATCTACGTTATGTGCCTTATAAAATTTTTTATCTTGGCAAGTAATTCATCCCACTTGACATCTCTATACTTTTGAATAATGCTTCAATGGATGCAACGAGTTGCAAGACATTTAAAATATCTTGTGATTTGCACTGTAAGGCTTGACAAATGAAGAACCTAATCTCCATAAGGTCATTCATAAGATGCAAGATGAAAACAAATTCAAATGAAACTAATGTCTCGTAAGTCAAGTCTGCTTCTCCTCATTGAGAAGCACTAGTTCATTCATCAATATTTTAAGTAGAACTGCATATGTTGCACTAAACATTTTTATCAAATTGGAACTTGATTTCAAATGCGAATTCCAACGAATGTCTCCAGCTCGTTGCAAAGTGCCAATTTGATTATGTCCATTTCCATTTTTTAGCTCATCCACATGAAGCATATAAGCAATATCACTAGCCTCAGCTGCTTTTAATTTATCATGACGCTTGCAAGAAGCTCTGACAATATTAGCAATCGAAGACAAGTTGGTAAAAAATTGATAGATCATGATGACTTCTTTTGTAAGGAATTGATTATGCCACTAATGCTAATTGCAATCAATATGCAAAGCAATGAATATAGTAAGCTTGTGGGAAATCTTTTAAAATCAAAGCTTGCAAACCTTGGAACTCACCTCGCATATTACTCGCGCCATCGTATCCTTGCCCTCGAATGTTTTGCATGTCTAGGTTGTGAAAAAATAACACAGAATACAAGGCATCTTTCAATGTCAACATTGTAGTATTAGAAACATAAACGAGACCCAAAAAACGTTCTTGCACAAATCCATACTTGTCAACAAATCTAAAAACTATAGCCATCTATTCTTTCTTGGATTCGTCACGAGCTTCATTCATCAACAATTACACAAAACCTTGCATCTCCAATTTCTTCACGAATTGTTTTCCTTACTTTATTGGAAAGCACATGTAAAATTTCTTTTTGTATTTTTGGTGAAGTGTAGGATGTATTCTTTGGAGTGTTGCGTAGCACTTCAGCTAGCTTTTTATCATATGAACACAATAAATCTAACATTTCAAGGAAATTTTCACAATTACTTGATCCAACCCTTTCATCTTGGCCTCTAAAAGCACACCCTTGAAATGTGAGCCATTGAACTATGTCAATTGAGACTTTCAATCTACATCGATTGCTTGCAATTTGCTCAGAAGTAAAATTAACAACCACTTTCTGAATATGTTAAGACTGATTCAACAAGTCCTCATATGATTTCTCAGCAATCTTGTGAAAAGAGTTAGATTGGTTTCCTATATGATTCAAAAAAGCACAGTTTATCCCATTTTTAACTTTCTTCCAGTGTTGAATCCTTCAATAACAAATGCAGTTTGGCCTGAATATCTAATACTGGATGACTTGTTAAAGAGAAAGCAAGGCAAGTATGCAGGTGAATATTCCAACCATAAAGGAAACAACTTGAACCACAAAGGTTGGAAGCGACGTTGATAAGATTGAGGCCCTGATTTTGGGTACTTTTTTTTTTTGAAAATACAGGTTGGTATGGCCCAGATTTTATATAATTTCTTCTAATTTCATCTCGCTAATTAAAATCATAATCCAAAATTTGTTGGTGTAAACTAGGATCACACTCCAATAAAGAAATATCAATTTCCTTGCTCTCAAATTTTCGAGATCATTTTTGAGGATTCTCAGAACTTGCAACTTCAATATTATTAGAGGAAGGCAATACATCACTACCAGCAACTTGCGAAGAACTTAGACATTCCCGTTTGAAAAAATTATAAATTGTTGATGCCTTCCCCATTAATGTGATTTACAAATCAAAGAATATGAAAGGAGATATTAGTATTCTTGACTCAACCCGATTCTTGACCCTAAATGTACAAAAGTTTTAATGAGAGTGAAATTATAAATGAACAAAAAATAAAAAATGAACAATATCCATCACATTGCAAATGCCAATTGTTACAAATTAGAATAATAATTGGGGCTAAAGTGCACAAAAAAAGGAGGGCAAAATGCACAAAAAAATTAATTAGGGTGAAATTATAAGTGGATAAAAAAATGAAAAATTAACAATACCCATCACATTAATTGCAAATGTCAATTATTACAAATTAGAATAAAAATTACAGCTAAAGTGCCAAAAAAACTATAAGGGCAAAATGCACAAAAAATTTATTTAGGCTGACATTATAAATGAATAAAAAATAAAAAATTAACAACTCGGTTGTATAAACAACCAAAACAAAGTCTGAACCCTTAAATAATGTCATTACAACAAACTAAAATAAGTCATTACAACAAATTGAGCCATTAAATAATGTCAGATTAAAGATTAACCTAAGGTGAGCCATTACAACAAACTAACCTATCTCAAGACCAAGCCTTTACAACAAAAAACTCACTTTACTGAATACAAAGAAAAGTGAAACAAACAACGAAACAAAGATATCAAGCATCTAAATCCGAGATCTAATATATATATATATATATATAAACTCTGAACAAAATAGTGAAGCTCAAATTGTATTAGAGTGTATTACTACAAGATGGTAGCAATGAAAACCGAAAATAACCTAGGATGCTCATACTAGATGAGAAGACAACTTTGGCAGTTAGCACCATGACCCATCAAGTACTTGATGGTTGGAATGGCTGATCAACCCTCACAAACACCTTCTTCCCTTTCAAATCAGTATTTTTCAGATCCTTACACTCCTCTTTGCAGCCACTTGCCCATTACGATGCTGGGATTGGGAAAAAAAAAAGAAGCATCTAGACCTAGAGAGAGAGATGTTAAAAAAGTGAGTGGTTTAGGGAGTGGGTTGAGAAAGTCAAACGAGGACAAAAAAAAAAAAACTATACGGTTGTAGCCTTTAAGAGAGAGAGAGAAACTTACCGTATCATCACTATGGTGGCCTGGTGAGATACAATTATGTATTGGGGGTGTCATTTTAAAGAAATATATTTATAAAAATAATTATAATATATATATATATATATATATATATAATTTTTTTTGTCTCAGGGGAGCTGAGGTCCCCTTTCGTCAGACGGTGGTTCTGTCTATACTTTAAACCCTTATAGCTCTGTCTCCTATTAGCTTACACGAATTCAAAATTTTATGGTAGCTCAAGCGAATTCAAAATTCTAGATGTACCCCTGATTGTCACATAAGAGAAGTTAGATATCAATAAAAATGATTTTATTCATATACTTCTATTTCATCCCACCTTAATTCCTCAAACTTTTCTTAATAATAAAAAGTTATTCCTAAGTCAGGGGTCTCCAAGCATTCAAAAGCACTGTACAAAATATGTGATCACCTTGATGGCCATTTTAACACACTGATTTGTTTCATGCAAATTAAGCAAACAAACTGTGAGAAGTTTAGGTTTTCGAAGAACTAGGTGTGTTGGGACTTTTTGGACACTCTTTTCTTGTTTGATGCTATCCATTGACAAGATTCAGTGCAATATAAATTTTGTATTAGGCACAATGAAAATGCTGGCTAGTGTTAATTTTTGATTGTCCATTTCTGCTGTCATTCGATTTGGAGACTGTGTCAAAACCAAGAGTTCTTTTGCCAGGGAAAAAAACAAAAGGGAAAGATGGCAAATAGAGAGAGGATGGTGAGAGATGAAGAGTTGATGATAATAAAAGAAATTATATATATATAATTCAAAAGTTGAGATAATTTGGTAAATTAATGTAAAAATAAGTTAAAAAAAAAGAAGGTAGAATTAGGTATTAGAAATATTTTCATATGTTCATAATTTAACTTAAGTTCAAAATTTCACGATTTCAAAATTTTGAACAAAATATTTATCTAAATGTAAAATTTGGACTTTATGTTTATTTATCTATAAAAATTCCATATTTAATTATAGAAGTATTATTATCATATAATTATATTAAAATATTTAAAAGCAATAATAGAAAGATAATTTTTTAATTAAATTTAACTTATTTATTGTAACTTAAAAGCACCAGAAGCAGTATTCATGTAGGTATTGGTTGTTTTTTTTTTTTTTTTTTGGTTAAAGTAAACACATACTGATAAATTACCCAAAAAATAAAAAAATAATTATTTTTTAATGAAAGGTTATGTGAAAAAAAAAGGAAAGAGAACTAAAAAGGCAAGCAACCGACTACCAAACTTATTTTGTATTTTTTTTTCACCAAATGGAATAATTTTATCAATTAGTTATGGTTTTTCTAGTCTTTTAGTATTATAGATATATATTAATATTACTATAAGACTTTTTTTTTTGGGGAAAAATACACCTACCTCCCTCCAACATTTGATAACCTTACACATATCTCAAAGAAAATTCTATTATGAACTTATATTTTTAGTAAAAATTGTGAACTTAACCTTATAATTTTAATTCTCTTACACAAATGCCCTTAGAATTGTTAAAAGTTATTTTCAAACTAGGAGATTATAAGTGTAGAAGTTTAGACCAACTCTAATCTATCTTTAAGCCATTGTTAGGCTAGTTTAGGATTATTAAATGCCAAATTTGAGCTTATGAGTGAGATCCTTTAAGGATGAACAAATTGGAAATGACTAATAATAATAATAAGGGATTTTTATGTATAGGAGAAAATGGAAAATAAACTTTTGAACATCAAATTCATGATTCTAAAAAAGAACTTAATAGTTTAACTGTTGCTAAAACTTTAAAATTTCTAGTAAATAGTATGTTTGAAGCTATTAGTATTTTAAATAAAATAGAAAATAAAATTATTAGTGTTGATTTACCAGCAAATATAAAAATTTTATTGGAACAAATAGTCAACAAAGACTATGGAGGTGAAACATCTGATATTCAAACAAATAAATATGATAAAATTCTTACCTTATACAATGGAGAAAAAAATGATTTAATGAAATCTTAGTAGTGAAAAACATTACCAAAGAAAAAGTTTATCAAGATTTCCAATCTAATAAAGAAATATTAGAATATTGGAGATCTAGAAATAAGAAAGAAAATTATGTGAAAGAGAGATATAAATTGCTAAACCAGATGCAAACTCTCTACATTCAACATAAGAATCTATCCAAAAATATGAATATGTGTTCACTTTAGATTCTGATTCTAAAAATTTAAAGGAAGAATACTACGCAACCAGTATAGTGAATGGGGATGAAACTAATTCTAAAACTGAAACAACATTTAATCTAGAATTAGGTGAAGAACTAGCAAAAAAGTTAGTCAAAGCTCTAAATCTAAACAAAAATCTAAGAAAGAAAAAAGTAGGAACATCAAATCACCTAGATGAAGATTCAGAAACTAAACCAGTTACTAAAAAAAAACTTCTTGCGAAGATATTCATGTAAAAAAAGAAAGTGAATCTAGCTCTGATGAGATTTATGTTAAAGAAGAACATGAATCTAGTGTTTCTAAAAGTGAAGACTTAAATAAATTTAATGTTACTGCAAATGGGATATATCTAAACCTAAATGATGTACATCACAGAAATTATGAAAGCACTATTGAAGAATGGGCACAAGCCATGTCCATTGTCACAATCCATTATAAAAATACATAGGATAGAAAAAGATTCCTAAACTATATAACAGGACCATTACAAGAAAATATATTAAGTTGGCTAGAAGTTTGGGAAGGATTAGAATATGGTAAACGAGAAAAAACTTCGATTCTGTTAAATGAAGATAGAGAAAATGATTTCGTAAAATTTCTCTCAAAATTTTTAACATTTATTAAATGAGATTTTTGTGGAATAATATCTTCAGATGACCAAAAAGATGTGAAATATGTTATATCAAAAATAAAACTTTGTGACATCTGTAAATACACATATTTTGTGAAATTATATTAAAAATATACTTCTGGATGTTAACTCCAGAAAGTATGACTCATTGGAAGGAACAATTTTCCCATAAACTTCAAAACCCATGGGATGAAATATGTGAAAAACAGTATCTAGAACACCAACAAAAAGTTTTGTTGGTAGTTTTGATACCCAATGGATTAATGATAAGCTTTGGTTATAAAATAATGACCGAGTATTGTCTTCAAAGAAAAAGGCTAAAAATAGGTAAAAAATTAATTGTCAAAATCAAGTGAAAGAAAACCTTGTTGTGACAAAATTCTAAAAAAAAATTGGGAAGTTGGACGCTCTATGAATAAATCATATCACAGACGCAAGAAAAAAATACTTTAAAATCAAAAAGTGAAAATCTGGAAATAAAAAAAATATTTTTAGAAAAGAAATATGTTAGAAAATTCGAGAAAAAAAACTTTGGAAAAAAATCATTAAGAAGTTGCACTTGTTATTTTTGCAATGAAAAATGTTATATTGCACCTAATTATCCAAAAAGGAACAATAAGGTAATCAAAATTTTAGAAGAAAACAATCTAGAAATTTGTTTGGGAGAATAAATAGATTCTGAAGCAGAAGTCTTATATGAACTAGAGTCTATTTCTTCAGATTTTTTAGAAAAAGACAAGGAATTTATTTTTATGATGCAGGAAATAACTCCTAGCGAAAATTTGGAAACAACTAAAGGTAGAAAGACCTTTGGAATTTAAAAAATATTGTGTTTTCCTTTAATGCGTGGAGATATGCTTTTAGGAAATAATTTCCCGACTTAATATTATCCTATAAGCGTATTTCATGATCATGTAACCTTGACTGATAGACACAAACTTTATCATATTCTTTGGTTAAAAATAAATGATTCAATATGCAGTAAAAGACTTGCTCCAGTCAAGCGTGGTGATAATAATTCAATTTTAATCGATTCATTAAAATTAATTGATAAATCTCATTGAGTTTATAATAAGTTAAGCTCAAACTTTTCAGAAAATCCTTTAGTGTTATAGAAAAAAGCTCCAAGATACTGGTATCTAAAATTAAAAGATGGACAGAAACAATTAGGGTAAAAACTATGGTTTATACCAAACAGGAAACAAATTTGAAGTTGAAATAAAAAAAACTTTTAGATAAAAAGACTAATGGAACCAACTACAAGCTAACATTCCGATCCTATTTTTCTTGTGATGAATCACAGTGAAAGAAAAAGAAGAAAAGTTAGAATAGTTATCAATTATAAAAAACTAAATGAAAATATGATTTTTGATATGTATTTTATACCTAGAAAAAATGTTTTAGTAACTTAAACCAGAGGTACTAAAATATTTAGTAAGTTTGATTATAATTTCTTAACAAATCAAGCTTATGGAAGAGTTAAAACCATTGACTGCTTTCCTGCATCATATGGCCATTACTAATGGGCAATTCTACTATTTGGAATATGCAATGCGCCACAAATATTTCAAAGAAAATGGGTAATATCTTTAAAGAACTTGAAGATTTCTGTCTAATGTATATAGATAATGTACATTGATTTTCTTTTAAAACAGAAAAGACTATATAAACATCATTTAGAAATTATTTGTAAAAATATTCTTGATAATGGAATAATTCTTAGTAAAAAATTTGAGATAAAAAAAGTAAAAATTGATTATTTAGGTATTATACTCAGTTTAATAGGAATTGTGTTACACCCTCATATAAGCACAAAAATAAAAGAGTTCCTAGAAAAATTGGAGACTCTAAAGGACTTACAAAGTTTTCTTGGTTTATTAAACTATGAAAAACAATTTATAAAAAGTCTTTTGAAATGGGAAAAACTATTCCTTGAAAAATTTAAAAAAATTCAAAAGAATCAAAATAATTTCAACATAAAGATTGAGTAGAACGAGGAAAATTCAAGGAGATTAAAAGAAATCAAAACTTTATTTAAACCTAATCTAAAGGTTTATTTTCCTACAGAATCTGATTTCTTAATCTTGGAGACAGATGCCTCAAAATATTATGGGGAATAGTACCAACAACAGTAAAAATAAAAGAAAAATTAGAACAAAAAGATGTTCTCAAAATTTTCAAAGAACAAAAAAGTTCTGAAGAATTAAGATGTGAATATAGTTCTAGAAAGTTCAAACCAAATGAACTTAACCATATTATTTTTGGAAAATAACTCTTAACCATAAAAAATTGTATAAAGATATTTCAAATTTACTTAGCTCTTGTTAAGTTTCTGATAAGAATTGATAATCAAGCAGTTAAAAACTTTCTTAAGAAAAGAGAGTTGAAAATAACCCTAGAAGAATTAGGTTATCCAATTATATTTCTTAGTATTCATTTGAAGTTGAATATATTGGATCTACTAAAAATTTTATTTGTGGATTATGTTAGTAGGCATCTAGATGGACATTAAGACTAACAAAAATCTTTATATTGTAGAAATTAAAAAAAAAAAAAAGCCAAATAAGATTGAAATGTCCAGGGCAACCAGCTCTAAGGGTAAAAAAATACCAGCTAAACAAGCTGAAAGCACTTTTCTTAGAAAACATTCAAGAAAGCATGTCTTAAGGAAGTTATGCTCAAGCAGTGCTAAAAAAACTACTTGTTTTAGCAGAAGAAGCTATACCAGACTTATTTAATCCTGACATGGAGAACAAACTCCATGATTTCTTGAATAAACTATGGAAAAACCATATTTTAAGAAAAAATTATGAATTTCGCAAAGTAATGACAAGAATAACACGTGAGCTAAAAAAGTTCCAAGACAAAATTAATCATTTGAAAGAATTGTCAAAAAACATCATTTTAAAATTTAGCTTTAAAACTTCTTTATTTGATTACTAAATAATTTCCGAAATTCAACAAATTATGGAAATTTTAGAAATTTCTACTGGTAATACTCATTTTGAAAAAATTAAAAGAATTAAACTTTATGAAGAGATTGAACAAGTCTTTCATAGAGCAATATTTTCAATCATTGATAAATATATTAATAATCAAAAGATTAAACCAATCCTTTAAAATTTTTTCTGATAAAACTAGATATGATCCTATTTTTTATATCTGAAAAATTTAATTCAACCTTCAGGTAAACAATTGGAGGTTCAACGCAATTGATTGGGGTCTAGTCAAAAAGATCATCTTTAATCCACTGATGGCAATAGCCTATCAAGATTTCTCAGCACTGATCAAAACTATGATCAGCAAAATTCCCTATGGCTTTAAAAGAAAGGCCATGGCATTTGAAAATTTATAGCTCGGTGGGATGACAATACAATGAAAGATTTTTTGAGCCATATTAAATCTAAAAATTAAGGGAATACTTCCTTTTTTGATACTTATATTTCCTCTAAACCAGCGGAAGAAGCAGTCAATTCAGAAGAACAAATTCTATTGTGGTCTTGGGTAGAATTGGTCTATCAAGCCAAGATTCTACAAAACATGTTAGAAAAACATATGGCCACTGATGGCAGGCGATTATTAGTATATTATGTTCCATTAATGTTCCGAGCTACTAAAATTAGAAAAGTGAGGCATTCGACTTTTTAAACAAAATTAGTCGGATGAAAATTGATACATTGTCTGAGGTAGTAATTTATTTCGATGATATTTATGAAAAATTTGAAGCAGAAATTGAATTAGAAGCCATTGTCACAGTTGAAGAGGCCCAAGCAGAACAAAATTATTGGGAAAATACGGATGAAGAGACATGACACAATATCGAAAACATGATAGAAGGCTAAAAAAAAGCTACACCATCATAAAAACGTAGTGGACCAACCAGGAATGTTGCCAAAAGAAAAAGACTAAACTTTTTTAGAAACGGGTCATGGACGACTGTACCTTAATCTAGCATATGACAAAGCTCATGTGAAGGAATCTGTTTTAACCAAAAGTAATTCTGTAATAATTGTACTATTTAATTACAGTGTTTGTCTTTTCCAAAGTCTTATTTTCTTATCTTTTTTTTTTTGATGTATTTGAAATCTGGGATTCAAATCTGGAGTTCTGTTCTATAAATAGGTATGTTGTTGTATTAGAGAGACACCGAAAAAATTAGAGTGCTCCTCTTTTTTTTTTTTTTTTCTCCTGTCCTTAGTTTTTAATATTTAATGTGTAATATTAAGTATTATTAATAAAAATTTGTATGTTTTTGAGTTATTTTTTGAGTGTTCTAAAAATAGCTAGATAACAAATACTAATGATATCAGAGTTCAGACAGTTCCAAGGGCGTAATTGTAAGTATCCTACCCCATGTTTAATTATTAAAAACTATTAAGATTTTTCTGTAAATACTCATGTGATCCAATGTAGTCTCCGGGGGTTGTTGTGTGATTTCTAAAATCTTTGAGGCTACAAGTGGTGTAAGTATAATTATTTAAAATGTTTAAGAGGGTGTTGGTATAAGTTAACCTTTTTTCTTTATTTTTTTACTTATTGTTATGTACTTATTTTTGGCACGTGAGAAGCCTTTTAAACGTAGACCACAAGCGGTCGAGAGGAGCAGCCGCAGCTACTTACTGCAGTTGCTGTGGAGTGGTGGTGAGGAGGGAAACGTCCATCGTCAGCTCAGCTACAGCTATCTTATAATATGGCTCTGCTTCAGCAATCTTCAATTTCGTCGTCATCGTCTTCCTTCTTCCGATCGTTTCTCGGCGACGGTTTCCTTTCTAGAGTTGCTTCCTGGAAATCACTGAATATTTATAGGATTCGCAACCCCGCCACAAAGTCTTTCCGTACCTGCAAAGCTTCGTGGCAAGAGGTCTGGCCAATGTTTACCAGTTTCAACTACCCTAAAATTTTTCATTTTTTATGAATTTATTATTGGGTTATTAAAATTTCGTCTTGGATTTGTTTTAAACGCGCGGGCGCACACACATATATCTTAATATGGTTTGTTGTTAACAATATGTGAAGCTTGCGGGAGTTTTAATATTCTCTGCGGTTCCTTTCACGGCGGTGAAAGCCGTCGCCAACAGTCCCCTCGGGGAATTGCTTCAGAGGCGTCTGGAAGAGAAAAAGAAGGCTGCCGTGGACAATTCTTCCAAGTTCAAGGCACTTGCTGAAGAGGCTAGAAAAGACAGGTAACAAAGGGGCAACTCAATTTTTGTCATACTGTTGTGTTTTATTTTGTTATTGTTTTATTTATGCTGCAAAGTTGAACCTCGGAGGGTAACTGACTAATGTACCTTATTTACTCCGACGCACTTGATGTTTTTAATACTTGTTTAACAGCGTTTCCCCCTTGTGTTCTAAATATTATTGTTAGGCTGTGTTTGGATCAAATATTTGTCAAGGTCAAGGGAAAATGGAAGCGTTTGCGATTCAAATTTTTTTTTTTCATCTGTTTGAATTATAATAGAAAATGAAAGCGAACTAGGGATGTTAAATATACCCGTACCCGGTGGGTACCCGTTTCACCCGTCCCGTTCGGGGAAGGTATGGGGATGTTAATAGCGGGGACGGGGACGGGTATGGAGATTTGAAATGTTACCCGCACGGGTATGGGGACGGGGACGGGTACGATAGTCCCCACCCCACCCCGTACCCATTTAAATATTTTTTTGTTAATTTTGTTGGCGTGGTGACTCCTTTAGAAGTCCCACATCGGTTTCTCACAAAGAAGTGAAGGTCTTGTGAGGTTATAAATAAAGACCACTTCATCTTTGGTTAAGTGCATCAGTCAAAGTCAAATATTATATATATATTTTTAATTTTTATTTAATATATATATGTAATATATTTTTTTATTTAATATATATATAATATTTATAATAATTTTAAATATTTATTTTATACATATAATATATAATTTGTAATAATTAATATACTTGGCGGGTAAACGGGGACAGGGATGGGGAATTCATTATTTTGTGGGGACGGGTATGGGGAAAATTTTTTTCTCCGAAACGGGGATGGGGACGAGGACGGGTAAGGGTATTGCTAAACGGGAACGGGGACGGGGAAGGTCATACCCGCCCCATACCCGCTCCGTTGACATCCCTAAAGCGAACAAGGTTTGTAATTTAGTAAATTAAGATTAATTAAATTAAAAAGCTAGTGTATTGATATTTTTTATATTTTGCTATATTTTTTTAATATATTAAGAGAAGATTATGTTTCTGGGGTTATATGTTTCTTTCTTTCTCTCTTTTTTTTTTCCTCTCTCTCTCTTTGCATTCTTCCCTTCCGTTTTTGCCCTCAGAAAATTTTCACTCCAAACATAACCTTTTGTGTGAATGTGAACTTTCCATGTTTGTTGGTTTTCTTGTTTTGTTATGTTCACACACATTTAAAACCTAAGAAGCACGGCCACTTTTAGGAAGGTGACATACTGATGCCGTGTTGTGTCGAATACCTACTCGCTGGACACTCTTCAGGCACTTGAGAGATACACATATTCATAACTTAGATGCACTTGAATTACATTGTAATTTTGAAAAGAAATTGGAATCAAATAATAAGACAAAGATAATACGAATTTACATCTATTAAATTATATACAAATAAAGGATGATCGAATTTTTAGTAAAAAAAAATTAATAAGTAGTTATTTTTTGTGCACATATATAAAAATATGTATTTATTCTTAACATGTCTCTTCCGTGTTGTGTCCTCATACATTTAAAAATTAACATTTCGGCTTATCTGTATCGTGTCTATACATATAATGTGTCGGTATCCGCACTTCTTAGTGTAAGACACTAATGCTTAGCCTATATATAGGCCATCTTTGTACAATACAATTCATTCCTCCTCCTCAATTCTCTCTATGTAACATAGTATCAGAGCTAATGTTCTGAGGCCATACTACCTGTATCTCTATTATTGGTTTCTTGGTATCGGTTTGAAAATCTAACCTATGAATCGCCTTGCTGTTTGCCTGATTTATCATTGGCAAAGTTTTACATTATTTATAAATTATCTGAACTTTGCAGTTTGTGGTATGGAGAGAAGCGTCCCCGCTGGCTTGGTCCAATTCCATATGACTATCCTGCATATCTGACTGGAGAACTCCCTGGGGACTATGGCTTTGACATTGCAGGTTTGAGCAGGGATCCTGTGGCTTTCCAGAAATTCTTCAAGTATGTATATTCTGTTCATCTCCTGGTGCAGCATTTTCCTTTCTTTTAGCTGCAATCTTTTACGTTGTTATGCAGTTAATGTTTGGCCAATAGATTCAGTTTGAGATATATTTATTTTCTTAATAAGTAGTCAGTTTGAGAAAAAATGTCTGATTTCTCTCTCACTCTCTCTCTCTCTCTAATACATACGAATGTAAATTTCCTATCATATCATAACTGATTATGAATGCGGCATTTTCCTCTCTTTTAGCTCTAATCTTTTATGTGGTTATTTAATTAATGTTTGGCTAGCAGAGTCAGTTTGAGAAAATTGTCCCATATGATAACTGACCATAATTGTAGATTTCCTATCATTGAAGTTTGATTTGTTGCATAGAATTTCTGATGCAAAATTTGTGTGGCTGTTATTCATGAGGCATTGCACAAGTAATGGATAGTGACTGCTACTTGTTTCAAACACTATCTAACTAAATGTTCTAACTAATCATTAGAATTTTGTGATATAAAGGCTCCACTTGGAGCTCAAAAAAACACCAAAAATCTCCATAAATCTTCATAAAACTCCAACTTTTCACACATTGCACAAATTATGAGATTGCATTTTTTACCAATTTATACTAACTTTTTGCAACTCCAATTACACCCAAAATTGTTTTCATGTATTTATGCATAAAGAAGCTATTTTGATCTTACCAACATACAATGAGTGGGTCACAGCCCCCCCGAGGGGAGAGGGGAGGGGGAGGATTGGAGGTCCCAACCATCTCGGAATAATGTCGAGTGTCACCAAGTGTGAGATTCTCTAAAAACAATTGAGTTGAGAGTTGAGTACTCCAGAGTAAGAGAGAGGTAGAGAGCCCAATACCAGAGGCTATGGATATGGTGAACGGTTATAGTAGTGTGTCCTATAGGGTTGATGGTAGATGGTGTGTTCGTGTTGGGGGGGGGGGGGTGAGGGGGTTAGGCTTATGGAGACTAGTGAGCCAAGGATTTGGTCAAGTGAATAAACCTTTTGCTGTAAGGTAGGACATTGCGAGGATTATGGCCTATTAATGGGCAGGAAAAATCTTATGGTGGATTTGTCTTGTAACGTTTCTCTCAACACCAATCGTGTCTGTCTTTAATGATCTCAAACTCTAGCCACCAAATTGTGGTCCTCTGCCATCTCACCTGGAGGGTAGGATCATAAGACTCACAGGGGCGCTCATGGGTGGAAAGTTCTCTCGGAGGAGGAGGTTCGTAGACCTTGCTTCTAGCTAAGGTAATTCTCATTGAGGTTGAGTTTGGAGATATCAGACTTTGATACAGATGTGAAGATTCCTTAAATTGCAGCGAGGGAGATTTGGTTTGAGGGTGTTAAGAGAATAAGGTGTCCCTTAGCTGAGTACTATAGATGAGGTGCATTGTGTTGGAGAATTGACCATCCACAACGTGTATTGATTTTTTTTACTTAATCCTATGATCAGTCATTATGTGTGGCTCATAAGCTGCAGTATGATGACTTGTCTAGGACATGGCTTGGTTGAGGGTGATTATTGTATTCATACGTTGTTAGCAAACAGTGTCTTCTATCTGAATTGTAACTGTCAATTAATATGTCTAATTTTTGTTGTTTTGCAGCTTTGAAGTACTGCATGCTCGGTGGGCCATGCTTGCAGCACTTGGTGCTTTGATACCTGAGCTATTAGACCTTGTAGGAGCCTTTCACTTTGTTGAACCAGTCTGGTGGCTAGTTGGCTACTCAAAGCTAAAGGCTTGTACCCTTTGTCTCCTGTCTCCTAACAGTTAGTGGTCTTAATATTATTATGGTCAAGAGAGTTTCCAAATGTGCAATATTTTTCTGCTTCATTCAACTTCATTTGTTATAACCCAAATATATATATTTATTATTATTATTATTTATATTTTTATGTGTTATAGTTTTATTAAAATTAGTTGGCTTTATTTAGTGTTATAGTTTTATTAGAATTTATTGTCTTTATTTAGTGTTACAGTTTTATTAGAATTAGTTGATTTTATTTAGGAAATAATTAAATTTTAATTTTTAATGTTTTGGATAATTTAAAGAGTTATTAGAATTATAATTGGATTAGGATTGAAGGTCCACCGTAATTTAATGGGCGTAATAGCATACGATTAAGAAGTTAATGTTATAAATAGTGGGTGTCTTTCTAAGGTTTATTATAATTCTAAATTAGAAGAGAAAGAGAGAGAGAAGAGAAGAGAGAAAAGAGGAGGTTACGCGTGAAGAGTGAAGAAGAAAACAAGGTTAGTAATTTTTACTTTTTCTCTTTTTCTTTAGATTATTGATAGAAGAGATTAAAGATTAGTGCGTGCATATAGATTTATGTGGGCATATATGTTCATCCCGGTAAAAAAAAAAAAAAAAATTTGGTTTTCTGGAATTATACATATATAGATATATTTGTGTATATATATATATGAAATTTATATATAGAGAACTTTAGTCCAATGGACGGCTTTTCAGAAAAAAAAAAAAAAAAGAGAGTTTGATTCTGGAATGTGACGTCCAGCGCATATATATATATATATATATATATATATAAGTTTGCTTTTTAAGTTCCATTGGACGGGATGTATAAAAAAAAAAAAAAAAATTTATGGATTGATTAGTTGATTGATGCGTGAGTGGATATATATATATATATACGGGTTATATATAAATATTTATAAGTACGTAATGATTTGACAGATTAAAAAAAAAAAAAAAAGAAAAAAAAAGTTAAAGATTTGAGGCAAATACTGCCATGTGCATTGCAGCACGGGATGTATATATATATATATATATTATTTATTTTAAAGAGTGGATTGTTAATAAAAAAAAATTTTTTTCTTTTCACGTGATGTATTAAAAGGAATTGCTGGCGGATTGTCAATTTGACAATATTAAA
This sequence comes from Vitellaria paradoxa, assembly GCA_019916065.1. NCBI lineage: Eukaryota > Viridiplantae > Streptophyta > Magnoliopsida > Ericales > Sapotaceae > Vitellaria > Vitellaria paradoxa. The sequence continues at coordinate 1,809,055 of CM034239.1, forward strand.
TTGTTATTTAATTATAGTAATTAAATTATTTTAGAGGAGTTAAGAGTTTATATTTAGTAAATTATTAGACGTAAATTTTTCGATAGATTTTTAATAATAGGTATTTAATTTCGTGAATTCAGGATTGTGAGGGTTTATCCTAATTTATTTTACGTGTACATCTTTGGACACCAGGTGAGTGGTTTGCCTTACTAGTATTATTTTATAAATTATTCCATGCATAAAGATTTGAAAGTTGAAAATTTTTGCATTATTCTTTGTGAAAAATTATATTGTTTTTATAAGGATATTATATGTTTTATGCTATTGAGCATAAGTAAAATTATTTGAACACTTGTGTTTAATCCTGGAAATTATGAGATTGTGATGGAAAAATTATTTTGTGGTTATTGGAAATAAAAAATTAAGTTCAGGGGACAGGCTCCTTAAGTGGTGTGACTCTGGCAACTAGGGAACAGGCCCGTGAAAACCGTGGTGACCCTAGTTCTTAACGATTGTAGGAACAGGCCCGTGAAAACCGTGGTGACCTCAATCGGATCGGCTTAAGGAAGAACCCAGGAGCCAGACTGGGTGACTCTAAGTACGATATTGGATCCAACGGGCACTGCCCATGAGAAAGTATATTGGCACATTTTATATTTAATTTCCATATATCCATGGATTAAGGTTTGTCATCACAGTTGTGATTGACGAGATGAATTATAGATGTTATTGCACTCTGATGTGCGGGTTTTGAAATTGTTAATGATTATGCATGGACGTGGTTACTTGAAAATTTGCTTGATTAAATTGTTTATTTGAAAAATTATTATTTTCAAATGGATATTATTATTTTTTGCTTGGCAATCCATTCACTGGGCTTTTAGCTCACCTCTCTTTTTAACATTTTTCAGGTGAGCCTGGAAGAGATTAGACATGGACTCTGGCAGTGGGACCTTTAAGTCATGGCCTCTTAGGAATAATTTTACATTTTATTGATGGATTTTATTTTGGTAGCTAGATTAGAGTTTGATGATTTGAATTATTTTTAATTACTGTTATTTAATTGTTTTGAGTTTGAAACGTTAGTAGAATATTTTATTTATTTTCGTAAATTTTTTTTTTTAAATGGCAAGGTTATTTTTGATTGAAATTTCTTTAGTAAATTTTGGTTGAATGAGAATTAGGCTTGCGTGTTCCTTAAGCTAAGGTTTAAGGTGCTCGGCCGGTTACATTCTTAAGTGGGGTGTGACACCATTGCAATTTGATGCACTGATTCTTTCACTATTCTTTGATGTCAAAAATCAAGCATAATTGCTTTGTTGATTTAAGTCCTAAGCTAACCAGCTCATATGTTTTCTCCTGGAAATATTACTGTCCAGAAGAAAGGTCTGCCCTGCAGTCTCTTTGCTAAAGGGGTCCATTCAGCAACTTATTTGCATTGGATGGTTGCTTGATATTATTGTGTTGACAGTCTTCCTGAGATAGGCCAGCTGAATCTGCTGAACAACTATTATGGTAGCCTTACTTAATCTATGTTACTTATTAGATGGTTGTAGGTTGCCAAGTCTTTTGGGTGGTTATATGGAAGTGATGGTTCCCATTTCATTTTCCTATCAGTAAGAGCCTTGAGATGATTAAATAGATAGAGAAGAGTCGTGAGACAAGGAAAGAAGCATCTTTTTTTACCTACCATAGTTAGTGTGTAATTTTTGTACCTTTGCCAATTTTTTTTTTTGGTAAGTAAGCTTTCGGGTATTGCTAAGTTGATTTTATCAATTGTGACTGATTCTAGCATGTTAGTCAGCAAGTGCCCCCCTTAGGGATCTTTTACTCTATCAATCATTGTAGAATTCTAGTTTGTTACCATGATACATGGTTTATTTGAATCTTTGCTGCAATTTTCTTAAAACTCTGTGGACTAGTAGCAAAAAACTCTTTAAAGAACATTATTGTCTGTATGCCATTGTTAAAAAACTTGTGTGTCAAATTTTCACTTAAATTTATTTTCCTTCATTCTTTTATTACCCCCAATTGGGCCAACATCTTTTAATTCTAGAGAATAACTTTTTATTATATATGCTGGCTTCTCCCAAACAAATATACGTTTTAAGTCAACTTTAACTACATAAAAACAAAATCTTTATAGTTGAAAACATACCATTATACGTGCATTTAGGAGGCATGGGGTGAGGAGTAGGGACAGAGCTTAGGGAGGGGCAGGGTGGTGATGCCCCCCCCCCCAAGTTTTGAAAAATGCCATATGTATATATGAATTTTTGATTAAAAAAAATTTATACTATGTTTTAGTCCCTCTTAAAATTTTAAAAAATTGTTGATCTTAGTTAAGAAAATAACATTAGCAGTATCTATAAATTTTTAGATTAAAAAAATTTACCTAAAAATTTAGGTTATGAACCAGTGTTCCTAAAATTTATTTTTTTCCTCAATTGTTATATATAATCCAAAAATTAAAAGGTCAACTAATTGTACCATCTATATGTATATATTAATTTATTTTTGATTTACTTAATATAATTTATAATATTAATTATAATTTTTTTGGTTCCCCTAGACTTAAAATCCTAACTTTGTCCCTAGTGAGGAGTGCTATCATTTTTTCAACTTGTTAACTTTTTCTCTTTGAATCATTACCAGGGTGACACACTGGACTACCTCGGCATCCCTGGGCTTCACTTAGCTGGAAGTCAAGGAGTGATTGTTATAGCTGTCTGTCAAGCCCTGCTAATGGTAAGCTCATTTTCGATTGTATTAATCATTTCTAAATCAAATGAAGGGTGGCTTAGAGCAGCGATAAGGTTGTTCTATTGCAATCTGGGGGTCAAGGGTTCGAACATTGGAATTAGTCTCTCTACTTGTGGAGAGAAGGCTACCTACATCCCTCCCCAGATCCCACAATGTAGCCTTGTGCACTGAGTTGTGTTAATGAATTTCTCATTAAACTAAGCTCCATAAAAAATGAATCATGCTTGCCCCTTTTTATTTGACGTGGGAGAACCCACCCAAGGCAGGGGCCTTTGGATTCAGCCGTAGTAGTTAAACTCCCTGGAGTGCAAATGCTTGCCTGTGTGGCTAAGGGGTTTGGTTTTACCTTTTAGGGTCTCAACTAGCAAATTATATGGTAAATCTTACAATTCATCATGATTTGATGTTCTAATAAAATCAAACTTATTTCATAGCATGATTAAAGAAAATCATGGATGAATACGTTTGTAGTGATCTTGTACTTTCACATCAAAGTACAAACACATGTAGGGCACATCTATATAAGCTAGTATAGAATGGGTGTTCTCACATGGAGGTGGAGTTAGGAAGCAGGACCAAAATAATGTTATTCAAGGGAGTAGTTTGGGATTGATTGGTTTGACCAAAAGAACATTTTGATTATGAGTGTGTCAAAATTCATAGTAAGCATTGCCAAAAATGAATAAATAAATAAATAAATGTATGAAGAAGCTCAAGTGAAGGACTTTAACCTAAATATTAATAAAACATCAAGGAACCTGCTTTTATCCAAGTTTTGGAGACTATGGGAAACATTTTGGGAATTTTTATTTTTGGAAAGCGCTTTCTAAAATTTCTAGTTAATCAAAGGAATTCAAATATGATTTCCTACTCGACAAAAGACTTCTAGTAAGTACATTTTTAAAGTGAAATGCAAGTTTTTTATATTCAGTTACACCTTTGGAGGTACTGGTTAATGAAGTCAGCCAGGAAGCATAGTTTTATTTATGTTTTTTTTTGGTGTTCAGATTAGGCATTTTGAAAATTTGTTGCCATTAAGACTTTTGGAAAGCAGCACTAGCATATGCTGTTGTGAATAGTGATCAAGACAGCTTAAGGTCATTAATTTCCCTATAATCTAGGTTCTGTATTTGGAGGAAAACTGTTAGGGATTTTTCCAAACCCCACCCCCCAGGGCTTTGCTGCCACATGTGGTTTATGGGGGCCCCATGTGACATCGGTGCTTGACTGCCCATCCTGCCGATGCGCTTATAGGCATATTGTGAAACCACTTCTGTCCACCTACCGCACGTTGAATAGCAGGGCTTTGCGCTGCCATTGATAGCTGTGGGGGGTACCCTGCAGTGGTCAACCAAGGCTTAAAGAAATAAAGTTGCATCTCTACTAATAGTTATAACTTTTGGCACGGTGGTAAGCTTGATCCTACGAAAACATAAATGTACAGGAGAGCAATTTTTCATTATTCATGATTGCTTCTTATGTGCAGTGACACGGTGAGTCAACTAGGGGCAGTCTCAGTCCCTCTAATAAACGATGGAAAATCATACTTATGAGGCACAAACACAAAAGTCCTTGAAATAAGTTATCATAAAATGATTGTACAATTGTAAAAGCAAAGAGATCAGATATTACATAAGAAACTCATTACAGGTTTCCCCTTTTAAGCATTTTTGGGTTATGAAACTTCTTGTTGCTTGTGTGTAGGTTGGACCAGAATATGCAAGATATTGTGGCATTGAGGCTCTTGAGCCTTTAGGGATTTACTTGCCTGGGGATATCAATTACCCTGGAGGTGCACTTTTTGATCCCTTGAATCTCTCTAAAGACCCTGTAGCTTTCGAGGACCTGAAAGTAAAAGAGATAAAAAATGGGCGCTTGGCCATGATTGCATGGTTAGGATTTTTTGCGCAAGCTGCTCTAACAGGTAAAGGCCCTGTGCAAAACCTTCTTGAGCACATCTCGGATCCTGTCCATAATAACATACTTTCCGTTCTCAAATCCACATGACATTTTACATGTTTTCTATGCCTTAAAAGTTAGACTTAGATGAGGATTCAATCAATATTAAAGTATAATTAAGGCATATATATATATATATATATAATTGTATATTTATCTAATTTGATTCTATATATACCTATATATTCATTTTAAGAAGATTTTATACTTTTAATTTTGATTGTATAAGGTATAAAATTTTAATCAGATTAAAGTCTCGTGAAAGACATATTCAAAGTTTGGATATGTTGAGTCGATCTCTAATAAGATTTTACTCTTTTAATTTTATTTGTATCTTTATCTGATTCCACCATTAATATTAATATTAATGTATAGATTGTGTAATTGAATTCGGATATGTTTGATATATATATATAATTGAGATTGAGGTAAATGAATGAATTTAAAAAATCTAACAGATTTAAAATCGTATTATCATTTTATAGTTTTAGGTTTATTTATAATTATGTGATCGGTTTCATTAATTGTATTTTCTTAAGTAAGTTTTCTTGGACAGTAATTTTTTATTTTTTCATTATTACAACAGTCAAATAAAAAACATTCTTTATTGGACCTACAGCAATAATTTTTACATTATCCATTTGATCCTTGTCCAGTCAGGTATATATCTATGCCTATTAATTAATTTTTAAAACGGAATTGTAAAAGGGAAGAGGGTATCCCTTGTGAACGGAGGAACGGCAGGGGGACCCATCACGTATTTGGCTTTTTCTTTCTTTAATGATGCGCAGAGGGTTCTGTCTTTTTATGCATGACAGTGACCCCACATTAGTACAACTTAATAAATAAAGATTCAAACCAAATTAAATCTTTTCTCTTATTAGGTGCGGTCGGTTATATGAATTTATTGACGTTAATTAAATCTGTTTAAGACTATGTCCTCCGATAGATCTAGGTAAGTCATGTCATGTTTAATAGTTTCTTTCCAATTTCTTTTGAGTCTTCATCTACCTCTCCTACTTCTGACAATCTCTATATTTTCACGCTTTCTAACATATGCCTCTGCTGGACGCCTTCTAACATGATCAAATTATCTTAATCGATTTTTTTTTATTTTATCTTCAATCGGTACTATTCCTACTTTGCCCTTAATCTTTTTGTTCCTAATCTTATCTTTCCTTGTAATCCCGCGCATCCACTTTAGCATCCTTATCTCCGTAACTGCCATCTTTTGACCATGATTATGCTTTACTACCCAACACTCTGATCCATATAGTAGTTCTGGTCTAACCGTCACCTTATAATACTTTCATTTCACATTGAGAGGTACTTTTCGGTCGCAATTTAATAAATAAAGATAGAATATAATAGAATTTTATTTTTAAGAAGGTATATATTTTAACAAAATAAATAAAAAAAAAAGAAAGGAAAGTTTCCCCACTCCACTGTTACTAATGGGGTCCATAAATTTTTTAATTTTTTTAATCAAATTAAGTTACATATTACTTTTATACTACCTTAATACTAATTTTTAATATTTTTTAATCTTTTTGGAAACTTCAAAACTTTTTTTTTTTTTTTGGGTTGTGGTTGATAATCTTTTTTTATTAATATTTTTCCTTTTTTTTTTTTTTACGGTTCCTGCCTAGAAAAGGCTCATTCACCAGCAATATTAATTTATTGAAAATTAATACGTTCAAATCACGAGTTTGGTCCCGTCCAAAAATGTAATAATGCTCTCACGAGGGGAGTGCAACTGATGGAACAAAAAGGCCTCATCCGATGACAAAACGCAAAGCAACGGAAGACACCGGAGGGTCACTGTCACAGACAACGTCAACCTAGAACAGAAATTTTTTATTCTCGGAATGTTGTGAATATTTATGAATTTATTATTTTTAAAATAATAATAATAATAATAATTTAGTTTAAAAATATTTAATATACTTCAATTTTAACTTCTCACACTACCTATTCCCTCCTAATATTATTATTTACTTGGAGTGTGAAAGAAATAACAATAAAGTCCATTTAGCATCTCATTACATAAATGGTAATGATTAATCACTATAACCATAAATTATAATAAAAAAAATTCTTATACCATATCATTTTTTCTCTTTTAGTGGGTACGGTTTAATTTAAAAAAATATAATTTTAAATGAATTTAGATGATGAATCTTTATTTAAATTAATTTAGATAAACAAGTTAAAATTCAAAACTCTAATTATTAAAATCAAAGTTATGAATCCCGTATAGTATCGATTAATACATATTGTATCAATTCATAAACCGTATCTTATTTTGTGTTATTTGTACTATGTCAATACTAATAATATTGGACAATATTAGAAATTTTTAAATTTTTTACATTTTGACAATATTAGAAATTTTTAAATTTTTTACATTTTATCTTGAATTATTTTTATTTTTATTTGTATTTTAAATCTTATAAAATTAAGAATAACAAGTATTTTTTTTTCATATTTCGTATCCATGCCTATGCAAAGAAACTTTTATTTTGTTATTACTATTATAAAATGTAAAATACATTAAATTAATTATGTGGGTTAATGTTAACATGATATTTATAATTTATATTTTATAACTATTTAAATAATATATTTACGTTTTGAGTAAATATAAATTTATAATGGTAAATTTAAAATAGTACCATTCATTACTAAACTTATCCTATTAATAACAAAACATGATATGACGTCATCAGATAATCATGAGTACGATTGAATTGGGACAACCAGAACGCGGAGATTCCGTCCCCGGTGTAAAGTAGTTAAGCTATAAAAACTGGTAAATTGTGGATTTTGAAAAATTAATAAATAATAATAATAATAATAATGATGCTTGAAACAACAAGTTATAAATAATAATGAGGATTGAAAGTATACGTTTTAGAGAGAGAGAGATAGAGAGAGAGAGAAGGGTATTTCAAATAGAAGACGGAGACGTGAACACGGTGGGCTTTTCCCTCGCCAGCTGTTAAAATCTTGGAGAACAGACTACTGCTCCCACCCTCTCTCTGCTCTGCTCTGCTCTCTATTTCTTCTCATTCCCATCTTCGAAGCCCGGATTATATGCATATAGATATTATAGATACGGTAATTTGGTTGCGCTGCTGAAAGGCTTCACGGTCCTTATTTTTGCTGATCTTGCTCGTGATCTGAAGTTTCATAGGGCTACGAGTTATCTGAAGGTATTCAATCTCAAAGTAGTGGGTCCCGAATCTGGATCAAACGAATCCCTGTAAGTTCATTTGATCCCCAATACACTTTTGCTTCTGTAAAGTTTCAAAATTATTTCTTGCTTTGAATTCCGACAACCGTTTGCTATGGTGATCTTCATTGTGACAAAATATTAATATTTAATTTTATGGATTCTGTTGTGGTCGTCATAGCCACTTGGTTCGTTTGGGGTGCCAATGACGCCTGAAACCCTACCTCGTTGCCAACTTCCCCAAGTTCCCAAGGTTGAGATGAACGACAAGTGTGGGTCAGACATGGGTTCATACGCTTATGTGCCCATACTATCTGGGGATTGCAATGGTGCTAATAACCATGTTGACCATGACAGGGAGGAAGAACAACGGCAACAACTAATTACTAACGTCAATGTGAATGGAAAGGACGAGAATGATGGATCGTATGTATTTTCAAGGCGGAGCGACTCTAAAATTGGTGATCCCATAGATAGGGATCTCAACGTTCCCAAATCTAGCTTGGATGAGCAAGTTAGTGAATCTAATGGGGAATATGGAGAAACTGTGTCTGTGTACGACATTTGCCCTGCTCTGCTCACTGTTGTTGCCCCTTCAAACAGTACTGTTTCCACCAACAGTTCACTTGTCAAATCCAACTTGGATGGGGATAATGTTCTGGTCCAGGATGAAACTGCAACTGCCGTTGTGGAATTTCAACAGGAGGAAAAAATTGAGCCTAATTCCCTTTTGTTTTTGGGGGTTGGTCATTGTGGAACACCACAGCTCGATGATGTCAAGATCCAATCTGATGAACAAAATGCTAATTTTGAATTAGCTTTAGAGTTAGGGGAGTCTCGGGAATCTCAGGACCAAACTAATATGGAGTCAGCTGAAGTTCAGGAGTCTCAAATGGCAGTCTTGGAGGCTGGTGATCTCTGTGATGGGGAGGATAAATCTGAAGAACAATACAATCTAGAGGCTAATTTATCAATTGCAGATTTTGGCCAGGTTCAAGAATCTCAGAAGGCTTCCGTGGAGGCTGGTGATCTCCATTATGGGGAAGAGAAATCTGATGAACAAAATAACATAGACTCTACTGCTGAGTGCAAGTCATCGTTACTCAATGATAGCAACCCAATTTCTGAGGAAGAATCAACAGAGCTACAGATTCTGGAGTCTCAGCAACAAACTAGTTTAGTATCAACCACATACTTAAGGGGGGCTCATGAATCTCTTTTTTCAGTCTCTAAGGCAGGTGATGTCTACTACGGGGAGGAGAAATCTGAGGAGCAATGCGACCAAGAGTTGACTCCCTGTTTTCAAGAGTCTGAAGAAGCACAAGTTGTGGTTTTGGATGTTGCTGACTGCAAATTGTCATTGCTTGATGACAACGAGGTGAAATATAAGGAAGAAGGTAATACAGAGTTAGAATCAATTACAGAGCTAGAATGTACTCGGGAATCTTTAGTCACAGTTTCAGAGGCCACTGAAAGCAAATTGCCAGATCCTGAGTCCTGTCAATTTGACAATGGGAAGGAGAAGCTTGAGGAAAGGAAATTAGTTGTGGTTTCGGAAGTTGCTGAGTGCAAATTGTCCTTGCTTGATGACAACGGGGTGAATTCTAAGGCTGAAATAATTACAGAGCTAGATGGTACTTGGGAATCTTTACTCACAGTTTCAGAGGTTACTGAATGCAAACTACCAGAATATGATGGATCCGAGTTCTGTCAGCTTGATAATAGGGAGGATAAGCTTGATGAAGAAGAGAAATTAGATTTGAGTATGGACATATATATAAAAGAAAATCAGGAATCTCAATTGATGGTTTCTGACAACCATGAAAATTTGGTTAGTGAGACTGAAGTGTCAGTCGAAACAGACATTGTCAATGAACATGTCTCGGATGGAAATAAAGGCAGCTGCATGACTGGAGTTGTTAATGGACCCATTGATGGCAGTCAGAACACAGCTGGACTGAGTGGCAGCTCTAAAAATGTTGAAAATTTGTTTTCCTTGGCTTATTGCACCAGACAAGAAATAGAGATTGGGGATGAAACTGTTGAAGGAGTTTCTTGTCCTGTTAAAGATGCAAAAATAGAAATAGAAATTAACAATGGCCCTACTGCAGATGATAAAATATCAAGATGCAATGAGGCAAGCTCAGAGAGTGACATTGGGCTTCATTCAATTGACTTCAACGGCAAAGTAACTCTATCATCTTGTGCTGATATTAATTCTGAGTTTGAGGTTTCAAGTAGGTTCACGGATTGTGTGTGCAGCAAGGCACATTCAATTAATGGTTCGGACCCTGACGATCACACTAATGATTCACTTCAAGATGGAATTAGTGCTGATATGAAATTAGAATCTGAAGTTGAAAGCTTTTCTTTGACAAGAGGACAGGATATGCATAGCCATGACACTGTTGTAACAAAATCCTATGTTATTGATGGCTCTGTTATTAGTTTTGGAAGTGTACCAAACTATATCCTAGAGGCATTGAATGTCAAGGATGTCCGAGGTCAAGTCAATGGTGGAGATGGAGATGGTTATGGTAACCATATGTGTCAAGAAACCAAGGACCCTCCGGAGGTTCAAAGGGATGAGATCTCAACATCTTCACCAGGGACCAGTGCTGATGCATTAGATAAACAGAGTGTGAGTGGGCAAGCTGTGAAAAGGCCATTCTCTTTCTTGATTAAGATTCCAAGATATGATGATGAAAAACTAACTGAACAGCTGAGACATGCTCAGCTGCAAGTTGATGAGAAGACACAACAACGGGATGCAATTCAAGTCAAGATCCAAATGATTAAGGTATTAAATCTCTTGAGAATGACTTTCTTGGTTTTATCCAATTTTTATAAATGGAATTTTCATGATTAATGTGATGCTTCCATGAACAGAATAATTGCCAGCAGCTGCACAATAATTATGAAGCTGCCAAATCAGAAGAAATAATTTTGCGAGGGGATGTTAAATTGAAACGGCAGGAAATAGATTCTGTTCAATCTGTAATTAACAGGGTAAAGAATGCTGCTTCTGTACAGGATATTGATGTCAGGGTAAGCCCTCTTCTATTTCGTTCAAAAAAAAGTGCATGCACCTTGCATGAGTTTATTCCCTTTTCCATTTGTAATTATGCCTGTAATATGGGCTTCATTGTCTGAAATTAGATACAAGGTATGGAACACATGTTACAACATGAGACGATACCTTTGAAAGAAGAAAAACAGTTCATTCGTGAAATCAAGCGACTGAAGCATCTTCGTGAACAACTCTCCTGTAACATGGGTGGCCAGGATGAAGTTGACCAGAGAGACAAAATTGATGAGCAGCTGAAGGTTTGTCCACCTTCTCCTCACAGTTCATTATGAAAAGAGAAAAAGTGTGTCTGGTAGGTAGAATTTGGAGCCAATTGATTGCTGATCTAATTTTCAGCACATGCAGATTTTGAAGAAGGAACTCGTTGGTCTCAAGGACAAGGTTTCAAAAGCTGAAGCAGCTGCTGAAGTAGCAAAGAAAAAATATAGTGTTGAAAGTAAAAAGCTGAAGGTGTTGCGAGGTCAGTTTAGAGCAGCAGATGATATTCGCCAAGAAGCGTATTCACACTTGCAGAAACTGAGGAAACAATTGTATGAGAAGGTTGGTTGTTATCTATTTTTTAAAATTCATGTTTAATTTTGTAAAATTGAATTTGTTCAATCTTTAAGGATTTTTTTTTTTTGGAAACTGAGAGAATTGTATAGATATAATCATAAAATACATCTATCCCTACAAACAATAAGGGATAGTTCTGGAAGGAAGTTTACAATAGAAAGAGAGGAAGGGAGGGAGCCTTTCAGGCAATTGGAAGCAAGGAAATGGGCAACACCATTTGCTTGTCTTCTACACCAGGAGAAGGACCATTGCTTGGTTGCTTGGAAAGCTGCCACTTGTAGATATCCTCTAGGATGGTCATGATCTCCCAAGAGGGCGTGTGAGAGTTAGCTTGAAGGGTAGAGATGACAGATGCTGAATCACTTTTGAAGATTGCGTCAGAGATACCCCAATGAGCAGCCATAGAAAAAGCTACTCTGATAGCCCATGCCTTGGCAGCTAGAGCAGATAAAACTTTTAAGCAGCCATAATTGATATCAAGCACAGCACCAAGTGAATCCTGAACAACAATGCCACAAGCTGCTGTTTGGGAAGAGGAGTCGAATGCATCATCACAATTGAACTTGAAGTTCCTACCAGCTGGAGGTTGCCATGATGAAGGATGCTGATCTGGGGAAGTGTGATTAACTCTCTTGTCTTTGGATATAATAGTTTCCAGATAGTCCTTTGAAGCAGAGAAGCTCGACTAATAGTGTATTGAGGGGATAGAGGGTACTGTTGAAGATGTAGTTATTCCTGGATTTCCAAATTTCCCGGCATAAATATGCAATAGAGGAGAGGGGGGTATCTGATGTAGGATTAACAATCATGATATTCAAGATGTTTTTGAACCAGTGAGCAAGGTTGTTGGTTGTAGAGGGCTCCACTTTGTAAGTGAGACTGCTGTCAAACCACACACTTCGAGTCCATTTGCATCTGAAAAGGAGGTGCTCTGTGGTTTCAGCTTCAGAGTGGCAATGGGACGCGTGGGGTCTCTAGCACATTTCTTCCTGGCAAGATTGGATTGAGTAGGCAGGAAATTATTAAGGGCCTTCCAGAGGAAGTGTCTGATTTTGGGTAAGGTTTTGATAGTCCAGATAGCTCCCCAAAGCTTAGAAGAAGGAGTTTCAGAGGGACCTGGGTCAGAGAGGTTTTTCTTGTTGTTGGCAATGGCTCTATGGTAACCTGACTTAACTGTGTAAGAGCCATTTCTTGTGTGGTGCCATACAAGAGTGTCCTTAGCATTCTTCCTCCAAGACAATGGGATGGCAGAGATATTCTTAATATCTTCATTAGAGAAAATCCCCTGGAGAGTAGATGTGTCCCACTAAAAGTTGTGATCAGAAATTAAATCCTTCACCAATGAAATATTGCAATCAGGAGGTTTAGGAGATAGGACTTGGAAGGAATTTGAAGTTGGAACCCATTTGTCTTCTCATATATTTATGTTTTCACCTGAAGCAATATTCCATCTAAGGCCAGAGTTCAGCAAATCCCTCCCTTGACCCTAGAGGGTTTGAGACCTTTAGGTGCTTTCAAGGGACTGGTATTTGGAAAATAATTGCCTTTCATTAGCTTGGCCCAGAGATGATCAGGACGGTTAGTTAGCCTCCAAAACTGTTTAGCTAAGAGGGCCAAGTTGAAGCTGGCCATGTCCTTAAACCCCATTCCTCCATTAGCTTTTGAGACTGAGAGTTTATCCCACTTACACTAATGTATTTTGCTGTTATCTGTTGAGTCTCCCCACCAGAATTTGCTGATAGCCAAGTTAATTTGGTTGCAAAAGGTAGCAGGCAGTTTGTAACACATCATAGAGTAAGAGGGAATGGATTGTGCAACAGCCTCAATGAGAATCTCTTAACCTGCCGGAGATAAAAGACTTCTTTTCCAACCTTGTGTCTTGCTCATCACCTTTTCCCTGATAAAACCAAGAGCTTGTATTTTGGATTTTCCCCAGTAAGCGGGAAGACCAAGGTATTTGGAGTGGGGATTCATGAGCTTCATTCCCATGAGCTGAGGCATTTCTTTTTGTGTGTGCTCTGTAGAATTACGAGAAAAAAGAATGGAGGGTTTCTGGTAATTTATGGAGAGGTCAGAGGCTTTAGAGAAGGTTTTGAGTAAGCTGAGAATGTAGTTTCCCTTCTTGGTGTTTGGGTGGAGAAAAATCAGCGAGTCATCCGCAAAAAACAAATGACTGATAGGGGGGCAGGTTTTTTTAATTTTGATGCCTGGGAGGTGCCCTTCAGTCATGGCTTTTTTCACTGAGGTTGAGAGTGCTTCAGTGACTATTAGGAATAGGAAAGGGGAGCGAGGGTCTCCTTGTCTTAGGCCTCTTTTTGGACTAATTGAGCAGCTGTTTTCCCCATTTATCATAACAGAGTACTTAACAGTCCCTATGCATTGTAAGATCCAATGAATCCAAATATTCTGGAAGCCCATTGTCTTCATAACTTCTTCCAAAAAATCCCAACATACCCTGTCAAGTGCCTTGCTGAGGTCCAGCTTTAAAGCCATTGCAGCTTTTTTCCCCTTCCTTTTATGTGTCAGAAAGTGGAAAAATTCATGGGCCACAAGAATGTAATCCTGAATTTGTCAGCCATTAATGAAGGCAGGCTGATTCTCAGAGATCAGGCAGGTCATCAGAGGTTTGAGTCTGTTGGTGAGGACTTTGGATATAATTTTATAGGAGAAATTTCAGTAGCTGATGGGCCTATAATGGGCAACAGTTTCAGGTGAAGGAATTTTGGGAATGAGTATAATGTTTGTGTTATTGAGTTCCTTAAGTAAATACCCTTTAGCAAAGAAATTCTTAACTGCAGCACTGGTGTCAGGGCCAACAATGTTCCATGAGTGATAGTAGGAAAGTCCTGGAAAGCCATCAGATCCTGGGGCTTTGAGGGAGCAAAGTTGGGAAACTGCCTTGCAAATTTCTTCATCAGTTACCTGAAAGCACAGTCTGTCATTCATGACAGGAGTGACTCTAATATCAATGGCTTCAAGCATGTTGGAAAAAGATCTGGGGTTGGGTTCATTGTAGAGGTTTTGGAAATGGTTGGTTATGAGGAGGGATATGTCATTAGGATCATCAAGCCAATTCCCTGAGCTGTCTTTGAGCCTGGAAATCAAGTTCCTTTGTCTTTGTTGTAAGGTAGTGAGGTGGAAGAATCTGGTGTTTCTGTCACCACTTCTAAGCCAATTCAGCCTTGACCTCTGGTGCCAGAACATGGTCTCTTTCTTCCAAAGATCATCTAGCCTGGCCAGGAGGTTAGATTCTTCAAGTTTGCCACTCTTAGTGTGAGGCTCATTTTGGATAGAAGCTATAGAATTTTTGGTATCCTCAATTTGCTTGGCCACATTAGGAAAATGGGATTTACTCCAGTCCTTGAGCGCAGATTTACAGTGCCTGAGCTTTCTGGCTAACTTAAACATATGAGAGCCGACTATATCATTTGACCAACTGTTATTGATAGCATCAAGACATCCCTCCTCTGTGGTCCACATACATTCAAATCTGAATTGTTTGGCCCTCTTTTTGACTATATTTCAGTGTGTAGGACGATTGGACTATGGTCTGAACCTATGGCAGGCTCATTGAAGGGAATGGCTTGTGGGAAAAGTTCCCTCCAGAGAGCATTCACTAGGGTTTTGTCAATTCTTTCACCCTTCAATTGTTGCTCCAGGTATAGGCTTGTCCTTTTGCCTCTAAGTCTATCAGACCACAATCAAACATCATGCTCTGGAAAGCATTAATTCTGTTGTGAATGAGAGTATTTTAAACACCCCCCATCTTAGGTTCCATCCTCCACACTGTTGGTGTAAATTGTAATTGAAAATGAGAATTGATTGTATTGGAAGCATAGTGATATTGTGAATGGGGCTACCCTGAGGTAAATGTAAGCCTTTTGACAAGACATTATGCAAAATACTGTCTATGCAAAGCATTGGAAACCATACTGGACCTTGGCACAATAAAATCCTTAAATTAGATGTATCACATTTTTTAATTTTAGTTCAGAATGCTCTTATTTTATGGCAAAGTTGGTTTTCTGTTTTTGGTGCAATTTAGACCCTTTAAGGAGATCGATGTATTTTAACCTATTGCTTTATGATGGTTAACTTGTGGCTTGTTAGGATTGTGATCTTTCTCTAACACAAGCGTGTGCATTGAAAGGAGTACACATGCATGCAATATCATCATTAAGGACACAAAACTAGGCATGTCCTTTGTAATGAGTAGCAAATATTATGTGGATATTGAAACGAGATCCATCTTGGTGAGTGCATGTAGTTTAGGTAGTTGCGTATGGTTTTCAGTATGAATCTGGACTAGTTGGAGCTCTGAACGAAGTGGGAGACTTGGGTCAGTCGCCCATTTGATTTTGAGTAGCAAATTATTCCCCCCCCCCCAAAAAAAAAGGAAAGAAAAAAAGAAAGGAAAAATATTGAAATGCTAGTTTAATACTGATCCTAATTTGTATTCACTAGTTTCTAACTGCCTAGCGTGAACGGGCATTCCCACGTATTGAATTTTGGCCCTCATGATGTTCTGACTAGGCATTCCATGTTTTTAATATGCTTGTACATCTCTATGGCAGTCTATTTCATATACATTTTACATTTGGTAGCAATAGAAACTCACTTCTGAAACAAAGAAAAGCATGTTAAGGCAGCCAAAAAGGTTGGATTTTTGGAATAAATTTTGAATTACTTGAACTTACAGAACATGTGGTTTCGGATGTACAAGGATGACACAACGGCAGCTAATGATATTGCATTAAGTGGAGATAGAGAGGCGCTTCATCAGCTTTGTTTTGCTCAGGTTAGCCCAGTTCCCAGTGTCTTGTGTCTATAGTCAACTGCAACCTTGTACTTAGATTTGAATTTTTTAGGTGGAGACCATCATGGAACTATGGAACAATAATGATGAGTTTCGGAAAGAATACGTGAGATGCAACGCAAGGAAAACACCGAGGAGATTGAGGACATTAGATGGACGTGCACTTGGCCCGGATGAGGAGTCACGTATATTGCCCAATGTTGTGTATGAAAGAATTGATAGGTCACCTTCTACACCAGGCAAGGCCACGTGTGAGTTACTACTTGTTTCAAATCTGGAAGAACAAAAGCAACTATCGGCTGTGGAAGTTGAAGAAACAGATGGGAAATCAAAAGCAAACACGGAGGAACAAATGGATCAGGCAGCGAAAACTAAAAAACCTGGTAAATCTAGTTTGGAGAATGGCTCAGCAACTGATTTCGGTCGGGACAAAACTGAAGAGATTATGGAGGAACAGCATACACTAACAAAGGAAGAGCAAGTGTTGGCCAAGAAGGAAGAGGCATTGAGGAATGAAGAGACAGCAGCCAAGTTGAAAGAGCAACTTCAGCTAGAGGAGATGGCCAAAGCTAAGGAGGCATTAGAAAGGAAAAGAAGACAAGCTGAGAAGGCCCGGATTAGGGCCGAGGTACGAGCACAGAGGGAAGCGGAACAGAAAGAGAAGGTGAATCCCCTAAAACTTTCTTGATGGTCTTGGATTCTTTGTAGTAGACCATAAACAGAATAAAGAACCTCGTGTCAATTACCATGTAAATTCTTTATATCTGTCTTCGTATTCATGCCCTTATCAAGTGTGAGTGAACTTTTTTGTAGGAGAGGCAGAAGAGGGCAAGGAAGAAGGAAAGAAAGATTCAAAAGGAAGCTGCAGCAGAGACCCCTGATGCTAAAAAAGTGGAAGAAACTTTTCCAATCTTAGAATCCCCGGTTGTAACTGCCCAGGAGTCCAGAATGAAGGAGCGTCCTATGACAATAGCAAAAAGGCCTCAAAAACCATATCTTCAGTTTGCAAATCAGAGCAGCAAGGCAAAATCCATTCCCCCACCTCTTCGAAACAGGTGTAAGAGGAGGATTCAGCAATGGTTTTGGGTCATTCTAGCAGCAGTGCTTGTTCCTGCCTTATTCTTCTTGGGTGACACTGGCTTCTTTTCGAATATTGGGCAAAACTTTGAGACAAGGAGCTCTGGATTTTGAATGCTTTTGCCACTTACTTGGGCAAACAACTGAGGTTTGGTAGGGTCTATTGCACAGATAAATAGACAATTCTTTTGTTCTGTTGCTTTGAGTTTGCTCCTTTCGTTTGGTAAGCAATTCTTTTTTTCCTTTTGTTTGCTTTTAGTTATTATAATCAGCTTTTGTATTTCACGTATATTTGATAGATTAGTTTTTTGGACCTTTTTGCCTTGGTATATGATGCTAGTAGATGGACAAAGCATTTAGAGTGTTTACTATGATACAAGTTTGTATTCCTCCCCCCCCCCCCCCCACACACACACACACAAATATGTGCAATTGCATGGCAATTGAAATATATATGTTGATAAGTTTTGTATGGTAGAATGCGCAAGTGGTGGTGGAATGGTAATGAGAACGTATGAGAGGATTTGTTTAGGCTAATTACAAATTAGGGGTTACCCCGTCGCATCAATACATTAAATCAACTCCTAGATATGCTTAGCCAACAAACCGCCTTAGCTACAAATAAGTAACGTTAAAATAATAGAGTAGAATCAGACCATTACTTATTATTTATTTATTTATTTGTTTAGTTACGACTAAGATTTGCTAATAATAAGTTTAATTGTCTATAACTCATCCTCTTGGTTGTCTTTGTCGTCTACCAAGGCACCTTCCTCCCCCACTAATATTTTGAACGAGAGCTTGTCCAATGCCCTCGCCGAGCCCCCCAGCTAGGCTTCCAATGAATTCAACGACCACTATAGATGCAATACGAGCTGCAGCCCCCAGCATATTAGAATTGTTGGTTGGTGGTGGGTAGGTCCCGTGTAGCCCATTAATCATGTTCTTGGCACAGACTGCGTGGAGATGGTAATTCTCACAAACAGTGCAACGGTATAATCTGCCCGATCTCTTCCTCTTGCACTCAACACAGGCTGCAGAAGCAGGTTGTTGTTGTTGTTGGTGGTGTTGGGGATCAGCTCCACTCGCGAATGTTGTTAAAGTTGATGATGGTGACAAGAGCTTGAGGGTGTGTTCATGCAGTACTGGAAAGTTCACTTGGGAAGAGAGCATGGCACAGCAAGGATGCATCTGAAAACTACATAAGGAAGCCCCGCACCCGAATGCAAACCCCCTCATTGGCTTCCCACATATATCACACTTCCGCCACATCATTCCGCCTTTCACCGTGCACATATATATATATATATATATATATATATATATATATATATATATATATATATATATATATTACCAAACATACAAAATTCATCCGTCAGTTAAATAATAAATGCGAAAGAAGAAATTAAGGGATGTAAATGTATATATTAATTTTAGTAGATAGTTTTATTTAGGTAGGTAGGTAGGGAGGGGAAGTTAGGTACCTGGTTTAGTTTTGGGAAGGAAGAGGAGTTGGTGTTGGGGGTGGAGGGGATGAGAGAAGAGAGATGGAGGAGATAAAGCACA
The DNA here is from genome assembly GCA_019916065.1 of Vitellaria paradoxa. Classification (NCBI taxonomy): domain Eukaryota; kingdom Viridiplantae; phylum Streptophyta; class Magnoliopsida; order Ericales; family Sapotaceae; genus Vitellaria; species Vitellaria paradoxa. The sequence goes on from CM034239.1 coordinate 1,828,099, forward strand.
GAATTCATGCAGCTGAAAATCACATAGTTGGCATGCGAACCTCTTGCCTGCACCATACTCCTTGCAGCCAGAACATGTAAAGAGATCGGGGATGGTACTTCGGGCTAGAGGGTGGTGGTGACGATTGCAGTGAAGTATCTCTTCTTGTTGGCCAATATTATTATTCGTAGCTGCTGGTTGAGGGGACGTTGTTGGGAGTACTTCCATTGAATTTGAAGGAGACTTTTTCAGGCGATCAAATTGTTCCCGACTTGTTCAAGGATTTTGTGCTCATCATCCTAGCTGCTTCTCTCTCTCTCTCTCTCTCTCTCTCTCTCTCTCTCTCTCTCTGGTGGTGGTGGTGGTGCAGCAAATTGCCAAGGGGAATATTATTTATGCTGGAAAAGGTTGCTACTGTTTGAACACCATAGAGAGAGAGAGAGAGAGGATGCTAGTAAGACACCCCATGTAGATTGCGTGAAGGTGAATCCCATCTAATATTTTTCTAATCTAATGGTTGAAAATATATATATATATATATATATATATAATTGATCAGCCACCATGACTATTCTATTCTAAAGCCGTTTGAGATATATAGGGCCCGTTTGGTTGGTTAATTTTTAGTCAAAAAGTACAATAAAAATAGAAAGATGTGACATAAAGGTAATAGGTGTTAAAATTTTATTGAAAGAAAGTACAAAAAATAATTAAAGTTTGGTGACTTTTAGTATGTTTTGATCGGCCAAACAGGCCCATAGTCTCCTGATTTGGACTTCTTTGGATCCAAGTATGCCAAATGGCACGTGTGTTCTTTTAATTTGCTTTTAAGATATATACTTAGGGGGGAAAAAAAACCAGCATGACCTGAATTATTTAATCATCTAAAAAAAATAAATAAACACAAATTAAATCAGTCTTTAAGGGCCAAACTGGAGACTTTTGTTCCTAAAAAAGGTCCAGTTATTCCATGCATATATGGCTTTGGCGTATGCCCTCTGCAAGCCGAAAAAGCGAATCAATTTTTACTTTTTAAGGGCCCAATGAGAAATGCGTTATTGATGATGGAAACTAAACCAAGGACAACTTTGGAATCGGACGGAAGGTGGAGCACTTGCAAAGAGGGGGCCCGCACCCAGCACCATACAGCCGCTAAGCCTATTTTAGTTTGTAAAAAAATTTATTTTGAGACACGTGGAGACATAATTTTTTTTAAGTACCAAATAAAATAAAAAATTATAATTAATTATAAAGTTGTTTATAAAATTGAGATGTACAAAACAACATAATCTGTCAAATGAAAAGATGGCAATAGCTCATGATACAACAACAATTGACACCTAATTAAGCGCATGCATGCGTGCCAAAGACCAAGGGCACTTGCATATATTTTAGCGCATGGGACGTCATAAACTGAGCAAAAATGGCTCACATCAGTTACTGCAGAGTCTGCTCCATTTGCTACAACCACATTCGGAATATTAGCGCACTAACCCTTTTGAGCCACCATTCTTGACTTTTTCTACTCCACTTGATGTTTGACAGTTTGTGAAAAATATATATATTATAATAATAATAATAATAATAATTCTTTTTCTTACAATTATTCACAAACTTTATATTCTTTTCTTACAAGATTTTCTTTTTCCCTTTTTTGCTTTGGTGATGAGCAATTGCTTGCTGCCTGTAATGCATGCTAGCTAAGCTTTTAAACAAGCAGCAGCTTTTCCAATATTCCAATTCATCGATTTCTTCAACTCTCCCCCCCGCTCCCCTCCTTCTTTTGGAAGAAGGTTCTTATTCGATTTGAAGTAGTACGTAGAAACAAAGAAATTGTTGCACCCTTTAATATTTTTCATCTTATATATATATATGTATATATATTCCTCGATGGGGTGAAAAAATTAAGAATTGCATAGATTAATGAATGAAATTAAGGAACTTGCATCCAAATCAAATGTAATATCTTATTTTCTCTGCAGCCATGAGTTTATAATATTTAAATCAACTAAGAAACATATATGTATCGATTTCCCATATAATTACTCTCTTGATTCAGATCGATAAAAGTGATGCCCCATTATTAGTCGTATTCTTGCAACACAAGTTATTCCCATCGTTCACAATTTCTTCCCACGCCATACTTGGGCCCCATTTGGCATCAACATAAAACACTAAAAATCTCTAACAACTCCTTTACATCTAATTTTTTCGCCATCACTAATTTCAAAAAATTTTAATATTTCGCTGAAAAAATAAAAAATCTAAAAATAGATTAAGCGAATGTGTAAATTTTTTATACAATCATATTCTTTGTGCCGAGAGTTTTCAAATGAGTACCATTGTCGCTATTTTTTGTAAATTTTTTTGAATCCGTGGGAACGAATTTAGAAAACCGTTCCTACAGTTTGCGATTTTTTAGAAAAAAACAGCACCAAAATTAACTCAAAATCATATTTTATCTCAATTTATCTTATTTTTTTCTTACTCCAAACGAGGCCTTGATATTTTAAAGTCAAGAAATTAGAAAGCAAGAGATTCTTTTCTGGTATAATATAAACTCTGGAATTTTGGTCGGATCATGGACTCGGACATGGGGCAACCAAGCTGGGTTCAACTATGGGTTCAATTGGCTGGCCAAATAATTTAAAGAAATGTATATAAAGGTCTCCCAAACACCGACTTGGAAAATATACCATTTTCATGAATATAGGCCCATAAAAGTGGTTGAGGTGGTCCGATTCGAAAATTGGGTCGAGTTGATCTGGTGTGATCCTGACTTTAGCTACACTTGTGAAAATTGAGTCGGGCTAGACCAATGTTAATCATATCCGATTCCTGACCTCGGCCTACTGACCTTTTATATTTTTTAAAATAAGTCAAATATAACTTGAATTTAAAATAAAATAATTAATCAATTGGTCTTAAAATTTAATAAATTTTATTACTAATTACCATATATTCGTATGTATTGAGATTTTTTAACCATGAATATGGGAATTAATTAAGTATCTATCCTTAGTATCATAAAAATAGTTATATTTATTGTCATTTTGATGCAGTGCAAACAAACAATTGAATCAGATAATGGAAGCAAAATTAAATGTGATATTCTTTGCTTATCCGACTTCAACCTTAGTTCTCAAATTTCATTTATCCAACTTCTCATCGTTGTTTTTCAGATAGGTATGATATTTTGCCTTAGCCCCGAAATTTTTTAGTCCGTGACACGTACGATTTTATATTTATTAATTAGAAAATATGAGAAAATTAGATGAAAAGTTAGGAGGTGAAAAAGCTAATCAACGTCTCATATATATGTCTAATCCCTGCCACCCTTTAGGATCCGTTTGTATACATGCACAAAAGAATGATGGCCAATCGGCCCAATCCCTGCCCCCATTCAGGATCCGTCAAGCTGTTCTGATCATGGGCCATCATCAAAAACACAAATGAGAACCCTGGTTTTAAAAAGCCCAAGAAAGGTATTTCGAGGGACTAGGCCCTCGCTCCGGTGGTGAGGACAATCATATTTTTATGGGAAATTTGGTTATTAATATTTATGTAATTATGTTGTTAATGATAAGGTACAAATTATTAGTTTCCCTAAGACCATGTTTAAAACATTGAATTTTTGGAGAGAAAAAAAATGAAGAAAATTGATAGAAACGTAAAATGAAGTGAAAAAAGTCAAATTTATTTCATGTTTTTTGATTGAGTTAGAAAGATAAGACTAAAATGAATTGATATCTATCAACAAAGTTTAATTTTTATTTGACTAATTGTATAAAAATTGCACAAATTATAAATTTTATTTTCCTTTCATTTTTTTTCCTCCACTCCAAAAATTCATATTCCAAACGTAGAATAATTGTATAGGAATACTCGTACAGTTTTTAATATTTACGGTTATAATTAGAAGTAATGAGAAGGGTATTTAGTGAAATAAGTATCAAAATTTAGTGCGAGTTTCAAATTTGATAAGTTTCAAATTATATATATATATATATATGTAGAAGGTTCACTTAGACCACACGATGGTAGTTGCCAGCCGATCTGGAATGGCGGTTTCCATCCATTTCCATATTTGGACGTTTTCTGATTTGTTGGCTTTCTGTGAGAGCAATTCAATTCAATTCAATTCAATCCATTTTCACGTCTTTCAAGAAAACCTTATATGGACCTTTGTTCGTGAGCCTGTGAATTTGCAATTTGCTCCTCAAAAATTAAAAATATGACAAAATAAAAAAAAAAGGTCGAATTTACGAATGTTGCTGAAAGTCCCCTCGAGTCGAGTCTGGGGGTGAAATCATTGGGGATTGAGGGGTGCAATAAAGCTGAATTTAGCCCACTATTGTTCAAATATGCCACCCACTATTCTACAAATTGCGGAGAAAGCCATGACTTATTTAAAAAAAAAAAAATAGTAATATCTGTTTCTTCTGAATCAACAACGAAAAAGTTGGTTAATAATGCATGAATAGTTGTAGGGAAAGTTGAAAGTAGCGGTCGCCGAGAAGATTCCTTGGAAGGAAGTTTCTTAAAAATAGTCGTCTCCTTCTCCCTTGACTAATTTCATTCATTTCTAATATACAAAGCTGCTTTGAGGTAACTATTCATTTTGTAATTTTAAAAATAAGAAAAATAGTTCAAAATGTATTTAGTTAATTTTGTTTTTAAAATCTGTTTTAAAAAATAGAAAATGAGTTTATACATGAAAAATAAATTGACAAAAAGTCATTTTGAGCATTTTTAACCCAAAACAAAGAGAATCCCAAAATATAAAAAATATCAAATATCAAATTAAATGCATTTTCTATTTTCCTTATTTAAAGATTTTCAAAACATAAAACATATAAAACAAAAAATACAAATACAAATCAAATGACATCTAATTGTTCGGTAATAAAAAAATACTGTTAGAGTAACTTACCACCCCAACTGGAAAAGTAGAATTTAACCCTGCAGAGTCAAAGAAGTCAGATGAAATGGTCAGAGAGAGTCTCTGATCAGAAAACTCTCTGATGATAAAGTAAGAATAGTCTCGAGAAAGTTGTAATGAAAAGAACAAAATAAACAGTTGACAATAGTAAATGTCTTTGAATTTTAGGGTTAAGTAGAATAAATAAATTAAAACGTAAATAACTGAATTGTAATGATTATATACCTTATATAGAGTATATGATGGAATACTTTATATTAAATACATTTCATTCCATATTTAATCCCTTTCATTTAGTATTAAATGCGCGTAAGAGGGATTATCGTAATAGACAGAATACAATCTTAAGGAATGTTCAGGTGTCACATCTGTCTGTCACTTGTGAAGAAATGAACTAACCAAGCTAATTACGAGAGAATCAATTCGGTTCATTTATTACTATTTCATATTTATGATTAGAACTATACGAACATAATTTTACAAAATGGTGGGATCCAATTTACTAATTATTAAAGCAATGTCTAGTACATTTCTATTCTACTTGGAAAGATGTCACGTGTCTATGATTATTTTTATAGCTACACTAATCATATATGCATGCTCCTAACTAATAATTCCCTTTCCCTCATTTATTATTATTATTATTATTATTATTTAAAAAAGGGATAATAATTGGACCAATTAATTAGTAATGGCATTGATCGCATGCAACAAAACATATGTAGGACCAAACCCAGTCCTACATGGTGGTCCATCTTCCATAAAGAAATAAATAAATAAAATTCATGCACAACTTATTCTAATTAATGCAATCGTGTAAAAAAACAAAGAAAAGTCCAATAATTAATTGGTAGGTCCCATAAATTTCTTAACGACAAAGTGCATTTGTTCTGCTCAAAATTTCCCCTCATGTTTTAAATAATTACCCTAATGTACATTTGTGACTAGATAATAATAATAATATATTATCAAATGAATGACTCTGTTTTTTCTCAAATCCTAATTTAAATCAAATCTATTTATTGTACTAGAAATCCAGCTTTAGAAGTTATACATATATATATATATATATATATAAAGTTTAAAATTCTACCGTTTCTTATATTTATCTTAATAAACTTGGTACAATCTTAAAAGCTTGCTTTATTGAAAACTGCAGCAGAAATAGGGAGTGCTTCGATTGGAAGAGTACAAGTCAATAGCGTTATCAATGATGAAGAAACAAAAATATTTTTGATGATATTTTCTAATTACTACGTAACAACATATGAATACTTCAAATATTCATGTTAGTCAAATGATTATAGAGAGGCGTTGGTGTCCATTATTAAATAAACAAACAAAGCCCAAAGGGCCGAGCATGATTTGCCGTTGGGTACTGATGAAGTGGCAGTTTTGGTAAATTAGACCAGATCTGAAGCCCATTTCATAAATAGGCCAAACTCGCCGAGAAAAGAAAATGCCCTCTAATAATAATAATAAATAAATAAATAAAAGGTAGAAAGAGAAGGAGAAGCTTAGCTTTAGCTTGTGCCAGACATCCCCTCCCATTGACCATACTGTCGGTCCGGTCCGGCTCTCACTCACACATTAGCCCAACTCTTCTCTGCTCTTTCCATCTCATCCCCTTCCTCGATTAAATCGAATCAAATCAAAACAAAAACCCCCTTAAAGACCTGTGTCGGTGTGAGTTGGCTTGGCCGGCCTCCAAATCCAATCAATCGCTCGCGGGCAAATGAGGAAGGACGTCGGAGCACCGTTCTCCGTCTCCGGCAAGATGTTCGTGTGTTTCGAAACCAAGCCCTTGGTCGCCACATTGCTTGCCCTCACGCTCGTCATGGTCATCTGGAACCTCCAACCTTACTATCAGAATATACTCTCAGCCACCAGCCGCTGTGCTGCCTCCTCAGGTGTACCCCCCTCCCCCTCCCCGCCGGCAGCCTCATCCTCGTCTCTGCCAATTGCTGCCACTTCCTTGGCCGAGAAGAAGAAGCTTCTCACCGCCACCAACGACAATAACAAGCGCCAATTCTACGCCTACGGCAACGCCGCGGCTCTCTTTGTGCAAATGGGGGCTTACCGCGGCGGTCCCCGGACATTCGCCGTCGTTGGCCTCGCCTCCAAGCCTCTCCACGTGTACGGCCGCCCCTGGTACAAGTGCGAGTGGATCTCCAACAACGGCTCGTCCTCCAAGACGAAGGCCTACAAAATGCTGCCTGACTGGGGCTACGGCCGCGTCTACACGGTGGTCGTGGTCAACTGCACCTTCGGTTTCAACCCAAACGACGACAATGCAGGCGGAAAGCTCGTGCTGTACGCCTACTACGGGGAATCGCCGAAGAGGTACGAGAAGATAACGGCCTTGGAGGAAGCACCGGGGTCGTACAACGAATCCAAGTATAGACCGCCTTACCAGTACGAGTACCTGTACTGCGGGTCGTCCTTGTATGGGAACCTAAGCGCAGCAAGAATGCGGGAATGGATGGCGTACCACGCGTGGTTCTTCGGTGCCAGCTCGCATTTCGTGTTCCACGATGCAGGAGGAGTAACGCCGGAGGTTAAGGCGGTGCTGGAGCCGTGGGTGAGAGCCGGGAGGGTTACGGTTCAGGACATCAGGGCACAGGCTGAATACGATGGGTACTACTACAACCAATTCCTGGTTGTGAACGATTGTCTGCATCGCTACCGACACTTTGCCAACTGGACATTCTACTTTGACGTGGACGAGTACATCTACCTTCCGGATGGGAACACTCTGGAATCCGTCTTGAAGGACTTTTCCAATAATACTCAGTTCACCATTGAGCAAAATGCCATGTCCAGTGTCCTCTGCTTGAATGATTCTGCTCGCGACTACTCCAGGTTAGTACCCCGTGCTACAAATCCTTAATTACTTGTTCATTATCTAGCTACTTCTTGCTTCCGGTCTGTTATTTGTTGCTATGAAAACCGTTGGTTGTCTCTTCCCCCAAAATGCTTTGGTTTTCTTGTATTTTACCAAATTAATAATGCATATATAATAGTAGAAGAGAACAAACAATATATTGGCTTCTGTTGTTTTGGGAACATCGAATTAACTCCAAAGATGTGTAATTTCCACAAATTAACAACCAACGTTGTCTGATTGGGTGGCTACTTGTACAATCCATTTATTTGTTTCAATTCGACACCTTTTGGTAACGGTTCTTCTCTATCTTTCAATCTATCCTCTGTAATTTCTCCCAATTTTTTCCACTTCTATTCGTGGAGTGGAGTGGTTCGTTCTTTTGCTAGCTCTAGTGATTGGCACAAGCAAGGTGTGAATGAGCGAATTGATATTAGTCCCAAATGAATTCTTAGTAACTTAATATTATATATATTTGGGCTTGTGCAGGGAATGGGGGTTTGAGAAGCTCTTGTTTAGGGACTCGAGGACAAAAATCCGGCGAGACAGGAAATATGCAATACAGGCCAAGAATGCCTACTCAACAGGTGTGCACATGTCGGAGAATGTGATCGGAGGAACACTCCACCAGACAGAGACCAAGATCAGGTACTACCACTACCACAACACCATCACAGTCCATGAGGAGCTCTGCAGGCAACTCCTTCCCATGTCCGCCAAGCACAATGTCACCTGGTTCGACAACCTCCCTTTTGTTTATGACGACAACATGAAGAAGCTCGCTCCAACCATCAAGGATTTCGAGCGCACTACCCTTGAACATCCTCTCTCTTAAAATTATTTTGTAATTATTCCCCAGGAAAGAAAAAAATATATATTTATATATTTTTTAAAAGTTACTTCAATTTTTTTTTTTTTAATGCAAGAAAGGGATTGCCTCCAACTTTGACACTTAGCAGTCTACCAGAATATGTGTTTCTGTCTCGACGAGGAGAGAAGCATTCACTCAACAGCTAGCAAATCGGCGGGCAGGCGTGGTTACAAGTGTGTGTGTGTGTGTGTGTGTGTGGTGGTGAAAATGAGTGAGAGACTGCTGGCTTTTACTTTTTCCTCCACCTACTTGCAAAATGGGCAATACTGTTACTGGGCCTAGATTTCTCCTAAAGTTGGGGCCGGGGATGGATGACTTTGCGTTCCATGGTTAATTATTAGTAGCAGTTGGGTGTCTGTACATTTAAGAGAAAAAAGAAAGGGCACCCCCCCTCCCTCTCATCATTTGCCTTTGTATGTAAAGAGTGACTAGCTGCCGTTGCATTATTAGGCTGTGTATAATTTTTTTTTATATATTTGATAAAACATCAACTGAAAATCTAAGCCAGCTATGAACTTTTACCAAATGAAAAAAAAAAAAAATTATAAAACTCAAAACTTACCAAAATTTACCAGTCCATAGTTTTAGTTTATTGGTGTGTAAAAATGGAAAGAGTTTTTGTCCTAACGTTCTGGCTATTGCTGTTGTTGACTTTTGTCTTTTTTGGTTTCTTCATTATTGATGAAAAATCACATACTGAGAAAAATTTGAATAAATTCTCTTGTAGGTAAGATTGAAATAGCATAGCTGCACAACTCAATACAACTGGACCCTGTACCATCTGATTGTGCACCTCGGAACAGAAATAAATGATTCTTTTGCGGTAACTCATCATCAAATGAAATCAATGATTAAAAGCCAATTCTCCTTTTATCCAAAGAGAAGAGTATCTGGCATGTTAGGTATGAAATGAAATCCATGCTGCATGGACGCCCACAGAATCGACCAGTTGTCCAAGTTACAACAGACCCCGCTAACTCGCCCTGCTGCTCCTGCTCTTTTCACTGGCATTCTAGCTATCTAGCCGTACTATTGTCGTTGGGGCAATTAATACAAGTTTGATTGATGTGATTTCTAATTACCTACCAATCAAAAAAAAAAAAAAAAGATACGTTGTTTGGATTAAAAGAAAAAAAGAAAAATTGCCGCAGCTGACTTCACATAATGAAAGGCAACAGCATTATTAGGCAACAAATCTGATAACGAGGTAGATATATTCTAACATTTAGAACCCTGCCTCCGGGAGTAGCCGAATTAGTAAGTGAATGTCTTCCTCACATTGTTGGTGAAATTTTGAATCTTGCAACTCAACTAGGAGATATAGTCGAGAGGACTGATCATATATCTATCGATTTACTCATTGACAAAATTTAGTAAAGTTTCGAGTCACTATTATATATATATATATATATATAGAGCCCCGTTTGGTAGTTTGCTTGTGTATTGGAATTTGAATTGCACACTGTGTTGCTCTTTTTAGGAAGGAATTCGGCCGGAGAAACATCCATGTGTAATCCAATACCCAATTAACCATTTGTTTTCTTTATGCATGGGTCCATATATATACGCTGACATGAACGGCTGTAAAACAAATATATGTTGAAGGTTGTAGATTAGCTAGCACTTCCCATGATTATTAGTGAAATGTTCTTGTTGCGGCACGCACTTATCTTATATACGTCAATAACTATCAATTTATAATTAAAAGACAATACTTTATGGCCAAGGTAACAATTAACAAAATAGAAACCTAAGAAGGGCAAAACAACTGCTAACAGCCAAGGATAGTTCTTGCATCGGCTAATTTCTTCACTGAATATATATACATATATATATTTTTGAAGTTTACTTACAGGAAAGAATATATGAAGATTTGTGCGTGGATTTTGCTGGTTTTTAAACTAATAACGTCAGTTAATTGCAATTCAATTGATGAACAGAAAAGCACATGATGAAAAGGCCAGTAATTTCATATGTGTCAATCCCATTAATTAATGAATCTAATCCCCCTCACTTATATAATGGCTTGTAGACTAGTTTTAATGAATCATACAACTTGAATTTGACTTGATTTGTAATTGATCAGCTTATTATAAGATTATTTGAGATAAATTCTGTTAGAAGTTATTTATATCGGCCCATCAAAAAAGTTTTCCTCATATAAGAGATAGATTTACCTCATTTTAACATTTAAACTTTGAGACAGAGACCCTCTATTCCTATGTGTTGTTGATCGAAGCAAATTTTCAACTGAACTCTTGTTTATAAAAACTTTTTCACAACAGTTAATCTTTGTAGTAGAATTAGTTTTTGCAAACACAAAAATAGTTTAGAAAAGTAGTCGGGAAATATAAATAGAAAGAGTAGATGGTGAATAGTGAGCAATCCTTAATTGTGGAGATTAGTAGAACTTTTGATTTTACTATATAATGTTTTATTGATTCACTTGTCTCTGCTTCTCTCTAGCTCACAAGTGGTGGTTTAAATTGCATTTAATGCGCGTGTGATGGGTCTCATATGTTTAGTGAGATGTGAAAATTTGTGAAAAATATCTTTCTTATTATATCCTTTTTAATAAAGTTACTTTTTAACCATATAAATTATAATCATCGCTTAGCTATATATGATTACTCAGATATCGATCTGATCAAAAATAAGATTTCATGTCTACAGTACTTCTCCGACCATAATCTTAACATATGATCAGAATTCATCTATATTTAGTGACATTACGACCCTACTCTCAACTGCCGGAAATGGATTTATTCATATATGTATATATATAAAGGTTGTTGCTATTGTTGTTTTGGTCGCAGGGTTTTAAAAAACGGTAGCGGGTAATGTAATGATAACGATCGCAGTGACGCATAAATGGAATGTAACGAATGTTACGTAACAGAAACGAAAATCGGAAGTGTGAAATTTTTTTTAATTCACACTTTACCTAAATTCTATGATTTTTGATTGTTTAATAATTAAAATACATAAATATAAATTTTTAGTGTTATTTAATGATTTTATATCATGTTATGTTTATATATATATACATAAACATTCCTTTTTTTTTAACATCTCTTACGTAAAAATAAGCTCATATATTTTTATATTAAATTGCTAATATTTATATATTAATTAAGACAATATAAATGTACAATTATTAAAATTGAATAATATATATTATAGTATAACAGTTACACTTAATTAATAATTTTAATATAAAATAATTAATTATATTTAATATAACTAATGTAAATTATATAATATGTTCGTATAATAATATTAATAATTATATTAAATTAATATGTTATAGTATAATAGTGGTGTTTAATTAATAATTTTTAATATAATTAATATAAATTACATAATATCTTAATACAAAATTTTATTATAATATTTAATTATAATTAAAGTAATTTAACATACCTATAATTAAAAATAATTTAACATACTTTACAAAAATGTAATAAATTATATTTATATAATTATGATATATAAAAAGATTAACTCGAGTTTGATACAGTGATTTGTAACAAACAAAAAAGACTCACCATATTATCAAACACCACACCACCATCAATGCTGACAGATAACTTGATAGGCAATTAGATTTTCAAGAAACCCATTCCCTACTCACCGCTTAAATCATATCCACACACCAACGATTTCGCAACTTCTTTAAACTCTTTGTTTTTATTTAATTTCACTCACAATGGTTTTCTGAAAACTGAAGCCGAGGAACATGAACTCCATAGTTTTTCGCTTAATCTCAATCTAGAACTGAAAGGCTTCAATGAATCAATTTTTTACCGTTTGCTTAATCTCGATCTGAAAGTAAAAGGCTTCAATGATTAGTTATCATTTTTATTTTTTTCACAAGATCCAAATCTGGTACTTTTCAATTCTCAATTCATTTTTTATTTTTTCAATTCTCTGTTAAAAGACCAGAAAGTTTCAAATATCTATCTGTATTTTTTTACTATATTTTTGTTAATTTATCTGTGAAATACTGTCGTATCGCCGACGTAACGTTGGTGTAACGTCAGTTACGGTGCGATTGTCGTGTCACACGTAATAATACTACCGTACTGGACTCGGAGCTCGCTGATTCTATTACGTAATAATCGATTCCGTTATGTATCGACAATTTTTTTTAATACGATACGTTTATTTTTCTCAGTAAAACGTGAAGTAATATGCGCAGTAATTACTTAAAAAAAAAATATGCGTGGTAATTTGGGCTAGATCCGAGAATCTTGCATGCATGTTTTTGTACGCAAAAACGGCAAGAAGTAACTGGCAGTTAACTAGCTAATTTGCTTGAGCCTCAGAAGTCTGCCTTTTCGCTAAAATACAAGGGAACAGAGCAGCCAAAGCAAGCAAAGCACTTCCGTACGCCATTATGGCAGAGTCAGAACTCTTACAATTCTTATTGACAAACCCAATATGAGCTAAAAAGGTTAAAAGTGATCATCTTAAATGCATTCATTCTATTAAATCAATTAATAAGTGACCCTATTGTGCATTATATATAATTTTGCATTTTATTTTATTTTTTAAAGTAAAATTATAAAATTATTTTTTTCTGATTTTTTTATGTTAAAAATAAATTTTATTTTATTCTATAAATTAATCGAATAAAAGTTTTAATTTCTCTAATTTCTTTTTATTTACAAACTTTTGTTATTTTAACTTTTATCATCATCATCAAGTTATTTTGTAGGATAGTATATAAATTTTTTAAAATTTTTAATTTAATTACATGTTTTAAATGTAATGTAATGAAATAAAATGTAAAGAAAAAATTACGTGTGTTGAATAATGTTAAAATAAAGAAATTATGAAAGATGAAAGATTTATATAATAATAATAATAATAATAATAATAATAAAATGCCAAAATGATAAAGAAATGACAAAAGTTTGTAGATAAAAATGAAATGAATATATAATTTTTATTTGATTAAGTTAGAAAACAAAGTAAAAATTGTTTTTTATTATTGCTAAAATTATGAATGAAAATAACATTTATCTAAGTCTTTAAAAACTTTTTTTTCCTTGCGTAAGACTTATAACTATAAAAAATACGGCTAATTTTAAACTTAAATTTCTATTTGTTCTCTGTTCCTATTGACTTTTTTCACCAATCTTAAACTGAAAATAGGATCATTGATATTTTTCTCAGCAATCACATATTGAAGATAAAAAAAAAACCGAAAAAAATATCAAAATTAGGAAAAAATAATGTATCAACAATACTACAAATGAATTTAAATTTTAAGTGAGAAATCAGATTTGTCAAACAGTCAATAAGTATCTTTTAAAAACTTAATTCTAAATTTTTATAATAAAAATTAGTTTTTTAAATTATAGAATTAGAAATTTTAATCATATTACGGAAACTCCTATGCTATAAGTGGATTAAAAAATATATATATCGGTGGCAATTACTGGATTGTTTATCAAAAAAATTGGAAAGATCAGAAGATGTTAGTATATTGTCTTACCTATATATTCTAAATTATTTTCTTTTATAAAGTAGGAGTAATTATGGTAATATAATTATGAATTAAATTAAAATTTTGAATTAAAAATATTATGGTATTATAATTATGTAAAATATATGATAAAAAGGAAGATGATAATTGTGTCATTAAATTAATAAATAAATAAAAATTAAAGTGTAAGAAGAAATTAGTAGAGTGCAAGCAATTTTACATAAAAAAAAGGAAGACAATAATTGTGTCATTTAATTAATTAATAAATAAATAATTAGAGTATGAGAAGAAATTAATAGAGTGCAAGCTCACTTTTAATTAATATATATATATATATATATATATATAACTTCTTTGCTCATTTCTATTAATTGACCTGTAAATCAATTATTGAAGAGATGAATCATACCAATTTTCATTTGTTTTGCGCAAAACAAATTTGGTGCGAGGAAGAAAACGGACAGTGGGTTTTCTTTGGCATTTAAAAGAGGAAGAGATTCAAGGTCAATAAGAGTAAAGATTTGGGTTCCAAACATTTATGTTGAAAAGTAGTACCCTGGTCCAATTGGGAGAGACTTAATAATAATAATAATAATAATAATATCCTCGAATTACGTAAAATAATAAAAGCCATTTACGCTGAATGTAAAAGGGGTAGTTTGGGGAATAGCTGTGAATTGATGTTGAGTCGGTGTTAGGGTGGGGCGGCCTCCCTCCCCCTGCCGAGAAGTGGAGTCTGACTGTGCCGAGCGCCGCCACGCCCACCTCTTTTTTTTTTTTTTTTTTTTTAAATTATTATTTTTTGTTTGGGAGAGGGGATTGCTACTCTACAAATTTGCCAATCGAGCCACATCACATCAGAGGGCGAGGACTACCAGTCAGTCTACCACGTAATCATCATATATCATGGATGGTAATCATAAGAAGGGGAAGGGAGGGGTCCTTTGATGATGGACGGTCAATAGAACAGGAAGAAGAATCTGGGGGGTGGTGGACCTTTCCATTTAAAATCAGGTGATCTACAACGCCCCGTCCGTAATAAAAACTCTGCACGTTTCAATCTCTTCATATTTTATATATTAAATACTATACTGATGGTGATATTTTTTTTATTTATTAATTAAAATATGAAATAGAAATAGAAATAGCTAGACAAAAACAAATACTGGAATAATGGGAACCGCCATATAAAATGTTTTCAGTCCTCGTCTTTTTAGTCTTTGCCTCTTTCTCCGCCTACCTCTCGTTTACATTTCATACCCCACACCCAGACGCAGAGGGTGCTTAGTGTCTCTGTGTTTCTTCCTTCTTTCTTTCTTTCTTTCTATCTATATATGGATATAAATTATTCATAGACTCGTATATCAGTCCTTGTGCTGAAATTTCAGCTGCGGCTTTTCAAAAGGTACAATTTTGTGTCCTTCAATCTCAAACACACGTCTTCTCCGCTGATTTTTTCGTATGGCGGCGGTAACTGTTGAACCTCCTTTTTTGTTGTTGTTGTTAATTTTGAATGCTACTGGTCTCTTTCCTTCTCAATTCACATGGGAAAAGAAACACTAATGTGGGTTTGTTGTTGTTTCTGTGGAAAATTCGATTAGGGTTTCAAACTACTGATCTGAACTGAACAGGACAGGCAGAACGCCATCACCGTCAGGGTTCTAACCGCCCAGGCCAGGAAAAGTAGTCATGGTATTCACTATTCAGATATATCAATACCCGTATCCGTGATTTTCCACAATCGTTCATTTCTATCCTCTGTTAGGGGATATGTATTCAAACATCAGATTCGTGTGTGATTTGTTTTTGAGTTTATCAATTGTTATTGATTTATTTATTTATTTTGTTTTATTAATGGAAGGTGAGTCAAATTGTTCATCAAATGGGTCCGCCATGGTTGATACCATTGCTGAGCGGCAGCTATTTCGTTCCCTGTGCAGTCCATGGGGATTCCAATAAAAGCGAATGCAACATGTTTTGCTTGGATTGCATGGGAAATGCTCTCTGCTCTTACTGTTTGATCCACCACAAAGAGCATCACCTTCTTCAGGTTAATTTAATCAATTTTTATATTCATTTGTGAATTGTTAGTTAACTTGTCATATTATTAATTACACAGCAGAGCAGGAGCAGGGCTAGGACTAGGACTTCTCTCTCTCTCTCTCTCTCTCTCTCTCTCTCTCTCTCTCTAATTTGGCTGGCATACATACATAGATACATAACATATATGCATATATGATTATGGCCGGGTGTGTGGTACTGATGATGGTGATTGCAGATAAGGCGGTCGTCTTACCATAACGTGGTGAGGGTTAACGAAATTCAGAAGTACATAGACATATCTTGCGTGCAGACATACATTATAAATAGCGCCAAGATTGTGTTCTTAAATGAGCGGCCCCAGCCCAGGCCCGGAAAGGGAGTGACTAATACTTGCGAGATTTGTGGTCGAAGCCTCCTTGACTCCTTCAGGTTCTGCTCTCTCGGTTGTAAGGTCAATTCCCTTCCTCCCTCCCTCCCTTTCCAATTGTATATGCTTGTTAATTATCACGCTGTTTATATTTCATTTCTTGTATCTACATTCATGCGTATGTTTCTCCGAGATTTCTTGTCATAACTGGCCTTGTATTGGGTAACCTACCTACGTACCTTATTTGTACCTTCTTTTGTACAGTCGATAATACTACTTTTATTATTTTGTAGCCATAAATAATTGGCTTGGAGTTTGTGCAGAATTGTGTCCTTTACTGATTGAATATTGATTGACGTTATGATTAATTTAATCTGTTTCCCCCTTCCTCCTCCTTTCTGTGTGGGGGAGAATGTGGGGGCTTAATTGGCCATTCAAATCCCCATAATTTGACTAAAAGTGAAAGTATTTATTTATTTTTGGGTGTTGTAGCTCGGAGGGATGCAACGGGGTGATGCAGAACTGACATTTAGCCAGAGGCCCAAACAGGATCGATATACATTCCCCCGTGGATTTGAATCATCAGATGAGTCATCAACTCCAACAAAAGCTCGCAAGCTACACGTTTCCAACCGCTTGTTGGATGGGCCTACAACAACAACAACTTCATCTGATGGCAGTGGTGGTGCTGACAGATCCACTTGCGGAGATGATCCCGCCGTCAACTGCATTCCTCCTGCCACTCCACCCATCTTTAACCATCGTAATTCCAGGAGGAGGAAGGGTACCCCCCACCGTGCACCACTTCGATCCTAGGAAACGTTATTCAGTCACTACTATAAATATCAACACACACACATCCCCCCCCCCCCCAAACACAAAAAAAAAAAAAAAAAAAGTCATGAACAGGTAAAAGATGAACTTTACCTTTGATGTTTTATGATGATGCTTATAGTGGGCACACGTGAGGAATCACTTTCTATATAAAAAAATAAATAAATAAAAATAAAAATGAAATAAATTAAGATAAAAGAAGTACAATGGAAAGTAGAATTAGGAAAGGCACACATATACAGATACATACATATATATATATATATATATGCATGCTAGTATTGTAAAATATCTTTTCCGTATACATATATATATATATAGCTAGCTGGCGTGGGATTTTATTAGCTTTTAGCAGAAAACGATGGTTCCTTTCTATTTTTGTAAATTATTAAAATTTTCTCTTAGTTTTGTCCAAATTAGAGATATTGGGGGATGCAATGGTGGTATATGCTGCATATACGTGTACAGATAAATGAATTTGGAGTTATGTAGTGTCATTATGACCTAATGTACAGCTAGAATTTGTATTTAATTTGTATTTAAAGCGCTCTCTCATTCCGTGCGTGTACGATTTGTGGGATGTGGATGTGCATTGTCAAACATCATCATTGATGATCATATATAGATGGAGAGATGGTAATTTTAACTGTTACCGAGCCAGTGTTTATGGCGACTGCAATTGCGTTGTGCTTTGTTGTGTATATATATATATATATATATATGGAATGCAGTGATGATTTGTATTTGGTTTGTGTTTGTGGTAGCTGATGAGTATATATGCCGTTTGATTTTTGTTTAAATGGGTAATTTTGTTTCAATTGTTTAATCTTCTTGGAGAACATATTATTTATAGTGTAATTAATTGAGATCAATTATTAACATATGTATGTACATATATACTTGAGAAACAATAAATATATCCTTTCATTAACTTTTCTATTTTACGGTATTTTTTTTCTTTTAATTAAAACTATTACAATGTGCTAGAAGTTAATAGAAAAATATAAATATTTTCACTCTATATAGTTGTATTAGTTTTTTTTTTTTTTTGAAAAAGGAAATATTGGCAATTACTGTCAATGTGACATTTAGGATGGAAGCGCATAATTATGTATTAAACTCAAATCACTAACCATGTATGTTATTGACGGAAAAATATAAACTTTTTGTTCTAAGACATCAAGTGACATATAAATTTATCATGCATTTGTTTCGTTCTCTCTCACTGAATTGTAAATGTGAGTTGATATATCTGTGGTGAGAGGATTCAAAAAGGGCAAGATAGGACAGTGTCCCATGCATGAATCTCTAGTTTTGATACGTTACTAGCTAGTTGAACCCTCGTGCGTTGCTACAAATTTTTATAATATATTTAAGTTTATGCGTCTTAATTAGTTTTGAGAAAATAAATAAGTATATTTCACTTTTTATTTTCCTAAGTTATATATTTCCCTATAATAAATGATAACTTTTTTAAATAAATAAAATTGAAATATGTAATACATTTAGCATTATCATGGTACTATTGTGTCATTGCAAAGACTCACTTATGAATGTTTTTTTATTATTGTTATTATTGTGGTTTTTCCATGTGTGTCTACTTCAATGACACAGGGAGGTCAAGATTGGGGGGGGGGGGGGGGGGGAACCCCAAGGGGTTAGATGGGATGGTCTTGGACTGGGACTTAGGGGCTTACCACCCCAAGGTCTCAAGTTCAAGTCTCCTCTCTAGCAAAAACTTGGGGCCAGCCTCCCGGGCGCAAAGCGTAGTAAAGGTTGGTAGGACGGGCCTCCTTGGCTGGACGAACCGTATCCAGTTCTTGGGTGTGGGTCCGACTCCCCGCCGCTACGCGAGTTCGCGATTGACCGCTATATATGTTGAGGGGCCGGTATGTGTGGCACAAACCAAAAGAGATTCACTCTCTAGGGGTTTGACCTAGGGAGTGAATCTCTCGAGGTTAAATCCTTTTTCAAGATGGGGGGGGGGGGTTGATGGCTGTAGAAAGGTATGGGGGGCCAGGACACGTATAAGAGACTACCAACGACAGGGACAGTATTGTAATTGAGCATTCTCCCTTCAGATGAAATTGATCTCCTTGTTCTTCTCTCTTCCGCCGTCTTTTCTTTCCCAATCACTTTCGCTCTCACTGTCTCTCTCTTTCTCCACACATAACTTTGCAAGTGGATCAGATGCGAGAGCCGTAATGAATCTGCAAAGGTTGCCCTCCCTCTCTTCTAATTAAATTAAAAAAAAAAAAAAAACCTCTTCTCATCCTACTCAATATTAATTAATTCGATTAAATTATGTATCTATCAAAAAAATTAAATAAAATTATTTTTTATTTATTTATTTTTGTTTTTTATTTTTAATTTTTCTTTTATGCAAAGTAATTATAAAGAATAACAATAGGTTAGGTTAAAGTTGGGTATTGCCCTTCCATTCCTAAATACATTGATTAAAAAAAATACTCCGGGTAAAGTCAGGTATTTTAGTTGACTACTATTTCTTAACCCATCAAATATTAGGATATCTATTGGGTAATTGGATACTCGTACACTTTAAATATGAGACAGTTAGTTAATTAATAAAATTGGCTATCTGATAATTTAAACCCTAATTGGACAAATAATGGGGTAATACCCTCCGAGTACTTGATAAATAGGTAATTAGTGCAAGAAATTTGGGCAGTAAATAGATAATATCCTTTAGGTATCTAATAATTAGCAAAATTGAAGTAGATTTAGGTAAAACCAGATGGGTATGCTACAGATATTGTTCCCGAACCTGAATATAACGAGTATTTTATTTCATACCCTAAATTGTCCTATAACTCATTAAATTTAAAAATACCCACACTTATCGACTGAGATGGGTTTAATTTACTTCAAATTTTTAGTTTTTCAAAAATTTCAAATTTCAATTTGGTTTGATCTTTTTTTTTTTACCTTAAATTTTGGTTAAAATCAAAAATTGAAAATTTATATAATATATTAATATACTATTAATAGATTATATTTATAATATGAATATATTATAAATTCATATTAAATTAGTAATTTTTATAAAATTTATATTAATAGATTAAATAAATATTTTATAAATTTATTATTCGGTTTGGTTCAGTTCAACTCTCTGCATAAATTTAGTTCAATTCTTAAAAGAGGGCTAAAAAAATTTCACTTTAACTCAAATTTTTGCCCAAAAAAAAAAAAAAAAAAAAAAAAAACTGAACTAAAAATAGAAAACTCACCACTAAAATTGAGTATCTTTAAAAATGAAAATAATGTCTTATTTTAACAAAAAAAATTAGTAGAAAATATTTTAATTTGTCAATTTTTACAAAAATTATGTTTTCACAACTAATTTTAATTAATGTGACATAAATTTAATTAAATTTAACATATTCAATTAGTTTTACACTTTAGTGCAATTTGCGGGGATTATTGGTTAATTTTAAGATTAAAAAAAGATCATGTATTCTTTGAGCCAAATTGTAGGATATTATTTGTTAATTTTTCAATTAGAAAGCGATGATATATTTTTTGAGCCAAATATAGGGTAAATTATAAAAAACTAATTGCTCTTATATTTATATTTATAATTTGGGAGGTGGACTTGTTTTATGCGTACATCAGCCAATGGATTCTTTTTTGGCAGTCCAAAGCTGAAAGTCGGTGATACCTGAGGATGCAGGTAGATAAGGTACCCGTTCGATTAATAAATTTTATTATTGAACTTTTTTTTTTTTAACTTATCGTTATCATCTCAAATTCATTTATTTTTTTATTTCAGAATCTTAAATCTATGTAGTTCCAAACCCGTTAAATTTGTCCCAAAATCGTAAAACTCATTTAAGTAAAATTAGTTAGATGACATAATAAATACTTGTTAAAATATTTGATTTGAAATAGAAAATAAAAAAATTAATAAACAACAAAAATATTAAATTTATTAAACTAGACAAATTCATTAGTCGATGAAACTCCAAATTTAATACATGGCTATTGACTATCCTGCTCATAAGTGTTCTATGGCCAAAGATAATAAAATTTCATAATTGATCCTGTCTTAAAAATTTAAATAATTTTATTTTAAAGATAAAATTATAAATATATAAATATATACTATATTATATTACATTAAATGAATACTTAACTGTTCTCGATAAGTACAATAAGTCGTTTGGAACTTCAAAGAAGTGCAAAAAAATTTTAAAAGTTTCAACTTTTTTAAACTTTAAAAAAATTCTAACTTTTCAAAAAATTTTTCAAAATTAAACAAACCATTTTAGTGTGTTTTAATGAAATTTGGTAGATTTTTGAAAAAGTTAGATTGATATTTGTACCAAAAAGTTTTACAAAATTTTAAAAATTTTCAAGATTCTCTACTAAAATTTTGTCATGTGTTCACTATATATAATCTTTAACAATTTTGTATCAAATTAAATACAAACATTTAACCATCATTTCAAAATAACTTTTTATACTCTAAATTTCAAAAAATTTCATTTTCATTAACTTTTGATTTTTTTTAATACTCCAAGTGATAAATAAATATTAGGTATCAAATACTTTATAGATAAATTTCAAACTTATTTCAAACTCACACAGCTATTAATTTTAATTTCAAACACATCTCAATTTTCACTGGGATATTTTTCAATATATTTTTATTGAATTCAATCGAGTGTCTATATCCGTCTCATTAATATCGCTATGGTGTTGCGGTTGATTATTTGTTAGGGTTGTCTGGACGATTCTGAAAAAAATAAATAAATAAATAATAACAAATGAAATCTTATCTTGTCTCTATCCTATATTTAAGTTGCGTGAAGGCTTATTACAAGTCTTCTTTTTGTCTGGTCCGACACCTGTCAACCCCAACCTAGTTTGGAATCTGGTAGTGTTCACGAGGTTGGACGGGTTAATTTTAACCCTTTTAAAGTGGTTCCCTATAGAGAGAGAGAGAGAGAGAGAGAATTTATTGATATATATATATATATATATATATTATCTGCAGACATGTGTAGTAGTAGCGTGGACCATTTGTTTATGGTGAATAAGGGGAGGATTTATTCCTATTTTTGAGAATAATCCTTACGTTGTGTTTGCTTAGGGAGCGAGAAAAAGGGGAGAGGTTTTTTATTTTTTATTTATTTATTTATTATTAATTTTTTTTTGGGTTTCATGAAAAAGAAAAGAATTGAAAAACAAAGAGGAAAATTTTTCATGGGAGAGAAAAGGAGAATGGGAAAGAAAGAAGAAAAAAAAAGTGATTATTTTCTCATAATCTAAATTGTATGACTAAATTGTATTTATTTTCTCATAATCCACTTAGAAATAAACTTATTTAGTGCATATAAAAATTATATAATGAAAAAACAACATAAAAATTGACTGTGTAAAAACTGCTAATTTAACAGGGTGAGGAGTTACATTCGTGGTCGGTTAAAATAATTTAAATATTATAATTTTTAAGCCAATAAAAAGTGAATAAAAAATTAATTATAATCATTTCATGAACAAACATAATAAAAATATAAATATTAAAAAATATATTTATGTCCCTCTTAATTGTTAATGGCAAAAATGTTACTGTATAATGATTGTGTGAGATCTAATATGTGGAATTATAGAAAAATAATTATGCCATGCTATTTAAATTATTTTACGTGAATTAAAAATTTTAACATTATTACATAATTAGTTATGATTTGTATTTTCTAATCTCAATTAAAATGTTAAAAAATAGTTGAGTTGTTATTAAACAGTTTGATAGTTTAAATAGAAGAAATAGGAAATCAAACGAAACATATTAAAACTTTAACCAAAGTTAATAGGGGCTTATATAAAAAGTGAAAAATTCAAAATCAAGAATGAAATTTACACTCTTCTGTTGGATTTAATTTAAATTAATCCGCAAAGGATAGGCGGTACAAATACAGTTAGTGATGTAAAGAGATCAACCCGACCCGCTGCTTCCTGCCCTGTCTTGTCTCGCTCCGATCATCTCACTGACTCCTACAAATCCTCAAGTTTGGACATAAGGCATTCATTAAACCTGTCAATGGGTTAAATATGGATGAGTTTCATAAGATTTTAATTCAATCCAAACCTAATAAAAATAGATCCAATTCAGCTGAAAGTAATCAAATTTGATTTTACAAGATCTAAATTTGATTCATATATTCCATCCGTTTCAAAAAGATTTTTTTTAAAATTATCATTTTATAAAAAATAAAAAATATGTATATTTTATTTTATATATATATATATATATATATATATATATATTTATATAATAAAAATATATTTTATTCATTTATACATAATCATGAACGTTAACGTTCAGGAGATGTTTATTTGGAGGTAACAGAGAGTAAATTTTACTAGAGTAATTTTTATCTTCCATTACATTAGTTTGGATGATGAAAGTAATAATTACTCTCGATTAACAATTACTTCGATATGAGGTAAATTTTTACTCCGGGGGAGGTGGGTATCGGGGTGTAATAGAAAAGTTTTACCCTTTTCTCATTACTCTTATAAAATATTTCTTTACCTCCGTGTAAAATCTTAAAAAACGTTCTCTTATAAATAATTATAATAAATATTGTAAAACAATAGTTTATTTAATGAAATAAAAATTAATTAATTATTAAATTATTTTATCAAAATAATATTTAATAAATAATAGTTCATTATTAAAATATTTTATTTTATTTTATTAAAATAATACTATTTAAATATTAATTTATGATTAAAATTATTTATTTTTTCAAATTAAAATTAATGTCTCATAAATAATAATTTACTAGATTATGTATTGTATTAATATAATTTATTAAAATCAATAATTTATTTAAGTGAACTAAAATTATTTGTTTTATTAAATTATTTTATCAAAATAAAAATAATTTTTAACAAATAATCATTCATTATTAAAATTTATTACTATTGAAATATTAATCTATGATAAAATTATTTTTTATAACTAATATTTTATTTAAAGTACATATGTTAATAATATATTTTTTATTAAAATTAATTATTCTTAAGATAACAATGATTATGATGATTTATTTTATTATAATATTTTATTGAAATTAAATATTAACTTTTACCTTTAGTCAATTTATCTTCATTTCAAATACAATTAACTTTTATACCTTCAAAATTTTTAACATTTCAAACATAATATAATTATTATTCTGTAATATTTATTTTCTCATTCTCAACATAAGTACCACAATCTTAATATCCCAGTAACCATTATTAGGGTAACAGTTACTTCGTAATCTTTTACTCTCAAATTTTTTATCTCGTACCAAACATGTCCTTAGGGGAAGATCTGGTCTACTATTATTGGATCTGATCCGAGTTAGACTTGAATTAAACTTTAACCCATTGACAGGCCTATCTTTCCTCCTTACCCCCTCAATCCAAACTTGACCCATATTTCCCTTCTACCTATTTTTAGGGGGTGAGCATTGGCCAGTACGATTCAAAAATTATAACTTTTATAACCGAACTAAATATTTTCAAAAATTAGAAATGATAACTAAACCGACCAAAAAATCTGTATTAATTGAACATTAACCAAATCGAATTATTTTGGTTCGGATATGGTCGGTTCGATTCAGTTATATAGGTTTATAAATTTAAATATATCTTTTATAACTTAATTATAGAGATAAAATAACAATTTTTTATTTTAAATTCAACAAAAAATATAATGTCAAAGCATTAAAATTTGACAAACAAGCAAAGCTCACATTTTTTCTTTTCTGATTGGTGTCCAATTACCTTTGACAGACAAGCAAATCAATATTTAAATGCTTCAAATCAATTGTTGCTTCAAGAAAGTGATTAAATAAAAACAAGAGTAAAGAGACAGTGTATGTATTAAACAACCTAAATAGTATATTAAACCATGAGGAATTCAAAGCTGTAGAATTTCAAAAGCCAAGTGCATTAAAAATAGAACGAGTTGATTAAATATATATATATATATATATATATATATTAATTAAATATTAAGTATTATATATATTAATTAATTATTAAGCATTTTAATTTGGTTAATTTGGTCTATCTGGTTTTAAAATTTTAAAACCATAATTAAAACCGATAACTATTATTTTTACAAAAAGTAACTAAACTGACCATTGCTAAAATAATAACCGAGCCAAACTCTTTAAATTTGGTCAATACAGTTCGAAAATTAAATTTTGACTAAATTGTGCACACCCCTACCTATTCCCCTCCCTCCCCCCCCAAAAAAAAAAATTCCCTCAAGCCCCCCTTCCCCTCCCAACCCCTTCCAACATCTGCCTTTCTCTATAATTACAAATGTAATGAAAAATTAAATGTAAGTACATAATGAGGATGTATATGGATTAGTTCGATTCTAGTCCATACTTAACTCAGATTAAACTAATTTTTTTCGATTCCTGAAATTTGGACTCGAAATCCAATCAATTTTAATTTGAAACCAAATCGAACCAAAATTAATGGTTAAGTCAGTTCAATTATTGGGTTAAGTCAGTTTGGTTTTTGGGTTAGGCTTGTTTACTTATTTTTGATGCATAAACATTTAAATGACTAATGTTTTAAAATTTCAAATAAGTTTGAAACTTGAGCCTTTGAACATGATTAATATTATATTTGTGGTTCTATAATATTATATATTATATTAGTTTTGGGTTAGTTTAGGTTGGGTTATTTTTATTCAAGTTGAGTTCAGTTCTTTTATCTATTAACTTGAGAACTGAATCGAAAATATTGAATTGTTAATTTTTAACGTATAACCAAATCGATTTTGGTACAAATCTGGACCTACTTGAACCAAGGTGATCGAATTGGTTCAATATCTAAATAATCATATTTTTTTTTTTGTGCACCACTAGTACATAGTATTTTTAAATGTAATATTATAATCATATTTAACTACGAAATTAAATGTAATTTGAATTATTATATATATGTAATACTCGGTACTTATTTTGGCTATTTATTTGTTATTTTAGGCGAGCAAAATATTTATTTTGAGATTGAGTTGATTAATTTTATTTTTTCAGGGCCGAGTGTGGTCTGAATTGGTAATTGGTTGGATAACTGGGCCAAGGGCTCAACTTTCTTTTTCTTTGTCTTCCTTTCCTTTTTCCTTTTCTTTTGTTTTTTTTTTCTTTTGGTTGGCTCGATGGCCTGAGAACAGGAACGAGAAAAAGAAGAGAGAGAGGGAGAGGAGAGAGAGAGAGAGTATAATCCAGAGCGGAAAGTTGGTGGATTGGGATAGTATTCGATGCCGTAAACATCATGATGGCGTCTATCTTCGGTAGTTTGGACTAATAGGGGAGAAATCAACTTTTGAAGGTTAGGAGCTCAACTAGTTTTCTCCGTCTTTCTTCTTTTTTCTTCGGATTCGAGGTAAATGGGACTTATACTCATGTGCTAGACGTTGTCAAGATGATTTTATGTATATATATGCTTAATTTGATTAAAAATCATGTGATTCGTGCATATATACACATATATATATATGAATGTGGTTATATATATGCATATAAATGTGAATATTTTACATATATTTGAGTTATTATTTGATTAAATGTTGAAAAAACAAATGATTTATGTGTTTGAGTGTTTATACATGAGTTATTGTTAAGATTAATACTTAAAATGGTGATTTGGGAGTGATTTAGAGCTAAGTTTTGTCGAAAACAAACCAAGAAACTGGGAAATGGGCTCTGGTGTGTCCAGACCGGCCAACTAGGTTGCCTGAACCAGCTGGTAAGGGTGTTTGGACACTAGTATGGTAGATTTTTAGAAAAGATTAGGTGGCATTCGGTTTGCTTTTCTATTTTCTATTTTTATTTTATATTTAAAAATCTCAAAATAAAGAAACAGAAAATACTCCATCTTCTTCATTTTGATATTTTTCTTATTTTTGGGTTAAAACTACTTAAAATGACTTTTTGCCACTTTTAATTTTATGTGTAAAATTATTTTTTATTTGCTAAAATAAATTTTGAAAATATAAGTGATCAAATCGTTTTGAGCTATTTTTCTTGTTTTCAAAAGTATAAAATGGAAAATGAGTTCAAAATTAAAAATAGAAATAAAAAATAAAAAAATAGAAAAATAAACCAAATGAGCCCTTAAAAATTGGTTTTTAATTATATTTTTCTGTTGAAACTAAATTATTATGAATTTCTAATCAAGGAATGGACCCCCGACTCATCACCAAGTCTAATGAGAATGTATTTTTTTATTGAAATATTTAATTGTGTGATTGAGCATATCATGTATATGAGGCTGGGGTGGCATCGTCTGGTTCATGTTAAGAGTATTGATTGGCCGAGAGTGCTATTTTTATATTATGATGTGTCGAGGTACGGGTTATATATATAGACGGAATCCATGATTTAAGAAAAATAAAAAAAAATAAGATTTTGAAAATACCAGATGATCCCAATCGATATATATGACTAGAGTTTAGTCATTTGGAGTTAGCACGTTAATTATGAGATGTGATTATGATATTTTCTTCAAACTGCAGCCAGACTTTGCTTGAGCTAAATAAATGCCTAACTAGAGGTATAACACGGTTCCCTAACAGAAAGGTCAAGAGGTGTAACACGGTTTTCCTAAATCTTACACTAATAAGGGTGTAACACGGTTCCCTATTCGGTATATATATATATATATATATATTGAGATATTTGTTTACCATGAGCGTAAATGATGCGGTTGGTGACCCTGCATGCTTTGTTAAGCATCACCTAATCCAGGATAAGGTTTGGGTAGATGGAGATTAGAGAATATATTGACATTGTATTCTATCACATCCTATTGCATAAGATTGCATTTATATATTTCTTTATATTGAGATGTATGGCTTATTTGGTTGGTTCATAAGTTTGGTTATGAAACAAGAGATATAAATTAGGAACTACGGTAACCTGATTCTTGAGGTGGGATACGTAAGCAACTTAGGTTAGAGTAGCTTAAGTCCGGTCTTAACTATGTGTGATAACATATGTGTTTAGTTTTCTTAATTAAGAATTGAATTATTTGTATTATAAATTGTATAACCCAGAGGGTAGGTTCAATATTGATATTTATGATATCATTATTTGCATAGTTATAACAGGGTTATAATATTTGTTATAATCGTGTAGTCCATGTTTGTGGTCATTGGATATGGTGTTAAGGTAGATGATGTTATTGATAAATTGATGATGAGCTATTCATATATTATTTTAATATGAGAATGAGGGATGCGTTTAGTTACTCTGATGATGGTTATAATATTATGACTTAACCTTGGAACATGTTTTTATTTAATTTAAGTTGTTTTCATATTCCTATGTCGTTCATCCTAGATAATTAAGTTAAGGACGTGACAATATATATATATATATATATACATATATATATATATTTATATGTATACATACATGCACGTTTAAGATTAATTATGGGTGCGTTTGGAGCCCCAAAAAAACTAAAAGTGAAATTTTTTGGAGTGTAAAAAAATTATGTTGAAATGATAAGTGGATGTTTGTATTTGATTTGATATAAAATTGTTAAATATTATATAAAGTAACACGTGACATAATTTTAGTAGAGAATCTTGAAAATTTTTAAAATTTAGTGAAAATTTTTGGTACAAATGTCACTTTAATTTTAAAAAAAATCTGATAAAATTCGCGGGAACGCACCATTTTGATTCGTTCCAATGAATTTTGATAACTTTTTCAAAAAAGTTAAAATTTTTTTGAAGTTTGAAAAAAGGTGAAACTTTGGAAGTTTTTTAAAATTTTTTAAACTTTTTTGGTACTCTAAACGGCATCTATATATATTGATGGTATTTGGAAGTATAATTTTTAGTAATTTTTAGTTAAAAATTGCTAATTATAATTTTTTGGGTGTTTGGTAAAACAAGTTATAATTTTTAGTAATTTTTTGTAATTTTTTAGTGTTTGGTAAAATTTTGGTAGCTTTTAGTAATTTTTAGTAACTTTTGAGTGTTTGGTAAAAATTTTGATAATTTTTAGCAACTTTTGTGTGTTTAGTAAAATTTTTAGTAACTTTTAAGAAGAGTAAATTATTGTAACTAAGTAGAAAAGTACCAAAAGTTAAGATTTTATCAAATATTTATTTTATAACTTTTGATAAATTTTTACACATTTTTGTATTGCAAAATGGGCCATTGTTTTAATTTATATGTATACCAATTATATTTTTACGTAATTGAGATGCCTAAATACCGTAGGTGTCCCTCCATCATCTGAAGAACTTGAGATGCAAGCTTTCTTGGCAAAAAAGAATTTCACCCGTTCAACTTTGGCGCTTACCACGTCATGGCTTACTAGCAAACTAACGTAGGACAAAATGAATTTAGACACACCGGTAGCTTAGTTAGCAAAAACTTTGGGGCTTACCACGTCATAGCTTAGCTAGCAAACTTACTAGGACAAATGGATTTACATATATATATATATATATATAATATAATATTATAACGTACAATTTGCACAAGCATAGCGGAAAATAGGAGGGAGGAGAGTAAGAGAAAAGAAAAGGAAGTCAACGGTCTTCGAAACCAAGATTATGGGTCCATTCCATTAGATTGGTACGCAGGAAGAAAGGGAGAGTCCATTGATGACGGCCCCGCTTACGTCATAAGCCTTTCAGTCTCCACTCTACCTCTTTCTCTCAAGCTTCCAAATCGGACTTTCATTCCTTCCTTCCGTCCCCTTTAAATTCTCCAGATAGATCGAAAGAGGCGTATTCTCGTCTCTCACCCATTAATCCCCCCTCGTTTTTCCTGTTCCCGGCATGAACAAAAACATATACTGCTTTCTTTCTGCTTGCCGGCTAGTACCAAACAATTAACATACTCAGATAACACGTCCACTCCACACATTGATTTACACACAGAGTCACACACACACACATATATATATATATAGTATTGATCGACATGGGTGCTTGTTTTTCTTCAGCAGCAAGTAGTCAATCGGATGATCGTCCCACTGCTAATGTCATATCTGCTAATGGAGATCTGCGCAAATACACAGTTCCCATCACAGTATCTCAGCTCCTCCACATGGAATTCCCAACTTCCCCTGCTTCATCTTCTTCTTCTTCTTCTTCTTCAAATTCAGCAGCCTCCGAATCTAGATCTGCCAAGTTCTTCGTTTGCAACTCCGACAGCTTGTACTACGATGAGTTCATCCCGGCCTTGGATGGGGAATACCAGCTGCAGGCCGATCACATCTACTTCGTCCTCACCATTTCTAAGCTTCACTATCGCCTTGCTGCCTCCGATATGGCTGCTTTGGCCGTTAAGGCCACCCTCGCCCTCCAAAATTATTCTAAAAAAACCTCCTCCTTTCTATTGCTTGGTCAACATCGCCGCCAAACCAAATTGGCTCGAGTTTCCCCCGTCTTCTTCGGAGTCAACACAATTAACACCAATTCTAAGAGTATGGGATTTCCCCCTCCTCCTCCTCCTTCTAAATCTGAATCTGACGGTGGTGAATTAGTTGAAAGTTACTATGATGAGGTGAACCGCGAGGAACAGATAATAAGAACAAATAAGGGCTTCGCCGACTCCGGGAAGCATTCACTTGGGGCATCAGGATCCGCTTCCAAGTTGCAGAGACATTCTTCTTCAAGACGACGAGCTAAGCCTAAGAAGTCAGCCCGCTCCTTCAGGGTCAGCTTATACACCATATATGAGGAAGGCTCTGTTCTCCCCTTCTTTTGATTTGATTTTATTTTTAGGTATCAGAAGAAATCTACCTACGGCCAAATACATATATATATATATATATATATATATATATATGTAGCACATTAACTGCCAAATATAGATATATATATATATATAGCACATTATTAAACGTGATGATGAGAATTTAATTTTTGTTGCTCTTGTTGTAAAAAGAATGTTATCGACAATTCTATTTGATAATCAGTTTGTATACTTTTTCGCTTGAAATCCTTTTCTTCTTTCCTTTTATTATAATCATTTTGTGAGTTTATTAATTAAGAAATTTGATTTAAAAAAACCAAGTTTAGATGCAATTATTCTATTTTAATGAACTCAATTTATATAATGGTAAAAAAAATATGTATTATAAAAATTTAAATTCTAAACTTATAAATGTTTGAAAATCTTTTAAAAACAAAACAATTATGATTCCAATTAATATTTTGAAAGTTGGTGCAAATTGGGAGAGTCAATTTGTCCAACCCATGAGATAGCATTAGATGCGTTATTTTATAAAAATTAACTGATGCAGGAATAATTCCTCCATCCACATGGGGTGGACCAGCACTTAAAATTAGTTGTTACTCCTAATAAGTACTCGTGTATTACATAGATTAAAAATACAACTTAAGTATTATAAAAGAACTCTATGCGTGTGTTTAAGAATTTTAAATATGTAACTGAAGACCTTAATATCAATTCAAATGAAAAGTAATAAATATATTTTACTTTTCATTTTTCACACTTCAAAAGTGGTACTCAATGTAAACCCATACAAACTAAATTTAGTTCCATTAATTTCAGGCAGACACAATTAGCGCTCGCTAATTAGTCCAATTTACAATCGGCAAGGCTATTTGCTTTCATGTTTCCTTTTGGATAAGCTATTCAAAATTAATTTAAAAAAAAAAAAAAAAACAATTTGAATTACAAACGTAACAGGGAACTGGCCTGGCCCGGCCCGGCCCGGCCCGCGGTAGGTAATGGGTTGGCCAAGCTTCCAATTGCATATATGTCAGGCCCAATTACAGCTTTTGGACATTTTAAGTTTTTCAATTTGCACTGCCCACCATGCGCACTATGACCCAGCTATGGTAGCGTCTCCAACCTTCAATGGTAAATACCATTACCTGTCCTTAATTATTATTATCCCCCCCCCCCCCCCCCCCAAAAAAAAAAAAAAAAAAGAAAAAAGATAACCGGATTTTCCACTTAAACAATTGAACCTTCTTATAGAAGATACCTTGTTTTTTATTCTCAAAGTTGAGAGAAATTAAGGATGTGTGCCTATTGTTTTTCTAAATCTACTGTGACTTCGTTTGGAGCCTCAAAAAAATCTAAAAAAACCCAAAAGTTGACACAACTGTCGCTGACACGGCCTGCCAAAATTTTGAAATGTCATTGGAACGCACCACATATGCTCCGTTCCAACAGATTTTGTTAAAATTCAAATAAAAGTGATCTGCTACGTGTACAAAAAAAATATATAAAACTCTAAAATTTTTCAAAATCTTTTACTAAAATTTTAACACGTGTCACTTTATATACTTTTTAACAATTTTATATCAAATCAAATATAAATATTCAACAATTATTACGTAATAATTTCAAAATACACTTTTGAAAACTTTTGGAAACTTTTGAATTTAGTTGGGACTCCAAACGCACCCTATATTCCCTCTGTAATATGTTTTAATATCTATAAATGAATTTAGTTGATGCTTTCTTAACCACCCCCCAAAAAAAATGCAGCATGTTATACTGCACTCACATTCCCTCAAGTGAACGGTGGAGCAACTAGAGACAGAATCATGCAAAACAAACGAGTTCTGATAATTCGATGAGAACTATATTTTGATGCATGTTTAAAAATTCATGTGCCTAAACCAACATTAAAAATTGATTTGCAATATGAAAAGTTGTCGAAAAAGAATTAGACAAAAGTACAAGAGTTATGTTAAGAAAACTTGAAACTTTTCTCATAGAACAAATTGAAAAATAAAAAATATAAGAGAAAACTTAAATAAATTTTGATTGTGTTAGAACTATCATTACGTCCTTAGGTGTCCCATGGACCTGATTCATACAATTCAGCATGATTGTACATCATTATAGGAAAAAACTTAAATAGACTCTCATCCTAGAAGTTCCAAAAGAGGCTAACAAAAATATGCTAAATTTCCCATAGTGAAAGGAAAAGCCGGATTACATAATGGAAGAAACTGCTTTTATAAAATTAAGAAAGGAAGAAAGAATATGCGAAGGTGACAAGGAAGGAAAACCAAAAGTCTAATGATAGATTCCTCTATCATGGGATTGTTTGGTTGAAAAAAAATTAAGAAAAAAATATCTTAAAAATATAAAGATGTGATATAAAAGTGATATATATTAAAATTTTATAAAAAAAATATAAAAAAATAATTAAAATTTAGTAACTTTTAATATTTTTTGATCCACCAAACTCTAGAATTATGATATATCTGTCTACGCCCGGATTAGCTTTTCCTTTTACTTGGTAATTTTCGTTTAATTATTCTTATTTAAATTTTTTAAAGGACAGTAATGATAGGACCAGCCACCATAATGATTGATATAATTTTCCATCAATACATGTAGCCTCACGCGGTCTTTTATGAAAAAGCCGCACAGCTGACCGCACTTGCGAATAGTACGCATGCATTAAATTATTGCACTCCATATATATATATATATATATATCAGTTGTTATAAAGAAAATGATGCTTTATTAAAAACATTTTAAAAAAAAAATAATCCCCACATAATACACATAGTGATGACACGTTTATAATAAAAAGTCGTCTTAATAAATTTTTTATTTTGAAATAATTAATTTATAATAAATTTATATCATTTTAATAAATTATTCTAATTTAAAATTTTAATTATATAACATTTCTCTTGTTACAAAGCAAATTTACTTGTTTTTATGCAGAGAAAGAATCTTGTAATGTTTTGCATGGAGTACTAGACAGTGGCCTTCAATTTCAAAGGAAAAGAAAGCACATTTGTTTGTTGGTCCAATTTCGTCACCTTTGCCTTGACCGGGAGAGGATGAAATAAATTATATATATATATTTATAAATATATTATTGGCCACTTTAAAGCTTCACATGGGACCAGTGGCGGTGGTGGTGGGCCGGCATGAATTATTGAGTTGATAATGAGGGGTGTTGAGAAAAAGCCGCTGAGCGTGCAATCAAAACACCAAGTTCCCTTGTCGTCACTAAGTACATTGGGCCAAAATCCTCCTTGACATGTTTGGAACAAAATTGGATCTCTTTGTTTTAACGGTTTAACACAAACAGAGGTGCTATTGCCAAGTACTTCCTTCCATGTTTTAGTTTATTGATTAATTATTTGTTAGACTTTGAAAGAAATATTTTTGCAACGACTCACGTTCTTACAATGTTATTTTAATTTTTAATTTAATTAGATGTAATATGAAAACTTTTCAAAAAAAAATTTATATCCTAATATTACTCTCGCTCAATCATACTAAATTAATTTTAGAGTTTTAATGAAATTTAATATTTACAAAACTTTAAAATGCGTTGTATTATAAAAATGCCGTATTACATATACACAATACTACTTCCTCCTTCACCTAAACACGGCAT
The DNA here is from genome assembly GCA_019916065.1 of Vitellaria paradoxa. Classification (NCBI taxonomy): domain Eukaryota; kingdom Viridiplantae; phylum Streptophyta; class Magnoliopsida; order Ericales; family Sapotaceae; genus Vitellaria; species Vitellaria paradoxa. Next base: position 1,862,937 of record CM034239.1, read on the forward strand.
GAGACATAAGTATTTCACCGCACCTTGGTGGTAACTTATCTAATCTCTCACCAACTCATTTATATCACTATTAATCTGTCACATTCTTCTCTTTCGAATATGCATTCTTGCATAGCACCACACTTTCGTTTAGTTATTGGCTCGGATACCATGATAATAATTCACATTTTCATACTATAGTATTATTTTTTTTAGGCTCAATTAGATATAGTGTGAGAACTTTCCAAGAGCTCACATATCCCAATACTACTCTTACTTAAACACTCTTAATCCTAGAGTTTCAACGGACTATAGTGCCGAACAACTTTAAAACTCTTGGTACTATAACGATGTCAAATTATATAGAGGGACTTCTTCTACGTACTTAAACAATATAAGATAAGAGTACTTAATTATGTCTCAGTGGTAACTCATCAAATCTCTCGTTCATAGACCCCCCATATTATGCTAGTCCATCACATACGTGAACACAAACTAATGAGAAGGCTAGCATCTACTGCCTCGTGTAAAATTCTGTCACATGCACCATTCTGAAACATTGATTAAAAAAAATAGCTGGGCTACTTCGATTTTAGATTATTTTTTACTGAAACTTTATTTTGTTTATTTTTTTATACTTTTGTAACTTTTAAGCATTTTATTCATATTCATTAAAAAAATGAAAAAAAAATTGTTTAAAAGTAAAAAAAAAAAAAAACCATGTATATATGAAATATGTGAATTTTTTTATTTTAATTTGAATAACATGCTTAAAAAGTTACTGAAAGCAAATATATATTATAATTTAGTGAAATAGGTCACGTTAGAGGTACAAATAACAAATAAAAAATTAAACTTCTTTTGTTGCCAAACTAATCCCCTTTATTTTTTGTAAGTAAAAAAAAAAAACATTTTCTTTATTATACTAATCCCTTGCATGTGCAGTATTTGGGGTTTTTTTTTTATTAAGAATTTTATCACCATAATGATTTTACCGATTTTTTTTACATATCCTTCATTTTAGTATAAAAATTCTAATAAAATAACATTGTCTTTATTATATGGATATGTCATAAGGATGGAGAAAATGAGGGAATTTAAGGAAGGGGATGTAAGTACAAAAATAACCAGGGACAGGTGGCATATCTCCAAGTGTAAGAGTACAATATAGAAAGGTGATCAACGTTAATTTAATAATTAATAAATCATCACAGTTGGGTCCCACTACTTTATAAAATTGTGTTGGTGCGATTCTAACAATAAATACAAAATGATAATAAATAAACAGAATTTATTATCTCGTAGTTAATCTGGTTAGTTTATTTCTTTACAAGTGACAGATAGATATGACATCTGAACACTTTTCAAGGTTATATTTCATCTATTACAATAATCTCTCTCACGCACATTTAATACTAACTGAGAAGTATTAAATGTGAGATGAGAGGCAATTAAAGAAAAAGAGACTATCATATACCCTGATATATATTATAAAATATATAATCATTACAATTTAATTATTTACACATTAATTTATTTGTTCCATCTTACTATAAATACAAGACTTAGCCCCAAAATTCAAATACTTCACTATTATCAACCGTTTACATCATTCTTTATATTACAATTCTCTCAAGCCTATTCTGACTTTACCATCGAAGGATTTTCTGGTTGGGGACCCTCTTCGAGCATTTCCTTTAACACCAAATATTTGGCACCTATTGTAGGGCTTATTTATTTGTTCCCCACATCCTCGTGTTCCTTAGAATTTTCTGTTCTTTTAAATTTTATCAACTATGACTTTAGACGATGATACATCACCTCCACGATCTCTATGATGAGGAAATAACATGGAACTTCCTAGACAAAAGGGGTGTGCACTTACAATCGCTACTCCAAGACAGATGGTGAGAAGGTAACACAGGGTCAGTGATCCTAAAGTAATTAAAAAAATGCAAGACTTGCAAGATTCGGCTAATGCAAAACAAACTGAATTGGAGAAGATCGTTCAAAAACTCAGTGAGGAAAAAGAAAAATGGACAAGTTAAGGTTATTCTGACTATGAACAATTTGATTCAAGTACGGATGAGAGTTATGACGCTTTATATGATAATCAACCGGAGACACACACCAAAAAAGGAAAAGATGTGCATGGGGAAGAGCATCCAAGTTCCAGGCAAGAAATCGATGTTGGTCCAGTGGTGGCTTCTGGTGTTAAACCTGTGGGTACACGTTCAACCCATATTCAACGCTAAGAGTCCATGTAACAACAAAGGGTTAGGACCTCTAAGTCCTAGCAGAAGAAAGATACTATCAGGAGAAAGCACTCAAGTCAAAGGAAGTAAAAAGATGAAGGAGAAAGCTCATCCAATGATAATGTAGTGCAAACAAAAGCAAAGAAGTCTGTCAAGTCTAAAGGGGTGGAGAAGACACAATATGTTGAGTAGGAAGATTCAAAACAAGCTATTGGGATAATGGCAAAGAAAGCACTGGGAAAGATTTATGCATCTCCATTTACTAATGATATAACCAAATCTGAGCCCCCAGGGAAGTTTGTCACCCCCCATTTCACGGTGTATGATGGGAAAACAGATCCTCTGACACATTATCCGCACTACATGCAGGCCATGATATTATGGAGTTGAGATGATTAGCTCATATGTCGAGTATTCCCATCCAGTTTGGGGGATATAACTCTCTAGTAGTTCCACAAATTGCCTCCAAGAAGTATAAGTTGCTGGAAACAGCTTGTTGAGGAGTTCGTTATCAGGTTCTTGGCTAATGCAAAACAGCCAAAAACTGCTGACGTACTTCTTATCATAAAGAATAAGAGTAGTGAGAGCCTTAGGGATTATTCCCAAAGGTACTTGGAGTTATATAATAAGGTGGAAGGTTGCTCTAAGCAGTTGGCAGTGACTTTTTTAAAACTTGGATTACAGAAAGGAGACGAGCTTTGACTTTTCTTGACAAAAAAGCCAATAAGAAATATGTCTGACCTGATGTGCCAAGTTGAGAAGTATGCTAAGGTAAAGGATGAGACAAAGCCTGCTGACTGAAAGAAGTCCAAGCCATTTCGGTCAAAGGAAGGAAACAAAGAGAAAGGAAGAGAAAGTTTATTAATGATAAAAAAGTCCATTTTGAAGCTATTAACACAGTTTTTAAGGAGCCAATCTTAAAAACCCTCCCACAGATCAAAGATAAGCCATATTTTAGGTGGCCGAAGGAATTACTTGACTTTTCAGTCAAAGAGAGTCATAGAGATTACTATTTATAACATCAAGATAGGGGGCACAATATTGGAGCATGTCATTCCTTGTGGTATCTCTTAGAAAACTTGGTGAAAGAGGGTCATTTGAAAGAATATATTGATGAGGCAAAGACAGGGATAGCAAATGATCAACCCCGAGCTCCAAGGGGAGATTAGAGAAAAAAATAGAAGAGCCACAAGAAGAGGATAATGTGGAGAAAAAAAAAACATCCATGATTGGAATTGCTTTTAATATTGGTTAGTTGACTGGGGTTGGCTCTTTAAGAGGAAGGGCAACATTTGGAGAAGGACGCTAAGCTGGATGATTGATGTTGTAGAACTCGAGTTTTCTCTCAAGTGTCCAAATGAACCGCTGCCAAAGAGTCTCTAAGATAGATCTAATGGCAAACCATTGTGGAGGGGTAATGAACGAACGGTAATTAGGTTAGAAGTTGAAAAGGATGGGTGCCAACCTTACAAACGGGAAAGTTTTAGGTCCACCTAAAAATTTTAGTACAGATTTTATGTGTGGGTGGTCGGCAAGGTTTTCCTTTACCCAAGGTTTCCTTATTCGATCATTTGCGCACAGAAAACAATAAGTAATCAATAAAAAAAAAACTAATTATCAGGATAAATACAGACAAAAATGAAAACACTAGAGCTACCTGACCTAGGTTGTATGCTACTACAGCATTCGGGGGAAAATAATCCTCATTAGGACTGTGCATCCATTGACTCGTGATAAGGCAGACATCATCTTCTAATCTTTTGATGTTATTCAGGAGCATGTGAACTAGGGCTTTGTTGGAGTGGGATTTCAAATACCATTTATTTTCATTCTTTCTGATTTTTTGGATATTGTAGCAATAAAGTATATCCCACTCAGATATGTGAAACTCATATCAACAATTGATTTCGTTTACCCCATTGACTATTCTGTGAAAATTGTGGGAGACACATTGACCACCTCACAATGTGTAGTAAAAACAACTCTGAAAAATAAGGGCGTGTGGTGTAGTTTTACCTGATGAGACTAGGATTGTATCCATATGGAACTGTGAATAAAGCCTAGGGTTTCTAAGTTCTTCTAGCTACTGTTCTCTTTTTAGAAACAATAAAAGTAAAATAGTTTTGGTTTTGGAAAGTTGGATTTGATTTTTACTAACTACTAAGCAATTAAATTAAATTGCAAGTAATTGAAAAACTTAAAATACAGGGACTTAAATTAATTTTATTCTAAATATGGAAATAGCAATATTTATAATAAACTAAATTGAAATAATAGAAACAAATAAAACTAGGGTTTAAAGATAATATATGAAAGAAACTTGATCCAACTGACGAATCCAAGTGAATAACTTATTCTCATGTTAGACGTGATTATTGTCTCAGTTTACGGCTTATGTTTATAAAAAATAAATCGGAAAGATTTTATCGTAAAAACATATATTTCGAAGCACAATCTTAAAATCATATTTAGGATAAATAAAACCAGAAAAATATCATCTTGAAAACATTCTTTGATCCAGAACTCTTTTCTTTGATTTCAAAATATAAAGAAAGTTTTAATCAAGTAACTTTATTAAGGATTTCAATGAAATATGGTCGAGGTTACAAGTTTTCGAATGTTTTGAAAACCAAAAGAAAAAAAAAAACTAGAAAACAGATCTACATTCTTCTCTTATATTTTCAAAGTATTTAGAAAGTTGTAATCTTACATAGTTATCAGTTATTTGAAGGAAACATAATTAAGTACACAAGTTTTTGAAGGTTTTGAAAACATTACAAGACAAATCTAGAAACAAGAAACCTAACACGCAAGTTTTACATTGCTTGTTTGGATTCGTTCACATTTAACAATCAAATAACAATCCACCCATCATTGATAGGTTGAATCAAGTATAGATCTATGCTAGCGTATTGAAGAAATAAGCAAAATAGAAAAAAAAAAAAAAAAAAACTCCATAGTTAAAAACACTGTAACTTGTATTGAAAACTACTATATAATGAAAGCTTCGATTGAAACTTGAATGAAAAACTAATTAGATCACTCTCTAGACTAAAGGAAAATTGAAGAAAAACTAAACCTAAAATATATGAATGGCTTTTCTAAGGTCTGATACAAGTTCTGTATTTATAGACAACTAGAAAAACCCTTCAATCTGAAATCTCGGGGTCACGGCATCGGGGTGCCATGAGATAGTATTCAGCTCCAACATTAAATTGTAGCCCTTCAAGTCTTCTTTCTAACCCAAAAAGAATCACATTAATCAGAGTTGTGAATAAAAAGTTATGACCAAAACACTGACAGGGTGTTGTGTTGAACCATTTGAAGAATTCTGAATTGTGCAACTGTACGAGCTAATTTCATGGCCCATGAAACCTATTTTGCACTTGGGCTTTTCATGAAAATTGTAGCTTATAATGTGTACTTGATTTTGGGTTTTTGAATCACCTCAATTGGATCCTAAAAACTCAAGATTTGCCCCAAGTCCTACTATGATTAGGATTTGTCCAACTTTCCAACCTTGACTTTTAAGCAATGTTTCATGGCTCGAACGAACTTGAATTTTGACCCATGACACATTTTGTAATAGCTTGAGATATCCAGTACAATTTTATTGAAGAACACTTTTAATTTCTAAAATGCCTTATCATGTCAAAATTGTGCATTTCTCTCATTCTAACAAGCTATTCTAGTGTATTTTCTACTAAAACCTACATATATGAATAAACTAACATAAATAAATAAAATTAAACTAAAATAAACATATTAAAACACAAATTATTGAAATTATCATAGAAATTAAGATTTATGATTACCCATTTTGAGCGTAATCACACACCAATGGGAAAGGTTGACCCTATGGAATACTTTACGAAGAAAAATGGAGACAGGAAACCTTAAATCGCTCTCTGTAATGTCTACAAGGGGGAAAATGCCTAATTCACACTCCCTTTCCTCAACGAGTCTAATATTTATGTTATTGGGGATGTTGTATCTCTGCTTAAAACCAGTAACCCCTTTGTTGGTTTTCAACTCTTTTGCCAATCAACCAATTTTGATCCTAAGTAAAGCACAAAAAAAGGCAAAGGTAGAAATTAAAGAACACAGATTACTCACCAAAGAAAAACTTCAGATCAAGGGCGAAATCGTAAGGGGGTACTTAAAGATCGTAGAGATGCTTGAGAAGGTTTGAGAAATACGGAAGAAGGTAACTATGGCGAGTGTTCAAAATATAAATACATATTTATATATATATGTATTTCAAATAAAACAAAAGTGAAGTGACCAGCGGCAAAATTTTCATTAAATACGCCATCTGAATTGATATAAAAGTGAAAGATGGTAGACTTTTTTTAGGGTTCATGCGAAGTATTTAACATTTTACGCGCTGGAATGTGAAGGGGTTCTCACACGTCATAAAATGGGTCGAAAATGTGACCAATTAGAGAGAAGCACGTCAAAAGTAAAACTATACTAAGGGATATGAAAAGATTTTGTACAAATAGGTAGAGTGTGGTTTCAAACGTTTCATACTTTACTCAGGTAATAACTAACCTTGACCAGAGTGAGGCATAATGTACGTACAAAAATAACCAGGGACACGTGACATCTTCCCAAGCGTAAAAGCATGGTATAGAAATGTGCTTGGCGTTGATTTTGTAATCAATAAATCATCACAGTTGGGTCCCACCACTTTGTAAAATTATGTTGGTGCGATTCTAACCATAAATGCAAAATGGTAATAAATAAGCCGAATTCATTACATCGTAGTTAACCTAATTAGTTTATTTCTTTATAAGTGGTAGACAGATATGACATCTGGACACTTCTCAAGCTTATATTCCATCTATTACAAATATCTTTCACGCGCATTTAATATTGAGTGAGAAGTATTAAATGTGAGATGAGAGGTAATTAAACAAAAGGAGACCGTCATATACCCTGATATATATGTATAAAATACATAATCATTACAATTCAATTATTTACACATTCTATTTAAAAAAAATTTTATTTACACATTAATTTATTTGTTTTATCTTACCATAAATACAAAACTTAGCCCCAAAATACATGTACGCTCACTGTTATCAACTTTTTACATCACTCTTTATATTACAATTCTCTTAAACCTATTCTGACTTTACCATCAGAGAATTTTCTGATTGGGGACCCTCTCTAGTCATTTCCTCTGACTTCTTTTGCTTTCCAGGCTTGAATTTCGCTTTTCCGATTGATGTGGTGAGTAAGTCCGATGATATTTTTTATCGTCCAACAGGGGAGAATTTAAGCTAAACAAAACTGAAAATGTGTGTTTAAAGTGAAGATTTTGAGAAAGAAAAGAGAATCGTATTCAAAATTAATTATGTTATTTTGTTTTAATAAAAGAAAAATGATTCGAGAAAACATAGAATTGGATCTGATAAAAAAATATTTAGAAAAAAATAATTTACCTATCAATATTTTTTATCTTTTTTATATTTCTATCTTAATCAAATAAAGAATGTCTTGGAGATTTTATATTTCTGTTTTTATTTTTTGTATCTTTTTTTTTTCTATAGTAAATCCTTAATCCAAATTTTTTTTCTCTTTTTTTTTTTCAAAAGAAATATATCAATTGGATTAAAATGGTATACAGAAGTTGTTGATATTAATGGGGTCCCAATGTGGTATTAATTGGATATGTATATAAATAAATAATTGGCTGAAATGGACACTAATTTTTGTATATCTATAGAAGTATTAATTAGGAGAGTTTGAGAAGAAATGAACTTAAATAAATGAGATATAAGGGAAAGGAGGATAAGAGAGGTCAATTAAGTAATTTATTTATTTTGAGATATTGAATCAGAAGGGAATTGAGATGAATGGTAGTTTAGAGTAACGAAATAAGAGTAAAAATATCATTATATCTTTTAAAATATATTTTACTTGTCACTTAGACTTACACACGGGTATGCATGCAAAAATTTCTAGGTAATTAGGGAAGAAGGAAAGAAATGTTGGCTGAGCCATACTTGCAACACGATGAGCCAAAGCATTCAAGGAGTACAACCAGTATTACTACGTCAACTTAACACCACAAAGTGGTGAGAAATGAAAATTAGGACTATTGTGATGGGAATAGATCATTGCAATTGTTGGTCGATCTCCAATGATGAATTTCTAATAAATGTGAGTCATAAGATCGTGTTGACTATGTCCTTGCTTGAACCCATGGTGGATTGCTTGAGATGCTCCCACAACAAGAGCAAGTTGATCACTGCATGTCGGTCAGGGGACGAATTAGGAATGGACGTTGCCAGCCAAAATGAGGCAAAGGTGTCTTTGCAGATTTTACAACTACTTGGGTTTTGACCTCTATCATTTGTAGTTTCACAGTTTGAATTAGTTCATACTTACCTAGGTATGACTTAATTTTTGAGACAAATATGTGACTACTAGCAATATCAAGCAGGTAGCATTGCTCCGCTACACTAGCACTGTATTATAACTAGTTTATTTTGATATTATTATAACTAGTTTATCAAGCAGGTATTCCATTTAAATAACTAGTTTATTTTGATATTATAGTAAACAAATGCTTCAAAATAGAAAAACATTTGAAAAAATAATACTAGAAAAATAGGTGAGTAAAACTGTAAGCAATAAGAAAGCTTATTGGCGAGATCTTATAGTGGGTTGTATCGTTGAACAAACTTGGCCTTTTGAGAAGGGTCCGAGTTGTGAAAATAATAATGAATATCAAGAGTAAGTTTTGGCCATTCTTATTTAATTATATAGGTTATATCCAAATTGGAGATAAGCAAAAACTTACCTTATAGAGATCATGAATTGATAACATTCATTTTCTTCCTTTTTCTTCTCTCTTTTTTCAAACAAGATTAACCTTAAAAGCCCTGCTCATTTCCTTTCTTTCTCAGTTCACTTGTTCCCCCCTCCCCCCCCCCCCAAAAAAAAGTAATGGCTTATTTTTGTTTTATTTTATTTATTTGCATATTTGTATAATTGTAAGGTTGGATTAAGGTTAGGAAACAGAGGCAGCAGGCAACACAAGAGCAGAAGTGATAGGGGTCAGAATCATTGTCTGTCATGCATGCTCGTGCTCTTTGATGTCTCCCATACACCCCACCTCACCCCAACCCCATCCCCATCTTTCTTCTTTCAACCGTGCGTGCACACTTTTAACAATGCCGGTCAGATCATCCATCTATTCTATCCCTTTATTACGTTAATGCCTTCCGTGATTCAGCTGGCGCCCAGTAAACTGTTGGAAACAGTCATTTCCATAAATTTTTTCTTTATTCTGTGCTTTTAATTAACTATTAATCAAATAGCTTAACCTTAAATTATTGGGATGGGCATGTGTCAGAGCTGGAAAACAAATATGAAGATAATATGTACTCTTTAGGCTTTTAATTGCCCAGTTCTGGTGAAACAGAGATTTGGTCTTGTTTATTAATTATATATCGATCACAATGTAACTAATAATTAAGAGGCAAGGCAATCCGGTATCTATATCTCTTAAACACCAGAATAGACAATAGAATAAAAGCAAATTCCAATAGATCCAATAATCGGTAAGACACAGAGATAGAGACCAATTTTCTGAGAGTGGATGGGTGCATGTCAACAGTGGCGGTCGGTCTTTGCATGCACTGCGCGGCTGTCACGCGCGTCACTGCTAATGCTTCCAAAAAACGGAGGTCCCCCCAACAGCCACCTCCTCGTGGGCAGAATTATTGCCCACGATTCCTCGGTCCACTATATCTTTTCTTCCTTTATTCATTCATATCACTTATTCTATTCTGTACTACTCCAGCAAATACACACACACATATATATATATATTTCTATCTTTTACATATATATCTTTTTCTATATATATATATATAATAGATTGGTTCGTCACTCCGTGTCTGCTTTGATTAATCCTGATATCATTGTTAGAAGTAGATATCGAAGTAAGGAGGAAAATGAGAATGATAGACTTGGGAAGCCAAAGAGGTCCCCTGAGTGTGCACATGAAGGTAGTGGACACGCCAACCACTTTGGATTGTGGGATGAGTGGGGAAGTAAGGTTGCGGAGGGCGTCATTCCGCTCCATTATGGAGTGTGTCGTTCCGTGTTGCGGCTTCCAACAACCATCGTACGACGACGATTCTTCACTCTCAAGCGATGCTGCTGATCAGTATTCAACAACATGTACAACAACAACTAGCCATGCCCCTGTTTGTGTTAGCTCCTCCACAGGATCAGTCACAGGGACCTTCTTCGGATACCGGAAGGGGAGAGTAAGCCTCTGCCTCCAAGTCCAAGACCACTGTAGGAGGAGCTGCAGCACCCCCCGGCCTCTCTTGCTTTTGGAGTTTACCGTCCCCACCGCCTTCTTAGCCCGAGAGATGCAGCACGGCCTCCTTCGAATAGCACTGGTCGAGTGTCACGGAGGCCACTATCGTCCTCATCACAAAACTACCACAAAACAACAACCACCACCTGCCGCTCACTACTCCAAGCTCTATTCTTCTTCTTCTTCTTCTCCTTCTTCATGTACTTGTTCCTCCAAAAACAACAGTAATAGTAGCAGGTGCAGCAGCAGTAATAGCAGAAGCTCTCTGTTCAACGTGGCCGCCTGGTCCATGTACTGCAACGGCAGGAAGGTCGGTTTCGCGATCAGGCGTCAGTTGACGGTTGGGGACGTCGCTGTCCTCAACCTCATGCAATCCGTTTCAGTCGGTGCTGGTGTCCTGCCTAAGTCCTCGTCCGTCGACAACCTCGACGATGCCGGGGGTGACCTCATGTATCTCCGGGCCAGCTTCGAACGAGTCATTGGATCGGCTGACTCTGAGTCCTTCCATATGATCAACCCCGCCGGAAGCTCTGCCCAGGAGCTCAGTATATTTCTTCTCAGATCGTCGTGATGTACAATTAACTAAAATCACTATGATCATCTCCTGTACTTCACCTCCCTCTATCCCTGTGCGTATTAATATACATATATGTGTGTGTGTGTGTTTCCCCCATTCAGATCCACCCAACATTACCACGTGGAAAAAGAACTATCGAACTATCCTACTATCTATCCAACTTTGTGTAAAACTTTCGAGTTTTTTTTTTTTTTTTTTTTTTATGCAATAATGTGCATGGAGGTTGATATATATTGCTTCACTTGCTTAGCCTGTTCTGATTAGGCAATCAAATAACTATACAAATGAAAGTATTCAGAAATTTTACAATTAACAAATTTTGTAATAGAGATTTAAAACGGAAATCAGGATGCTATAATAACCGCAATTCTCTCTCACAGGTTCCAAAAAAGAAAAGGAAAAAGAAAAAAAAAAAAAAAAAACAAATGTTGGGGTCTGTTACGTTGTGGGTTAATTATTGTAAACAAATAAACACGTACGGTAATGAGCATTCTTATTTCAAAAATTGTTCAAGGCATCAATCGTTTTAATTAGTATATATAATCTTTTAATCCTCCCAGAGAAGCGCATTTTCTAATGAAAATTACTTCGCTATCATATTTTTGATTGCCAATTGTAACGGGGATTAGGGAAGGAACAGTAAATAAATTTCTAACATTAATTTAGCATGTCAAGTAATTAAATTGAGAATGCCTGCCTTTTGAGTTTTGATAATGTTTAGTATTACGAATGCATGAGAATATAAATTGAAATGCTAAATTATTTTTTTTTCTAAAAATATATATTAATAATTAAAGAGGATAATTTTATCAATTTACATCTTAAAAGGTTTTGCTATGAATTTTTTAAATAATATATTAGACCCTCGACCATCGTATTTCACTATTTGAAAGAGGAATATATTGATTCCTTTTGTCAAAGATCAACAAAAGGAAATAAGAAAATTTCTCCTCGTTGATCAGAGAATTTTCATTTCAATTGCTGAAATAAAATTTTTAATAAAAAAAGTTATATCACAATAGTTTGGCAATGCCATAGTTGTACTACAAGACTTTCAATCAATCAGTGGTTAAAGTAATTGATTAATAAAGTTGTGTTTGGAATTATTTAAATTTATAAAAGTTGTAATCTCATATTTTGTGTAATGAGTAGATTTTTTTTTTTTTTTTTTGGTGATTCATGTAGTAAATTGAAAATTTTGATTTAAAAGAGATTTATAGAAATTTGAAGAAATTAAAAAAAAAAAATGCTTCAAACGGTATGATACACTCCGTGAAAATTTGTTATTAAAGATTTGTACAACATAATAGGATTATTTTAATCTTTAAAAGCAAGAATCTGCTAGCTAGTTAGTGCTTTGAGTTCATTTATTCCAAAAATTATGTATATTTTAATAAAAAAATGCTTAATCTTCAAATTTTGACAAATATTAAATATACCCGTCAAATGGAAGGTACATCACTGCTAGAAAACATGGATTTGGTCCTTGGAGACCCAAGAATTCTCCCAGCGTTCATTTGGAAAAAATAACCTGTACCTTAGACTCCCTGTCGGCTGATAAAAAATTTTAAAAAATATTAAAAAATTTAAAAAATTATTCACTTTTTATTCTACTATATAAATTATAAATTTACAACTTATCTTATTTTATCTTATTTTAATTTTTTTTAAATTATTAAAATTATCTTTTTATATTTAATTTTTTAAATATTAAAAAGTATAAATGTTAAATTAACAGAAAAAATTAAAAAGTTAATTACTAAAAAGTTACTTTTTTTTCTTTCTCAAATGCCTAAAAAAATTAAATTTTTAATGATTAATTAATAATCAATTAAAAAATTAACTTTTTTTTTATTATCAAACTCAATCTCAAGAGGCGTTTAGAGTGATAAAATATAAGGTAAAATGAATTAATTTAAAATAATTTATAAATTCGTAATTTATATAGTAAAACAAAAAATAATTTTTAAAAATTTTTAATGCACCAAGCACAATTCTCACACTTAATCTTGGGTATATTTGGAGTTATATAAAAGAGTATAAAATAAAATAAAATTATAAAAATAAATATCTTATAATTCATGTAATGAGTGAAAATTTTAAATTTTATTACCTTATAATTCGTGTTTATAGGTATTTATAAAATTTTATTTTATTTTATTTAATTTCAAACGGAGCACTTATGTCACTCCTGGAAAAATAGGCCCAAGAATTCAGGTTACGCCACATTAGCGGTCACTAAGCCAATTTCAGCCTTCCTTTATTTTTTATTTTTATTTTTCACGGATCCCTGACTGGACAAATCTGCCCCTCTCCACCTCCCAATCTCCACTGTCATCTCAAACCCTTTCCCGAGTACCACCACCGGGAATCACCGCCGCTGGACTCACCGCTGCCGGAACGCCATCCTGGCCGGAACGCCAGCGCCGAACAGAGCAAACACCAGTGTGACGTCATCATCGCCACCCAACAGTCTGTGTCGACCCCTCTTTCTCTCTCTTTCTCTCTCTCTAGCAGTGAGACCCTTCAATTAGTACAATATATATATATATATATATATATATAATATTTAAATATGTATCTCCGTTTATATATTTATCTCTCTCTCTCTATATCCATAAATGTAATTCCGTATCTGCGCGTATTGTTTGCGATTGCGTGGTTTTGATTGATTGTTGATCTGTCTCGCACTCTGTTTATTGGTGAAGATTTTTGTGTTCCTGTTCGCTGTTAGGGTTTGTGTATTTTTATATTGATATAGTTTTTTTGTGTTTTTGAATGGATGGGGCTTTGTTGCGTCTTCAATTCAATTTGATTTCATAGATGTTTATGATTTTTTTCTGGTGGATTCTTCCTTTCCCTTTGTTGTTTATTTATTTGTGTGGATATGAAATCTTTAGATACGATTGATTTGTTATTACAGTTCCCAAAATGGTATTCCATCATCTGGCAGTTCTTTTTTATTGGTTCCTTATTGAGCCCGTTAATACATAGTAACATCAGATGTTTGTGAGACTTCCAATTCTTTCTTAAAAAAAGTTACAGAAACAAGTAATATCTGATGGTTATATTTGATTCCTACTAATCTAATCACTGCTTTTAGTTTTATGTTGCCTGGTGGAAGAGATGTTTACATGTATTAATCTTGCATATCTTGCTATTTCTTGGGCTTCTCTTAGTATCAGACCCATTGGTAGAGACATTTAAGATATTTTAGAAATTTAGAATTTTTATTTTGATTTACAAGATTTAGATAATCCCAGAACCTGACTTGGTGGGAGAGATCCCGATAGTCGCGTAGCCGGTTTAGGGCAGTGTGTGGTAAGTCCCGTTTTAGGCGTAAATCGTTGACAGGCTTAGAGTAAAAAAGTTTACGTAAGTTTTGTAAACCATAGGGGGTGTTTGGTAGACAAAAAGTGAAGGTAAAAGTACAATAAAAGTGGAAAGATGTGACATAAAGGTGATAGATGAAAAATTTTAATTAGAGGAAAGTACAAAAATTAGTTAAAGTTGGTGAGTTTTGGTGAAATTTGGTGTGGCCAAACATGGCCATAATAAGAATTTAATTTTTTTATCACGTCGTTCTTGTCTAGATTTATGTCTAAGGCATCAAGTTCATCCCAAGATAGTAATATAATAAATCAAGAAGAACAAAATATACAAAATATCAAATTGGAAAATCCCGAATGTCCCTATCAAAGAAGTTTATCACATCAAAAAATGGTTTTTTTTTTTATTATTCTATCAAGATAGTTGAACAAACTGTCCTCTTCACATTTGAATGTCAGTCTATCAAACTTCTTGATTCTGGTATTATTAGAAAACATTAAGAAAAATATTCATATATACATTTTAGACTATTTCAAGTAGCTATCCAACCATTAACTAGAAGTGGATTAAACACATCAATTCTATTCTGTCTTAGGGATCAAAAACATCGTAGATTCCAGGACTCTTTACTAGGAGTTATTGAAACTAGCTTATATAATGGTCCAATATATTTTAATTATTTTCCAAATTATCCAGTTTCTTTACATGATACTGTAATATTAAATTCTCTTGTTCTTAAAATACAAACATCAGGATATGATATGGAACTTGGAAATATTCCTTTTGCTGTAATCTATAAAATCCATTATAAAACTATGACCACTATCGTGGATCCCTTAGTTAAAACCATTAGCCCTAAAGGAGAGACAATCTTTTTCCAAACTCAAAGAGAAAATTCTAATTTAATCGTCCCACAAATCATACTTTGGAGTGATATCAATCTCCCAGTAGAATGGGAATTGGAAGATCAAATACCCGCTCCAAAAATAGAGAATAAAAAACTCCAACAAATTTAAGAATTCCCAAATGGATCTGTTAAACTTAAATTTTTATCTACAAAACTTTCTAATTTACAAATTAAAGAAGAAGGAGAAACACCTTTTCAAACACGAAATTTTAGATTATCCTATCAACCTCCAAGATCTTCTTGCTCCTCTATTCCAACATCAAGCAACTATGAATCTCTAAAGCTCAATAGAGTTAGAAATAGATCAACCATATCCCAACCTATTTACACAGATCAAATAAATCAACAAGAAAAAGATGATGAAGATAAATCTTCCGAACATATGTCCCCAACTCAATCTCAAATGCAAGATGATCCTCAAATATTTGTCATAGATAGAGAATTTATTATGGACAAAAGCATATTAAAGAAAGATTTTGAATCATCTGAAAACACTAAAAAAAGAGAATGGTTTTTATCAAATTTTGATGAAATTGATAGGATACCAATAAGAGAAAAATTCTATAAATATGTTTAGAATTATAAAGCTCATCTTAGATTTTTTGATTGGTTTGAAGATTATGCCGCCAATAATTCTTTAAAATATCCTTTTAATAAAGAAATAAATGTTACTCAAAAACCCGAACAGTGGAACATACCAGAAGGTATTAAACAATCTACTCATCCACCTCATGAAGAAATATCTATTCAATATAGAAATACAACCATTAAGGTTTCACCTTATAAAATGAAATCTCCAGCAGAAACTGATATAACGTCTAGAGATATACAAAAAATCCTAGAACAAAATAACTTTACAAATCAAAACCTTAAAACAATTAGTGATCAATTAAATAGAATTGAGAATAATTTATAGGAATTAGAACCTAAAATAGGTCAAAGTTCACATCAAAAACCTCTATTTATTCCTCATGAAATTCCTAAAAAAATTAATACTCAATTAAAAGACAAAGATTTAATACAAGATATTGATAATAAGATTAAAAAATTACAAAACACATTAACATTTATGGTTGCTCCTGAAACATCTTCTCCATCATTAAAAGCCATCCATACATTATCACAATTATCTGAGACAGAAGTTGAAGAAATATTAGAAATTTTTACCTCTCAAGATCAAACAATTAATATGGCCAAATGGAATCATAATAAACATAATACAAGACAAATAAAAAATTATTATCCGAGATCATCTTTTCCAGATCAACAATACGAAGAATTAGTTGAACCAACTCAATTTTTCAAAGGTACTGAAATTTATAAATGGAATTTAAATAGACTAACAGAATATCAAAAAATTAACAAACTACAAGAAATGACAATGGTTGCAAGTGCTTATAAAATGAAAAAACAATGTTCTGATAAAGCCGTAGCAGAAATTCTTATATCAAGATTTTCTGGAAGACTTAAAACTTGGTGGGATAAGTATCTTACTGAATCAGAAAAAGATAATATATTAAATGCCATTAAAACTGATGAATTTAATGAACCAATAAAAGTTGAAGATGAAGATGATAATCCAACAATAATAGAAGATGCTGTCAATACTCTAATATTTTCTATTGTCAAATATTTTATAGGAAATACATAAAAAATTGAGGAAAGATCTTCAATAATCTTAACAAATCTAAAATGTCCAAAATTACAAGATTATCACTGGTATAAAGAAACATTTTTAACAAAACTTGGAATAAGAGATGACCAACGTCTTCCGTTCTGGAGAGAAAAATTTATAGATGGATTACCAAGATTATTTGCTGAAAAAGTAAAAACTAGATTAAGAGAACAAAATAAAGGCATAATACCTTATGAATATTTAACATTTCCAGATATATCAGACATCATAAAAGATATAGCATTTGAAATCTGTACTAATTTCCAATTAAACTAAAGACTACAAAGAGAATTAATACAATCATATAAAAAGTTAGGCACATTTTGTGAACAATTTGGATTAGCTAAACAAAACTTACCTCCATCAAGAAAACATAAAAAACATAAAAAGCTAATACCGAAATCTTATTATAAAAAGAAAAGACAACCTAGTCAAGATAATTTTTACAAAAAAGCATATAAAAATAAACCAAACCAATTTCAACATAAGAAAAAATCGAAGAAACCTATTAATAATCAGAAAATACATCCAATACATTATAAATGTGGAAAAATAGGACATTATAAAAATAATTATCTATTAAAAGGTAAAATAAATCCCTTAGATATTGATGAACACCTCAAAAAACAATTAGAAATATTGATGTTAAATAATTCTGAATCAGAGCATGAAAAATCAAATTCTCAAGATGATTTTGAAATAGATAATATTATATCATCAACCGAATCTAATATAAAAACATCCGAAGATTCATCTAGTAGTATAACTATTAAACAAAACTGTCATTGTAATGTTATTACTAGAGAACAAGAACTAATTATGGATATAATTGAAGATATAGAAGACCCTCATTTAAAAAGAAATTATTTATTAAAATTAAAAGAAAACCTTTAACAAACTAAAAAGAATAGAGAAAAGGTTATAGAAAATTGTTATGATCTTGATTCAATATTAAAAAAGGCTAAACAACCTCAAAAATCACAAAAAATTCCAATAGAAGACATTAAACTTGAAATAAAAGAAATCAAAAAAGAGATTAGAACTCTAAAACATGAATTAGGAATATCAAAATTAGAAATTCAAGAATTAACAAACTAAGTATTAATTCTAAAAAATCAAAATTCTAATGATATTATAGCTTCAACCTCTAATCAACAAACTCTCTTGACTCAAGATAAAGAGTATAAAAAAGATGATATTTTCATATTAACCCAAATATCTTATCAAAAATGAAATGTAAAATTAAAAATTGTAATAAATAAAGAATATACTATAAATATTACTACACTTTTTGACTCTGGTGTTGATCTTAACTGCATGCAAGAAGGATTAGTACCCATAAAATATTTTGAACCAACAAAAGAGAGACTATCATCTGCTAATGGTATGCCATTAAAAGTCAAATATAAATTAACAAAAGCTCATGTATGTAATCAACATATTTGTATAAAGACTCCATTTATCCTAATAAAAGATTTAAATAGAGAAGTAATATTAGGAACACCCTTCTTAAATCTTATTCAACCTATTACGGTATCCCCTAAAGGAATTTCTACAAATACATTTGATCAAGAAATAATATTTGAATTTCTTAATCCTCCAAATATCAAAGATTTGAATATTCTAAAAGATATAGTTATAGATAAAATCCGAATAAATAATATTTCAAAAATCATATCAAAAGAAAAACATTTAATGCTCTTAAAACAAGAAAAGGTATGTCGACAAATTAAAAATCAACTCCAAAATAGTCAGATGCAATTAGCAATTGAATATTTTAAAAATAAAATAATTAAAGAAGTTTCTTCTACTATTCCAAATGCATTTTGGAACAGGAAAAGTCACATAGTCACCCTTCCTTATATTAAAGACTTTCAAGAATCAAAGATCAAAACAAAAGCTAGACCTATCTAAATAAATCAAGAACTCTTGGATTATTGCAAAAAGGAAATCCAAGATTTATTAGGCAAAAAACTAATAAGGCCATCCAAATCTCCCTGGAGTTGTGCTGCTTTCTATGTAAATAAAAATACTGAAGTAGAAAGAGGAACTCCAAGGTTAGTAATAAATTACAAACCTTTGAATGATATTTTGCAGTAGATAAGGTATCCAATCCCTAACAAGTAAGATCTCCTTCAAAGGCTTGTACATGCTAAAATATACTCAAAATTTGATTTAAAATCTGGATTTTGGCAAATCTAGATCTCTGAATCAGATAAATATAAAACCGCATTCACTGCCCCCTTTGGACAATACGAATGGAATGTCATGTCATTTGGACTAAAAATTGCTCCAAGTGAATTCCAAAAAATTATGAATGATATTTTTAATCCATATTCTGATTTTTCAATAGTATACATTAATGATATATTAATCTTCTCAAATAGTATTCAATCTCATTGGAAGTATTTAAACACTTTCCTTTATATTATAAAGAAAAATGGTTTAGTGCTTTCTCCATCAAAAATTAATCTCTTTCAAACAAGGATAAGATTTCTTGGACATTACATTGATCGAGGAACAATTACTCCCATTGAAAGAGCTTTAGCTAATGAAATTAAAGATAAAAAACAACTTCAGAGGTTTTTAGGGAGCCTCAATTATATTTCAGATTATTATCAAAAACTTAGTATTATTGCTGCTCCATTAAGAGAAAGACTCAAGAAAAATCCTCCTCCATGGTCTTCTCAATATACCCTAATTATCAAACAACTTAAGTAACACCTTAAGTCTCTTCCATGTTTGCATATAGAAAATCCCCAAGCATATAAGATAGTTGAAATGGATGCATCAGAACTAGGATACGGTGGTATTTTAAAACGTCTTCCTGGTCATCATCAAGAACAATTAGTCTTGTTTACATTAGGAACATGGGCTAATGCCCAAAGGAATTATAACACTATTAAAGGAATTATAATAATATTAAAAAGAAAATTTTATTTATTGTATTATGCATTCAAAAATTTCAAAGTGATTAATTAAATCAAGAATTTTTAATCAGAATTGATTGCAAAGCTGCCAAGCATGTTTTACAAAAAGATGTTCAAAATATTGCATCAAAACAAATTTTTGCAAAATAGCAAGCTATTTTATCAGTTTTTGATTATAAAATTGAATACATCAAAGGAGAAGCAAATTCCATCCCTGATTTCCTTACCCATGAATTCTTGTAGGGAAACCATGCCTCCTAAACCTATTAAACCTTCTTCATCAACCCAACAACCAATAACAAAAGAATCATATGTCATGATACCTATTAAATCATCTTCTATTCAAACCACACTCTTACCAACTACCATTCCAAGGGTTCTTCCCTTATCTCCCAGTGACTGGTATACCCAGTTACTTGAAGAAGAAAAACAACAACAGATATTAAACCAAGTGACTAATAAGAGCTTTGCTCAAACAGTCGCAATTGGATCATCAAAAGAGATGGCTGCACGTCCCTCTTCGTCATCTATGGAGGCTCTTGGCCCCATATCTTCTTCATAAAAAAATGTGGTAGTATCGGCAAACTCTACACCAATTTCTCAAATTTTCCTATCATCAAAATCACAATATTTTCCTAAACCACAAACCTATCTTATCACCAGATTGCCTCAAGGATATGAAAACTCATTCACAAATCCACCCAATTACCAAGTTATCCATGATCTCCTCCAAACCGTATTTCTACCAAATAACCATTTTGTAACCTCAAATTCTATAAAAACCCAAAAATTTTACAAATTTATACTGATTGACACCGAATCAGTATCATTTAAGCATTATCCAGACAAATTTGATCAAATCCAATTAGTCTATTCAACATGCCAAATTATCAAAATCTTAACTATTGAAAACTGGGGAGGACATCCAAACAAATTCTGCCAGTTTTCTCAGCATTTTGTTCCATCTACCTACAATTACTGGGACTACCACAAAGTTTGGTACCATACCCTCTATCATCAAAATAAAACATTCAGACATTCTTGGATGTTTTACTTCCAAAACAAATTCCATCGAGACCTTCCAGCATGGTTCATTGAATGGTGGAACATGTTTGGACCAATGCCAGAAATATTGCCTCAACAAGCTCATCAAGGCCTTCGGATCTATCAAGATCGATTCAAAATTCCATCTCATTTTCCAATGAATCAGTTCCCTCATTTGTTCTATTTCTTTCAACAATTTTCTCTTGCCTGGATTATCCAATGGGAGTATTTTCATCAAGGACCAACCATTTCATCACTAATCCGAAGAATTAAGGTCAAATGGTAGGAGCAATTTAAAATTGACAGGGTTACTCTCACAACCATTGATAAATATTTCCATCAGCATCTAGCATTAACATCATCAACAACCCCTCAATTCTTTCTTCAGAAAAGTCAGAATATATCAAAACTTGCAGCTACAGCATCCAAAAAAGAATTAAAACAGCAATTGTTAGCTTCATTAGAATCATTGTCAGATCAAGAATCAAGTGAGGACTCCAATTCAGCAGAAAGCTTTAGTTTTGTCAACCTTGGCAATGACAACGAAGACGACTGCTATGGTGTTCTTCCTCCTATCAAACATGCCACTCCATAAGCACCTACCAAAGAGAAAAAGAAATCAAAGGCAAAGAACAAGAAGTAACCATCAAGCCAGCATTGCCATTAAGCCTACTGAGAAAAAGTCATCAAGCCTACTAAGAAAAGGTCATCAAGCTTCCTGTAGCATCACATGCCCATCAAGACTTTGTGCATTCAAGACAAAGTGGTCATTCAAAGTATCAGCAAAAATCTACCAAGATATCATGCATTCACATGGAAAATTAAGACAAGAGAGTCATTCATACTACTATTCACTCACATGCCAACCAAAAGAATCTTTTACTTTATGTCAAAATTTGTATCAAAAGTCTTCTTTATTTTCTTTATGTTAGACTTTATGTAAAAGAAAAGTCAGGCTCTTTATCATTACCCATCACGGGAAAAACTGTAGCCTGATTCCCTTCCTCATTATAAAAAGGAAGGAAGCTGAATCTAAGGGACAGGTTGAATTCAGACCCAAAATTTATTCTGCCGTCAAGAGAAGCCCAGGAAATAGCAAGATAGTAAATAAAGAGGATAATAAATATGCAAGATTAAATACAAAATTCTAGGATTCTATCTAAATAATATTTTTTTCTTTTTCTTAAGAAAAAATAACTTGTAAATAATGATTCCAAAATTTCTGTTTGATGATTTTCGGTTTCAGATATTCTTTGTTTTATAATAGATAAACGAATTATATACCAAGATAATTTTTGTTTGTAATAATTCAATTGAAACATAAATGAATAATACAGATAACAAAATATAAATGATGCTAAATGAATTTTTATTAATGGGTACAATAAGTGATACAAAGACTTAGTTGATAAAAAATAATTAAACTTGATACATCCGAGGGTTGGAAGCTTGAGAGAGGATATGGGTGAGATTCAGACGGCAGAATAAATTTTGGGTCTGAATCCAACCTACCTCTTAGATTCAGCTTCCTTTCTTTTTATAATAAGGAAGGGAATCAGGCTACAGTTTTTTCCGTGATGGGTAATGATAAAGAGCCTGACTTTTTTTTTACATAAAGTCTGACATAAAGAAAATAAAGAAGACTTTTGATACAAATTTTGACATAAAGTAAAAGATTCTTTTGGTTGGCATGTGAGTGAATAGTAGTCTGAATGATTCTCGTCTTGATTCTCCATGTGAATGCATGATATCTTGGTAGATTTTTGTCGATACTTTGAATGACCACTTTGTCTTGAATGCACAAAGTCTTGATGGGCATGTGATGCTATAGGAAGCTTGATGACCTTTTCTTAATAGGCTTGATGACTTTTTTCAATAAGCTTGATGGCAAAGCTGGCTTGATGGTTACTTCTTGTCCTTTGCCTTTGATTTCTTTTTCTCTTTGGCAGGTGCTGATGGAGTGGCATGTTTGATAGGAGGAAGAACACCATAACAGTCGTCTTCGTTGTCATTGCCAAGGTTGACAGAACTAAAGCTTTCTGCTGAATTGGAGTCCTCACTTGATTCTTGATCTGATAATGATTCTAATACAGCTAACAATTGCTGTTTTAATTCCTTTTTTGATGCTGTAGTTTCAAGTTTTGATATATTCTGGCTTTTCTGAAGAAGGAATTGAGGGGTTGTTGATGATGTTAATGCTGGATGCTGATGGAAATATTTATCAATGGCTGTGGGATTAACCCTGTCAATTTTAAATTGCTCCCACCATTTGACCTTAATTTTTCGGATTAGTGACGAAATGGTTGGTCTTTGATGAAAATACTCCCATTGGATAATCCAGGCAAGAGAAAATTGTTGAAAGAAATAGAATAAATGAGGGAACTGATTCATTGGAAAATGAGATGAGATTTTGAATCGATCTGGTTGTATTTCTATATTGAATAGATATTTCTTCATGAGGTGGATAAGTAGATTGTTTAATACCTTCTGGTGTGTTCCACTGTTGGGGTTTTTGAGTAACATTTATTTCTTTAATAAAAGGATATTTTAAAGAATTAGTCCTGGAATCTACGATGTCTTTGATCCCTAAGATAAAGTAGAATTGATGTGTTTAATCCGCTTCTAGTTAATGGTTGGATAGCTACTTGAACTAGTCCAAAATGTATATATGAATATTTTTCTTGATGTTTTCTAATAATACCAGAATCAAGAAGTTTGATAGACTGACATTCAGATGTGAAGGGGACAGTTTGTTCAACTGTCTTGATAGAATAATCAGAAGAAAAAGACCATTTTTTGATGTGATAAACTTCTTTGATAGGGACATTCGAGATTTTCCAATTTGATATAATCATTTTGACATAGATATAATATTTTTTTAGAAAATCAGATTTTGGAAAATACCATCTCAATCGATGAGGTAGCAGGATAATTATCTTTTCCTCATTTTGTCTTACTGAATTTGATTATTGGTTGCAAACCTGCTGGATAAAGCAGATTAAATCAGCCTTCTATTCACTTCCTAAGGTTGTATAGTCTTGATTATTGATTCTCTATTCTTTTTGGTTCCCTCTTTCTTGAAGTGAGTCATCATGACTGAATATAGTGACTAGTGAATATCCGTTCAACTTAATTGTGACATATGGATTCTCAGAATCCTGATAGACAGTGTTATCTCTATCCATTCAACTTAATTGTGACATGGATTCTCAGAATCCTGATAGACAGTTATCTTTTATTGCATGCATAATTTTAGAGACAATAATATAATTGAGAAATGAAAGAGAAGAATATATGGTTATTAAGATATCAAATCGGTTGACGTTTTTTTCCCCCTTCTAAATTTAGATCATGTTTGCGAGGGAATAAAGATTAGAACTATGGATTATGATAGTGCTTTTCAAGCATGTTACATGATTGGATTCCTTGTTGATTATTTTAAGTTCCTGTCATAAGTTTATAACCTTCACTGGAGTACAAACTGCTTCATTTAAATTGGGTTGAGGCCACTATTTTGATATTTAGATATTAAGAGTACTCAAGGTTGCTTTCTTTAATCTAAGAATAAGGTTTTGGTGCATGCGCGCGCGCGGTCGCGCACACACAAATGGGATTAAAAAAAAAAATCCTCTGTCTATGCATTTGCCGAACATGACCAACAGAGTAAATGTCCATTATTTAGTGGTTTAGCCATCCTATAGCTCAAACTCAAATTGTAACATTTGCACATAGATATAATAACATAGGAAATGATGGAGTCTAGATTTGTGATATTTGGTGAGAGCAGTTTTAATTGGAATTGATGAAGGTAAATCATACAAAAATCGCATGAATATCTGGCTGTATCAAAATTGTCTCTGAGAGTTCCAAGTATACGCTCTCTCCTGTTCACAATAACATTCATGGTTGATCTTTTATAACTACTTAAAAGCTTTTAGCATTTGTTCTTTATTTCTTCCTGATTTTTAAAGAATTCTGGATTTTGTACGTCAGTATTTCCGACTTTTGTAATGCAGCAAATTATGCAGAGAAAAAGCCACCGAGGGGTCCTTCATTGCCAATGTCCATTAGAACAGGAAACTATTATACATAGGTAACAGAGTTTTTATCAGGTTGCATAATCCATGTGCAAGTAATCCCTAATAAGACAGATTTTATGATATCGGGATGAAAATTGAGTGGATTGCTTAGAGACTGTTTAATAACGCTGTCATTTTTCTCTTTATGTTTATCTGTTTAATTTTCTGTTAAACTAAGTGTTTTTCAAGAGTCAGATGGTAATGAAAAAGGGTTAAATATATATGATTTTAATTTTTTATATTTCAATAATTTAAAAAATTTTTGAAAACAGTTTTCATTTTTTTAGACTAAAAATTAGAAACAAATTTACAAAGTTAGTTTTCATGTTCAGTTTTGGAAAACATAAAAACAAAAATTGAAAATTGAAAACTGAAAGTTCTCAAAAAAATATGTTGGTTGAAGCTCTAATGCAAAACCTTTTGCTTAATTGTTCTGTAGGATAGTTATGTGGCTAATGTTGTAGTTTTAGATTTATGCTACAAAGGTTTCCAACCATGGGGAAAATTGGTATTGTCTTGTAATGGTTGTGGGAACTGATTGAAAAAATGAATATATGGATAGGATAAGGTGAAAATTGTTCAAATGAAGCTATACCACATAAAGGGAAAAGTGGATGGTAGATAAGATTGGATTTAGATAATTGGCTGAAAATTGGATGACTGTTGATGTAGGTGGGCATCAAATGGCCTCTTTAATTTATGCATTAAGGTGATAAGTTGGGGGTGTCTGATGATAGAGAGAGTTCAGTGCCACGTTTGAATTCATACCAGTCATACATATGCTGTATATAAATGAATATCTCACTTGTTAATAAAAAAAAAAAAAGGTGTATAGATGAATATCTGGTTAATGCAACATTAACAGATGGTTTAAGAGAGAGGTGGAGGCTGCTGCCTTTACTAAAATTGGTGGAGATGTCTGTTGGCAGTTGTTGCTGCTGAATGGTTTGACAAAATTGGGTGGAAGTGAAAAGTTGGATGGTGATTTGGGTTGCAGAAAGAAAATAGAGGAATGGGGAAGGATAAGAGGAAGAAACATGAGGTGGGTTCCTGAAAGTGGCAGTTGTGATGGACAACTGATGCATTGGTGGCTATAGTGGGAGATTGATGGTAAGACTGCAAAGTCTGTCTGTCTCTCTCAGTGTTTTCCTTTGTAATTAATTGGCAAGTTGGCTATTCTACATACCTGTCATCGATATACTACAAGTAATGGTAGGAGAGGCTGCTACCTACTTCTAACACTAAGCCTTGGTTTGGGAACAAATTTAGCTAGCTTTTTTTTAGCTACCATTACTTGTAGCTAGCTAAATTGTAGCTAGCTAAAAAAAAGCTAGCTAAATTTGTGTTTGGGAAGGAAAAAAAAAAGTGACTTTTTTTGAGGTGGCTAACTTATTTTTGTTAATTTGATATTTTTACCCTTGAAAGTTTAAAAGAAGGTTAAAATGTATGAGAGTAAATTTGACCAAACACTGTTGAAGTAGCTATTAGCTTGGCTAATGGCTACCGATGCAAACGGAGCCTGAGGGTGTGTATCCCAGTTGTATCTTGAAAAGAGATCGACATTTAAGCCAGGGGTGGTGGCATGAGGTTGTCAATTGGCTTGGTATTGTAAAGTAAACATAAACTTAAATGCACGAAGTATTCTCTTATACTTAAAGGACTGTGTACACATCATCTTTAGGTCTCTCAATTATCACGGTAACTCTCTCTCTCTCTCTCTCTCTCTCTCTCTCTCAATTAGTGTAATTCTGGATGTTGCCTTATGCTTTGGGCTGAACCAGGCTTAGCTTAGCCCCGACTGACTTCTAGCCCTGTGTAATAGGAGAGTTATTTACTTATCTTTCTGAATTTCATGTTTTACTATGTACCATGGGCTTTATTACTTGGGCTATAATAATTGCAATTTTGTCACATACACCTCTTGTTCATTTTCCTCTAATGACAATTTGTCTACCACATGCCCCAAAACAGTTTACATTTCCAAGAAATTGTCTCACAAATCTTGCTAGTATCTAAACATTCTGCCTTTTCAGTTCTATGGAGAAAAGGGTGAGAGGCAATTGGCCTGGTAAACATTTGATTGTGCTAGTAGCATGATCCTTAACTCGCATTACCATGGACGGGCATGTCAGCTGATATTTATGCTAGTTTAATTGTTGTATTCATGAAATTCATATTTTTTGATTAGCTTTCTCACCTGAATACATTAAGATCTGCTTCTTTTCTCAGGGATCTGAATCCAGATGAAGCATATAAGAGCTGTTTACAGGCTGGGCAGATACTGCCAGTATGGATTTGTTATCATTTTCTTTTTAACTATACTTTTCCAAATTCTTATTTGTGGAGGGATTTTTGGACCTTGAACTTATGTGATATTTTCATGGTTCTTAATTGAATGGGTCAATGTTTGGTTGAAACTGAAGACATTGATCTGGTCTTCATTTCATTCTGAGTTGTTAGCTGATCATATGTTTATTAAGAATTATATGGTGCTTGATAAGGCAATCTTCTCTAAGAATTCAGGTTTCCTCCTTTCTGAAGAGAGTATAGTTTCTGTTTATGGTTTTGTACTTTTTTTTTCGTTCTTCTAAAATCTACTGCAAAGCTGTAATTAGACATGCAATATCTGGCAGCTTGCAGAATTTCAAATTGGTCTTGCAAAGCCTGGTTTGTTCTCAGGTCATCCTTCGCCTTCACAGTGATGGCCATATTCTAATTGGTGATAGCTTGTCAGGATTAGTTGAAGCTGTTAAACAAAGGTATTAGTTTTTCATGTTTCTTCTGGAGGGAGTTGTGAAGAAGTGTATCGCAGAAACGCTCAATCTAACAATGCACCAATTGTTTTTCGGGTATTTAGAGCCATCCAGCAGGCCGTGCAGCGAGCGCCCTACCATACTGAATCCCACAATACGAATGGTCTGGTTTGTGAGGCACGGTTTGATTATTAGTCCGCTGCTCTCTCGTATTGGCTAGCACGTTGTGCAGTCAGCACTTTTGCTGGCCAAGTTCCGAAATCCCACCTCAGAGATCACTTTATTTGGCCAGAGCACTTTGCAGGGTGAATATATCTGACAACCCCCCCCCCCCCCTGGGGGGGGCCCAAAAAAAATTTTCCTACTGGGCCAAAAAAGCTGAAGGGCTTCATTTTTTGTTCGTGCACTTATGCACTTGGGTTATTTATCAAGATCATTAATATAATTAATTTATGTATATAAAGTAAAATTTCTTTCTCATGATAGTTATGAATTTGTGATATGTGCTATTTATTCTGTGTATGTCATGTTTAATGACAATCCCAAGATGTGGATGACGTTGAATTTCTTTTGGACTAGAAGGATGATATGCCAAGAAATAATTAAGAAAATGCACAAAATGATGGATATCTTATATTAATTTGGGATGTTCTAGATGTGAAACCTGATAATGTGATGCACTATGAGAAGGACATTGGATACTTTGAATTATATTTAAAGAGAAAGCCTATATATTCTTTAATTGAGAGGGTAGAAATGAATCGTGTTTTTTTCAAGTTAGCATGCTTCAATCAAGCTCGATACGTGACAAAAATGAGTTTGAGTTTAAATCAAGCTTGATTTGTGACTTGTTTAGAATCAAACTTGAGTTTAGAGAAGTTTGGCTTGAAAAGTCGTGCACCGGCTCGAGTACTATGTATATATATTTTATAATATTTTTATATTTTTAATAATTATATTTTATACTAAAACGATGTTATTTTAATTTAATTGAATTGTTCACAAATTGATTTCGAGCTTAATTTTTCTTTATCGAGTTAAACTCGTGTCTAGATAAAAATTTGAATTAAATAGCTCGAGCTAGGCTCGACACTTTTTCGCTGGTATCTTTAATCATGGAGAAGAGAGAGGTAATGATGCAACCGAAACATAGGCTGGTTCAGTTTTGCTGTTTTGGAATTTTTAGTTCAATTCTTGATATTGAAAATTGATGTCACAGGATGGATTGCTTCCTCCTGTCTCACGCCGAGCCCTTCAATTTGCATCCAAAAAAGAGTTGTCGTCTCCCAACAATGGTACTTTCTCTCTCTCTCTCTCTCTCTTTTTAAATTTGGGATTTGCTTACTCTCACAAAAATTTCATTTGATTAAACTTTCTAGCATGTTTGTGAGGGATTTATTGGGATATGAAAGATCAGTTGGTTGAAAAAATTACTTTGGATTTCCATGTCTTTGTGGTCCAAATTTTCATGAATTGGGGATTTCTTATTGTCTGCGGTAAACTCATGATGTAAAGCAAATCCCTACCTCAGCTTGGTAGCGAGGGATATATATACATATATCTTTATTATCTCAAATTTTTTGTCCAAAATTTCATAAATTCGGGATTTACTTAATTCTTTCTCTCTCAAAAATTTCATTTTATTCAACCTTCAAGCATGTATATTGCGGGATTCATTGGGATACGAAGGATTGTTTGGTTGATTCAACCCTAGTCCAGGGTAGTGCTGCTTTTTCGATTGATGTTCCCTTGTGCACTTCACTTGTGCATTGGTCATCTCTTTTGCTAGCTGCCTTTTCCCATTTGATTGATGTGCGAAATTTTGTGGATATCCTATGAGTTCCCACGAAGTTTTTTAGTATTTATTTTTGACTTTTTTGAACTCGTTATATCGTTATACTCTGTACCTATGGTTTTATAGATGTGCATTTATCCTGCATGTGGGGGGGGGGGGGTGGGAAGTTTTTTGTTTAGCCAACAGTTCATTATTATTATTACGCATTTGTTAATGAGTGCCCGGGACACTCATTGAGATCGAACGAAAAGATGCCATTTGTCTATTTTTAGTTTTAATCTAAAAAAGTTAACAAGTTTATTGGTTATAGAGTTCTAAAAAAGAGTATGTTATCTATATTAATTGATAATTATTACTTTTTAAGATAAACCTATGAAATTATCAATATAATCTTCTATCCTACTTCATCTTCGTCGGTTGTGATAAGAAACAAAGTATTTTGTATTGTCTTTGCATCAAATATCTCATGATTTATTCAACAAACACTTTTCGCATAAGTATGTAATTATATATTTTGCACATTTATCTAAATTTATTTTTCATATATTTTTTTACTTGTAAATTAAGAGTTTGACTTGTTTGAGTTATTTGGCTTCAAAGAAGAATGATGGTTAATGTTATAGTTTGAATATTAAAAAAAAAAAAAAACTTATCAATCAATGTAAATAAACCTTTTTTTTTTTTTTGTGAAATTGTATAATTCATAAAATTTGTCAAATCTTTATTATTACATGTCATATTTTTGTTGACTTTTAATGGGGGCACTGGTTAACAGGAACCCTTATTATTGAGGTGATGACAGGTTGAGCTACCTAGCTGAATTTATGGCCAAGACAGCCCAATCTTCAATTGGACAAGTTCCTGGAAATGTTGATGTGGAAACCCGAACAAGATTTATCCTTTTTTCTGGTTACTTCGAGAACATGGGGGGATGTTGATTTTGGGATTGCGGTGGGATATTACCTCCCGAATATTTGTCTGCTTCTTCAAACTTTGGGCAAATTAAACACTGATTGTGAATTGTTCAGTCAACTTCATAAAAAGAAAATAAATAAATAATAATAAGCATATCATAGAATATATAGATATATATAGCTATTATGAACTACGAATGGCGGGCTGGGTTTATTAGGTTAATATTGCCACACCGAATGTCGATGTCTAATTTTTTGCACCAGATAGGAAAATGATTTTTCAACCGTTTATGATCCAATTTGGCTCCTTCTGCAGTATTTTATGGCATTGTTTATGGCTGGGTGAGAATTTGAGGCTCAGTCTAATCTATACTAATCCAATATTGCACTAGCATGTTTTGAATGTGGATATTAATGACCTTTCTGTGCGCATGAATTGAGCAAGATTTCCCCCTTTTGGCTGGTGGCGCAACAATAACCCGGTCTATAATTAAGATGCCTAGGCCCAATTGTCACCCGTCGTTTTGAAATCAAGGCCCTAACTGGGCTTTTGAATATCGAGTCTGGGCCAGTTAGGCCTTAACATAAAATTTAAGGCCCTGTTCAGGTATGTAAGCTATTTAACCAATTAAGGTCCATTATTGGTCAATGCGGCCCACTATTCAAGCCTAATAAAGCAATAAATGCACCCGAAGGCATTTCTCATTTTTATAGGAACTTTTGCACCATAAAGAAATGAAGGTTTAAGCCTGTCTCTTGCCCGACCATTTTAGCCATTTAAATTTGTCTCTTGCCCGACCATTGTGGCCATTTAAATTTGTGGCATAAGTGCTGGGGCCCATTTAAAATTTTAGTGGCCCAATCCGGTAAATTTATAAACGTTCCAAGGTCCAATGTAACCCATTTAAAAATTTTAGTGGCCCATTGTGTGATGAATTGAGGGGCCCAATAAAAGCCCATGTAAATTTTCATGGCCCAATGCGGCCCAATTTTCTTTGGCCCATTAAATTTTTGGCCCAATAAGCCTGCGAGGATCCGGGTCGATGCATCCTAGAAACTTTTTGTAGCCCAGAGAAAGCCCAGTTTACATTTTCAAGGACCAATTGGCCCGTTTTCATCAGTTATGCCCCAAAGCAGCCCACTTAACTTTCTTGCAGCCCATGAAGAAGCCCATTTTAATTTTTTGGGCCTAATAAGGCCTTTTTCAAAAGTTAAAACCCTGCGGAACCATTTAACTTTTCAGGGCCAAATAAAAAACTCATTCATTTTTGGCCCAGTAAAAGGCCCAATTAACTTTTTAGGGCCCAGGAAAAGCCCATCAAACTTTTTATGGGTCTACAAAAGCCCATTTAACTTTTTTGATCCCAATGATAAGCCCATTTCTCATTTTCATCACCGAATGCAGCCCATTTATATTTTATTAATTGCGCGCGTTTTTGGGCTCAATGATTACCATTTTCAATTTTATGGCCCAATGGTCTCGTTTAACATTTTTACAGCCCAAAAGTCCATTGACCCAATGCAGCCCATTAGTCAAAGTTAAAAAGGTTACCTGGAGGTCCACATTAGCCCATACAAAATTTGAGGCCCAATAAGTTGTAATCGTTAAAATTTCAACGCACGCAAGCTTTGTTGGCATGTTTAAGCCCAATTGAGGCCCAACACAGCGTACAATCGAATGTCAGCGCCTGTTTCAATCATTCCATTTACCACTGGCGTGGACCAATTGCGCCGATTTAAAAATTCATGGCCTCATATTGGCGCAATATCGTCCATTCGAATATGTTATGGTCTAATTCCTTTAACATAGCATTGTTCAAGAACTATTTATCCATCGTTATCTAGCTCCACCAATCAAACATAGCCTATAAGTAGATGGCATCGTCTCATTGCCTAAAGGCCTACCATCCCTCTGGGCCACAATATTAATACGAAGATGTTATTTACGGACGGGGACAAAATTATATAATTTACAGACATACGCAGACATCCACTACTACAACCTAATAATAATAATAATAATAAATCATCCCTATAAATTTACACATCCAGCAACTGATGAAAGTCACTCAACTTCTGTACCACTTTCCAATATCTCAAACAAGAAGGATTCAAATGGATTGACCTAAGAATCCAGTTCCGAGGGCTTTGAGAGAATTCCACGCTAAATGTAGAGTCAGAATCATCTTTCGACTGTATTGAAAGCAAATACATTTGCAAAAAGAGTTCTGCAGGTCTCATCTCTGTTAAAAAAAATAATAATAATTAAAAAAAGGCATCACAAAACAAATTAACCATGATATAGAAAAGCAAGACCTCTAGCCATCAGTAGTTCAGATAGACATTTTATATTCTCATCTAGTGTCTGCCTAATCTTGAAGAGGACATTGTGCAACGGAACCCCAGGTCATAAGTCTACAATAAGATTGTATTGAAATATTGAAACATAACACCTCATGTACAAATCTGTCAGACAAAATTGATTGCCCAATTATACAGACAAGGGGGTGTTGAACCATATAGTCCACTTCAGGCAACACAATAATAAACGAAAAAATTAGTCTTTGGCTCTTGCGATGCTCTCGGTGCATGGTAGGGAGTTCCCTGCTATTGTGCACCGGAAAAGCAAATTAGGACCAAAAGAGAGTAAGAGACTAGAAAGTAAACAGCCCTTCTATAGGAAAATAAGACGTTTTTTCCATACGGAAGCAGTCACAATCGATGTAGAAGATGATGTTAACGGAAATGGTGGAGTAAGATTGATAGAGAGAGGTAGGGGTTATGTTAAAGTAGTAATTTTGTACGAAGATGAACTTCTATGGCTGCAAAAGATGTGCTGGACAGAGAGAAGAACTTCTGGTGGTTACCAACAATTGGAATGCATTTTGGGTGGTCTTAGAACTTTGATTGTTCAAGGATCACGATTGATACTGTTAGGAAGATGGAGCTTCGCTTGTTTGCAAGCAGATGTGCATTCCTGAAATTGTTGGTGGACAAGGATGGACATTCTTCGCAGAACTGCTGTCCAGCTTTGTTCTAAGAGAGAAAAGGACTATGCCCACATTGCCTCCTACATTTTAATGGAATCCCTCTTCGAAAATGGCGGAGGATGTTCAGCAAAGGGACAAATGTAGGTTGAATTCTGCATCTGTTCAATTCCAAAAGTCATATTTGCAAGCTGCAAATCTGCCGAAATGGAATCCTACTGAAATTAGAAGTTCGTTTATTGAAGGCAAGGAAAAATGTGTGTCAGTTGATTATGATGATGCTGTGGAGAGCAGCTTTCAAATGACCAAATGTTAAGTCGGCAGGTTGGGAGGTTCATTACAGGGAAAGGAGGTGCTGGCAACCGTTAAAAAATGGGTTGACAGAAGTTGGAGAATTTCTGTAGGGGTAGAAATTAAAGAATTAGCCTTTGATACTTTTCTTTTTAATCCTTCTATCTAGAGAAACAGTTGAAGAAAAGATAGGAAAATACTTTTTCAATGGAATGTCATTATTTTTGGATAGATGGCACAGTTGGAGCTACTGCAACAGAAGAGGCTGGAACCAACAATCCACATGGATTTGAGTAATAGGCTTACCTGTGTTTCTCTGGGATATTGGAGTCTTTGAAAGTATAGGTGATTATTGTGGAGGTTACCTGGAAACTGCTGAAGAAACCATTTAGCAGTCTCATCTAAAGTGGGCAAGATTAAGGATAAAGGGGCATGGAAGGAATATCCCAGCCTCGGTTATTATTAAAGTTGGAAGTTTTATGTATGATTGCGCTATCTGGGTTGACCACGCAAGGGTAGATTGGACTCCTAACCATGGGACAAAATTTGGTGATCGCCGGCCACTGGAGGTGAGGAAGAGGGTGGCGTGTGAAGCTGCCACCTCTTCGTTGAATTTTCCTGATTTTGGAAATCAAAGCGTCAGGGAATTTAATGGTTTGGAGGCTCAAAAGAAAAGCATTAATAACAATACTAGGAAAAATGGGAAAGTTCGATAGATCAAGGTGGGGAACAAAAATACAGCTCAGATGAAAAGTTGCATTTCAAATTCTATTAATGAGGGCCAGCCTTCATTTAATAAGTTTGAAGCACTAAGTTCTTTGAATGGTGAATCAAAGAAGGAGATCTCGAAGGAGCAGGATTTTAATGCCTCAGATGATAAAGCATCAACAAATTTAATGCTGGCTAGGGTGGAGGAGAATAAAGACTGTCCTACACCCTGAGGGGGAATTTCTACTCAGAGAAATTCAGACATACCCCTTGGCATTCTTCTAGATGCTGATACTTCCTACTTGGAACATCAGCTAGTGGGAGAAATCATGAGAGGAGAAAAGTTAAATTTTGAAACTGATGATGAGACTGAAGTTGGTAGCCCTTTTGGAGGAAATCTTGGAACAGATTACCTGCCAAAGAACCTTCCTATTCTTATGGACACTTATGATAAGGAGACAGAAAATGTAATTGATTGTTTACCATTAGCAGCATATAGGCCCGAGGACTGGAACTTGACTGATGAAACTCTGTTGCTTGGTGACTGTGGAGCAGATCAGAAAAAAATTTCTAAATGGGTAATTAATCATATGAAATCATTTAAGAAAATTCTGGGGATTTCAGGCGAGGAGTTTGAAGATAAAATTATGGATCTTCTTAAGTTTATAGAAGAAAAGCGAGGCATTCATTTAGGGGAGAAAGGAAAGAAGCTAACAAGATCCTCTAGAAAAGGTTCTAGGGAGCTAAAGAACCTACAATTCACAATCTCCTATGACAAAAAGGGGCAGGGACAGACTTATGGAGGTAGGACATATGAAGAAACATTACCTATTTGTTTCCAATGAAGCCTAAAATTCTTAGTTGGAATGTGAGAGGGTGTTGTGGTTTGCAAAAAAGAATGTTAATAAAGAATTCCATCAGGAAGTAGAAGCCTGATATTGTCTGTCTGCAAAAAACAAAACTTGGGGAGATTGATGAGAATGTGATTAGAACATTATGGGGTGGAGTTTGGTATAAATGGAGAGCACTTGATGTTGTAGGAGCTTCTGAAGGAATTTTGTTGATGTGGGATTGCAAGAAATTAAACATGTTAGAGTTTGAAATTGGGATTTTTCAGTATCTTGCCTGTTTAAGCATGTCGAAAAGGATATTTCTTGGGCCTTCATTGGTGTTTATGGCCCAGTTGACAATTCTTTGAAGGATGACTTCTTGGAGGAAATAGCAGCTGCTGTATTTTGCTGGCAAGTCCCCTGGTATGTGGGTGGAGACTTCAATATGGTTAAGTGCATCAAGGACAAGTGGAATTGTGAGAGGAGAACTAAGTAGATGCAAAAATTCTCGGATTTTATAAATGATCTAGGCTGTATCGACCAGCCCCTGAATGGCTACAAATAGACATGGAGCAATAGTTTCAATAAATCTAGAATTGACAGGTTTTTAGTATCCAGCGACTGGGAGGACCTATTCCCCGAGGCTTTTCAAAAATCAATGCCTCGATTGATCTCCGATCACTTCCCTTTGATGCTAGATGGTGGGGGTCTAAGGAGTGGGCCAACCCTTTTAGATTTGAGAATATGTGGCTGCAAGTTGAAGGATTCACAGAGATGATTGGTACCTGGTGGCAGAATTACAATTTTAATAGCAGTGCCATCTATGCTCTGACACAGAAACTCAAGTGTCTTAAAAAAGACCTGAAAAGGTGGAATTTGGAGATATGTGGGAAAGTAGAGAACTAGAAGCTGCAGCTTGAGAAGGAAATTCAGACTTTAGATTTGATTGATGACTCTAGAAGTCTCACTGAGCAAGAACGGAACAACATAGATATAAAGATTAAAGAATTGAACAAGCCGATAAAGATGGAAGAGGCCAACTGGAGACAAAAATCTAGGATTAAATGGTTGAAAGAAGGTGACAGAAATACCAAGTTCTTTCATAAGATAGCTTCAGCAAACAGGAGGAAAAACTGGATTGACAGGCTAAGTATTAATGGTTCATTCACCGAAGATCAAGGACTAATATAGCAAGGCATTTTGAGCTCTTATGAGCAACTGTTTCAGGAGGAGGCTCGCTGGAGACCCAAAGTTGATGGATTGAAATTTTCACAAATCAGTACACTGGAAGCTGAGGGCTTGGAACAGACATTCACTGAACCTGAGGTTTTTCAGGCTCTCAATGACCTTAATGGTGATAAAGCCCTTGGTCCAGATGGCTGGACCATAGCCTTCTTTCAAAAATGTTGGCATATTTTCAAGAGGGAGTTGATGCTGGTTATTTCAGAATTTCACAGCAGTTGCAACTTTGTTAGAAGCCTGAACTCAACTTTCATTGCTTTAATCCCAACGAAAATCGGTGCAGTTGAAGTCAAAGATTTCAGGCCTATTAGTTTGGTTGGAGTTGTATACAAGCTAATAGCCAAAGTTCTAGCTTCTAGGTTGAGAAAGTAATGGACCCAATAATTTCTGCCTCACAAAATGCTTTTGTTGGTGGCAAACAGATTTTAGATGCTGCCCTTGTTGCAAATGAGGTGCTTGATTCAAGGATTAAACGAAGGGAGACTGGTATTGTATGCAAATTGGATATCGAGAAAGCATTTGACCATATTAATTGGACTTGCTTGATATATTTGATGAGCAGAATGGGTTTTGGAAGAAGGTGGTGTAAGTGGATATTATGGTGTATTTCTACTGTTAGATATTCAATTTTAATTAATGGCTCTCCACAAGGTTTCTTTGCGTCGACTAGGGGATTAAGACAAGGAGATCCTCTCTCTCCTTTTTTGTTCATAATTGTCATGGAAATTCTCAGTAAAATGCTGCAGAAGGTGGAAGAGGCTGGGCTGATTGAAGGCTTCTCGGTTAAGAATAGAGGCAGGGATTCTACAAGCATTACCCATCTCTTATTTGCCGATGATTCTATTGTCTTCTGTGGTACAGAAATGCTACAAGTGGGCCATCTTCGCTGCACTCTATTGGGGTTTGAGGCTATCACAGGTTTGAAAATGAACTTTAGTAAATCTGAGTTATTTTCGGTAGGAGATACAAATTCTTTAAGTGAGCTGGCAGCTATTTTGAGATGCAAAATAGGCACTCTTTCATCTACATATTTAGGTCTGCCCCAAGGAGCTCAATTTAAATCCAAAAAAGTTTGGGAACCAGTTTTGAAAAGATGCAGAAATAGGCTAGCTGTTTGGCAGCTGAAATATCTATCTACAGGTGCCGGATTTACACTGACAAAGAGTGTTTTGTCCAACCTTCCTACATACTTCCTCTCCCTATTTAAGGCCCCTACTTCTGTCATAAAAAAAATTAAAAGAATGTAAAGAAATTTTCTATGGGGCAAATGTGAGGGGGTCTTCAAACACAGCTTGGTGGATTGGAAGACTGTGTGTTCCCCATTATACTCAGGAGGTATTGGAATTAGGCAGCTACTGCTGAATAATGAAGCGCTCTTGGGAAAATGGATTTGGAGATATTCCCAGGAAAATTCCAGCCTTTGGAAGAGAGTTATTGTGACCAAATATAGAGAAGACTTAGGCGGCTGGTGCTCAGCCCCTTGTTCTAACTCTTGTGGTGCAAGCTTATAGAGAGATATAAGGAAAATCTAGATCAATTTTGCTACCTGTATTTCCTGGAAAGTGGGCAGAGGTGATAGGATACTATTTTGGAAACATAATTGGTTGAATGTTGGCTGCCTATCAACCCTACTTCTAGAGATCTTTGCAGTAGCTGTGAATAAGGAAGCATTTGTCAGGGATTACTGCAATGGAATGGGCACAAACAACACCTGGTCAGTACAGCTTCGTAGAAATGTTAATGATTGGGAGTTGAATTGCTATTTGTTACACATGGAGCTGCTAAATAATGTTTATTTGGAGGATACAGATGACTCCCTGGTTTGGAATGTATCAGAAGATAGAGTTTTCACTGTCAAGACCTTTAACCAATTCCTGCAAGGAGCTACAAAAGACGACTTTCCATGGCTAAATCTCTGGAAAAAAGATGTCCCCACAAGAGTCCTTTTCTTCTTTTGGTTTGCTGCTAGAGAGAAAATCCTACCTATGGATAATCTTAAACACGGAGATTACTCCATTGTTAATCGGTGCATTTTATGTTTAAACCAAGAGAAATCTATAGCTCACCTTCTACTACACTGTTAGTGGGCTACGGAGATATGGAACTTGATTCTTTCATGCTTTGGAATTCATTTTTGCTTCCCAAAAGGCTTTCGTGAGTTTTTATTGGCTTGGTGGGGGCAACCCTTTTACAAACACAAAAAGCACATATAAAATTTGGTCCCATTTTGTGTGTGTTGGCTGATATGGAAGGAGAGGAACCGAAGGATTTTTGAAGATAAAAATAGATCTTCACTGAGATTGAAGAGTACATTTCTTAACTGTTTATATGGATGGGTGAATGATGGAAGGGAGATGGATTTAATTTCCTTCTTGAACTTCGTCGATCATATTAGCTTGAATTCTGTTTGATGGGTTCGATTGTATTTGTCTTCTCAATGGGCTGATTGTATTAGCATCACTTCAATGCTTATTTGATTTCATTCCTCTTAATAAAATTTACTTATCTTTTTCAAAAAAAAATAATAAATGAAAAAATTACAAATGAAAAACCTACGAGGAATGGAACCAAAACGACAAATTATGCTTTTTACTAATAGTAAAATAGAAGTAATTTAATTTGTTGAGGGCTGACAACTTAACTCTTGAACTAGAAAGCTGTGTGTCAAGAGTTTCCTTCAGATACTGCTGATGGTTTAATCCATCAGCTACATGTTCTTCGGTCATAATCATTTCTTCTCAGAAGGATACAACCAACCAATATTTTTGCAAGTTAATATTTTATCCATAAACCTCAATCACAGCTCTTAAAACAATAAACAAATGCACCACATAAATATACATAAAAGCAGCATATAAATTAAACATTGGTCAAATAGAACCAAACCTGGCGGCCAAGAAAACCATTCAAGATGAAGATTTTTCTCCCATTTCACTTTAGAGCCGAGGCTTGCTTCTGCTTGACCCAGCAATAGTGAGACAATGGGTAAGGAGATGACAGATATCTCTTTAACTTTCTTGAGACTTCTAATGGCAAGGGATATGAACTGCGGATCACAAAGCTGTCTTGCTAGCTCCATACAAACGGCACCTGTATCCATCAAAGACAATTACAAAGTGGACAAGATACAAAAGGGAGAGAAAAATAAAGGGGGGAGAGTGGGAAAGAATATAAAACATGCACCAAACTTTATCTGCAGCTCTTTTGGACAGAAAACAAAAAATGTCGAGACAGCAGCTCAAAGCCTTGAACTAGCCCCAGGGCTTGATGAAAATGCAATTAAAAGATCCGCTACTTAAATTTTTTTTTTATTATAACACACCCAATGCCTAGTAATTGATTACATTACACTAGAAACTGTTGTCGCAGTAATATAACAGACGTGCTATCCTCCAAGACTGAGACTGCTTTCTTAGTTACAAAATTTTAGTTATGATGTCAAGACTGTCAAGCACATCTCACTTAAAAGCTTAAGCGGTTAGGAAAGAGGGAGTTTCTCACTTATATTGAACTTATTCTCTCTCAACATGCCCTCTCACCTAACACCATGTATGACCAGATCAGCTCTCTCGCTCTCACAGCAACACCATACACGTGTGACTACTGACCTTTTTTTTCTTATGGATGGCAGTGAATTTTTAAATTAGAGACCTTATCTGTCTAATACCATGTTAGACCGTCAACCACAATCTCATATAAAAGCTTAAGTTGTTAGGAAGAGAGCAATTTTCTCCACAAATAAAATAACTTTTTCTCCCCTAGTGTGGGAAGTCTTGGTTATAGCACTTTGTTGGTTTGATAATTCTTTCTTTTTTTTTTTTTTTTTCTCCCCCATTTCAAAAACAAGTGAAGAAGATAAATAAGTTATTTGCCTTAAAAACAGGAAAAAAAAATTTATAGGATTTATATGCTGCGCCTCTCTTCTTGCTCATTCATTTTATAATTGAACATATATTAAAAAGATGAAAATCACTAGTATAACAAGAGAATATTTAACTAGACAACTCCAAAATATCCACAATCCTTTAGGGAAAAAAGATGGACTAGAGAATACCATGACAGAGAAAGAGGCAGCTCTCTGCACCAGCTAATGAACAGGCACGTGCAAGTAAGCCTTCTGCACAGAGGAAATCTTTGGTCCGAATAGCATTCAGGCCCTGAACCAAACTAAATATGGCCATCCACATATTTAATGAATTCTTGATCTCTTTTGAGCAATTCTCAAAGCACAGCTCTAATAGATTTGAATCAGTGGGTAATTCATATTGAGATTCAACAAGTTTAAGGCATATCCAACCAATAGGATAATCAGTTTTGAGCTCCACACATCTTTTATGCTCTTCATGCAAGCTTGAAAATTTTTCTTCAGCAGCATAAGCACGACATAATTGCAAGTGTGCAAAAAAGAGATAATTATTGGGAAGCAAAAGCCCTGAAGCATTTTTAGCATGGTTGATACAGCCAATATAGTCTCCACCTTGCAAACTTATCTCTGAGGCACAAAGTAGAAGCTGGAACATTTGATATTGAGAAGTTTTATCTTTCTTAGAGCCCAATTGATTGAAAAGAGCCACATTAATTAGCCGCCCAAGTAGATCACACAGATGTTGAGGAAATCTCTCTTCGCGAGCCTTCTGTAGATAATTAATTATTAGCAAGTACCGGGCATTATGGTTCCATGGTTCTTGACGTAACAATCTGAAATAAAAGAACACTCATCTTGTCATGGAACCAAAGATAATCATTATATCCAGAATTGTTCATATAACTTCGAAGCAATGGAATCCCCTTTAAGGGAATCTAAAATATTAAGAAATTGGAAATAACCAGCACGAAACTATCTAGGAAGAGAAAAGAAGATACTAAAACTTTCAAACAAAATTATTCACCCCTTGATATCCAGAATTGTTCGTATAACTTTGAAGCAGTGGAATAAGAACTTGGAAATAACCAGCAAGAAACTATCTAGGAAGAGAAAATAAGATACTAAAACTTTCAAACAAAATGATTCACCCTGTGACACACACACACATACAAATATTATTCATGAACCACTTGTGTCCATTGCTCAGAGAAGCTAAAACATGAAACCTTTTTTTCTATCTGTCAAATAGTGACATATAATGATACCCTTCAGTTAAAAAAAAAAATGAAGAGAGGGAAAAAAAACAAAACAAACTTAAAAAAGGCATAGGGGAATAAAACTATAGTACTTCTGCAGTTGTCGGATTGCTCTTTTTTCAAGTAGGCACTGGCAATCACAGGTTTGGAAAGCAAACTTCTTGTTTCGTGTGGAATAACAAGCTGCTGCACCAGCACCAAGGATCTCGTACCCTGATTTTAAACCCTCTTCCTCTAGAAACCTCGAAGAGCCTATGATAAAGCATCTACCTGCAATTTGAGTATCTTTCCATTCTTTACTGGAGAGTTGGAGATAACCAAGTAGATTCCTGTCAACAGCAAATTTATCTTAGAAAGACCATTGAAACCAGGATGATATTGTTCTGAATAATATCAAGCATCATTTATCCACACACACAGACACAAAAGAGAATGTTGAAATGGATGAATAATGGAAAAAAAAAATGAGAAATAAAATTTGGCCAGGCACCACTTGAGAAAGATTTGGAAGGTTCCAATCATTTCAAAGAGGAGGTGAAAAAAATAATAGACAAACAAGGTAGTGAGAAAGACATGGTGCCATATGGTTACACCAAAAAAACAATACTAGATAGAAAAATAAAGAGAAACAGGACTGATGTACGAAAGCCAAATGAATAGGGAAAGACTTTGTGAATTGTTCACTGAAATGCAACAAAACCCAATGACTAAAATGGTAAACCCCGACTCATTTTAAAGCAAGCAAAAAATTTAAGTTTCAAGTGCTTGATTAGTTTGTTACTGGAAAAGGCTTTCAAGACCCCCTTGAATAAGCCAAGATTATTCATGGACTGCTCTGCATTTGGAGCCTCCACATGCAACATTCTACACACGCACCCACACACAGAAAATTGGTCACTATACAATAATATGTTCTATCAAAT
Source organism: Vitellaria paradoxa (assembly GCA_019916065.1). Lineage (NCBI taxonomy): Eukaryota > Viridiplantae > Streptophyta > Magnoliopsida > Ericales > Sapotaceae > Vitellaria > Vitellaria paradoxa. The sequence continues at coordinate 1,905,627 of CM034239.1, forward strand.
TCCACTACACGTTTAAACTAGAAACTGGGACATTAAATGGGTCAGAAGCCAAAAATATTCAATTCGAATGTCAAGTATTATTAGATTGGTTCACGGTATATTTTATTTGGTTGAATAATATCAGAGTAAATTAGGAGTACGAGGGATGCAATTTCCCATCTCCTTCATGTATATTTATATTGAAGAGTTACAATCAAAATAGGAAATAAGTTTCCTAATCAAATTAGGAATACATACTCCTAATCAAATTAGGATACATATACGTTAGGAAATATAATTAAATTCTAACTATCATAGAATATTCCTATAATTCTAACACTCCCCCTCAAACTGGAGCATAGAGATTTAACATGCCCAGTTTGGTGGATAACTTTTGAAACAAAGGTCGAGCTAATGGTTTTGTGAGAAAATCCCCCAACTGATAATCAGTGCGTACAAAGGGAGTGGCAATATCACGCTCAAGCAAGAGATCTCGAATGAAGTGACAATCAACTTCAATGTGCTTGGTTCGTTCATGAAACACATGATTGTTAGCAATGAATATTGCAGCCTGATTGTCGCAGAACATAGACATCGGGGCCGGAACTGAAAGACCAAAATCCTGAAGAAGATAACAAACCCAAAGCATTTCAGATGCAGTATGAGCCATGGCACGATACTCTGCCTCTGCACTAGACCGAACTGCAACGTTCTGTTTCTTACTTCGCCAAGTAACAAGATTGCCACCAACAAATGTACAATATCTAGAAGTAGATCTCTGATCTGAATGATTGTCCGCCCAGTCTGTATCACTATATCCAATCACGTCTATTGCTGTGGAAGGTCGATAGAGCAAACCTTGACCTGGTGAATTCTTCAAATATCTCAAGATTCGACACACAGCAACAAAGTGAGACTGTCGAGGACCATGCATAAACTGACTAACTACTCCAACAGCAAATGTAATATCAAGCCGTGTTACAGTGAAATAAATTAGCTTACCCACAAGTCGACGATATCTACCAACATCAGAGAATGGTTCACCATTCTCAGAATCCAAATAAACAGAAGTATCCATAAGAGTATCAGTAGGACGAGAACCCAGAAGACCAATCTCAGAGAGTAATCCAATACATATTTTCTTTGAGATAATGAGATACCTTGTGAAGAACGAGCAATCTCAATTCCTAGAAAACAGCGTAATGCACCAAGATCCTTTGTCTTAAACTGCTTCTCCAAATAATCTTTTAGAGCAGAAATACCCTCAGTGTCATCACCTGAGATAATAATATCCACATATACAATCAAAATAATAATACCAGAAGATTTCTGATACACAAACACTGATTGATCAGATGTGGATCGCCTGAAACCATAGCTAAGAAGAGCAGAGCTAAATCGATCAAACCATGCCCGTGGCGATTGCTTGAGTCCATATAGAGCCTTGTTTAAGCGACAAACCAAATGTTCACTTCCTGTTGTGACATACCCAGGAGGTTGATCCATATAAACTTCTTCTTGAAGTTCACCATGCAAAAAAGCATTTTTAACATCCAATTGGAATAAAGGCCACGACTTACTCACTGCAACAGCCAGTAAAATGCGAATTGAATTAAGATGAGCCACTGGTAAAAAGGTTTCTAGTTAATCAACACCATAAGTATGAGTGTATCCTTTGGCAACCAATCTAACTTTAAGTCTTTCAACAGATCCATCTGGTAAATATTTCACTGTGTACACCCATCGACATCCTACTGTCTTCTTCCCAGGTGGAAGAGTGGTAAGCTCCCATGTATGATTATGTTGCAATGCCTGCATCTCCTCATCTATTGCTCTTTTCCAGTCAGGTGATAATAATGCCAGCTTATAAGATGTGGGAGGAGAAACAGAAGACAAGGCACAAAGAAAGGAATGGAGACGAGGTGATATACGATGATATGAAACAAATTTAACAATAGGATGTTGAGTACATATACGTTTACCTTTCCTGAGAGCAATGGGAAGATAATCAATTTCAAGAGACTCGGTTTCAATAGGTATCTCAAGAGACTCCAGGTCCACAGGACTTGGAGTAGGCTCAGGATCCACAGGAACAGAAATAATTGGTCTAGGACGAGTACGGCGCTGATATACTTGTAAGGGTGGAGGCATGCTAGAATCGACAGATGGTGACTTATTTGAAGAAATTGGTGGCAAGTCAGTAAAAGGAACCTATGTAATGTTAGTAAAAGGAACATGTGTAGTGTGAGATAACTCCCCCTCTCGAGAGGGAAGAAGCGACTCCCCCTCACGAAAAAAGTAAGAGGTAAACTCAAAAAATGTAACATCAGCACTAATAAAATATTTACAAAAGGAGGATGATAACACCGATAACCTTTCTGAGTACGAGAATAACCAAGAAAGACACAACGACGAGCACGAGGAGAAAATTTGTCTAAACCAGGATCCAAATTATGAACAAAGCAACGCAACCAAAGGTACGAAGTGGAAGAGAAAAAGAATTAACAGATGGATACAAAAGAGAAAAAGGAGATTGATTACCAGAACGAGGTGAAGGAACCCGATTAATAAGATAGCATGCAGTCAAGACGACATCCCCCCAGTTTTGTTTCGGAATATTCATGTAAAAACGAAGGGTACGAACAACATCTAATAAATGTCGATGTTTACGTTCAGCAACACCATTCTGTTGGGAGGTATGGACACAAGAAGTTTGATGAAGAATGCCTCTGTCAATACAAAATTGGGTTATGGTAGATTGGGTATATTCAAGAGCATTATCAGAACGGAGGATTTCGATCTTTTTATCAAATTGGGTTAGAATCTCATTATAGAATTTTAAAAGAATGGCAGGCAATTCAGAACGATTCTTCATTAAAAATAACCAAGTCATACAAGAATAGTCATCAACAAAAATAACAAAATACCAAAATCCATTAATAGAAGCAATTCTGGAAGGACCCCAAATGTCCGTATGGACTACATCAAATGGTTTAGATGCACGACTATTTTTATGACTCGAAAACGAACTACGGTGATGCTTGCCAAGTTGACAAGCCTCACATTCAAGACTCGAAATAGACCCTAAACTAGGAACAACAAGTTTAAGACGAGCTAAGGATGGATGACCCAAACGACAATGCCACTGGAGTGGAGACACGAATAGACCAAAGGCTAAATGAGAAGACTGAAAACTGGCAGAATCAAGATAGTAAAGACCAGCCCGTTCACACCCCGAACCAATCGTCTTCTGTGTCCTGAGATCTTGAAAAACACAAGAAGAAGGAGAAAATGTTATAGAACAATTCAAGGACTTAGTTAATTGACTAACAGATAACAAATTAAATGAAAAATTAGGTACAAAAAGACTAGAGGGTAGAGATAAGGAGGAAGAAGGGTTAAGATATCCTTTACCAGCTACAGGCGGGGAGGATCCGTCAGCTAAGGTAATATTGTGAGTAGTGGAAGTTAAATTAGAAAATAGCAAATAGTTACCAGAGATATGTGCACTGGCACCAAAGTCAATAACCCATTGAGAGGAAGATTGAGAAGTAAAGCAAGCAATACTACCTGATTGTGCTAAAGTAGCAGTAGAAGAGCGAGAGCTGTGAAGAGCTTGCACAATCGCCTCCAACTCAATAGGAGTGAAAGGGTTTTGGGAAGCAGTATTAGATGGAGCTGGATCACTCAAACTAGCATTGCTCTGTGCAGAGGGATCAGTACCAGTGGGTGTAGTAGTGACATGATTAGCTTGCTCAGGACGACCATACTTCTTCCAACAGTATGGTTCAGTGTGATTAGTGCCTCCACAGTGATTACATTTCTTGTTGCCCCGTCCAGAACTACGGCCACCTCCACAGGAACCACCTCGAGAACCACGAGATCCACCACGAGACCCTCGACCACCAGAACCACTAACAAGAGCAGCAAAATCAGATTCACCAAAGGAGACTGGTTGAAAATGATGGCCTAAAGAAGAACGCTGAATGCGAGAATAAGCATTAGCCATAGAAGGAATAATCTCTCCTGCCAAAAGATGATCTCTGCAACTGCGAAGATTATCATTGAGGCAAGCAAGAAGCAGAACTGTCATAAGTTTATCCCATTGTTGAATCATCTCAGCCTTCGTTTTTGGAAAGGGACGAAATTGTAGAAGGCGATCTCCTAAAGCTTTGAGATTACTGTAATATACAGACAATGGTTGAGTTCCTTGGCAAAAAGTAAAAAGTTCTCCTATGCCTCAAATACCTCTGAAACATTACTCTTTTGGGAAAAAGAATCTGCCAATGAATCCCATATGGCTTTAGAAGAATTATACAAAGCAATTGTGCGAAACACCAAAGGCTCTAGACTATGTCAGATCCAACTCATAACAACAGCATCTGAAGCCCTCCATTGTGCATATGAAGAAGACTTGGAATCAGAAGGGGGATCTGTAATATGATTTTCCAATTGGCGTCCAATCAAGAAAACCCGAACAGCATGTGACCATGTCAAATAATTCGTACCATTCAACTTTTCACATGAGATGGATTTGGGAAGACTGTCAACTGGGATGAATGGTTCAATAGAAAAAGATCCAGAACTAGAATTTTTAGACTCGTTTGAAGCCATATCTAATAAAGGTAAACCAAACTATTCAGACTGAAAAGGAATCGGTTAGCAACTGACGAGCAAGAGAAGGAAACCAAGACCAAACAAGCCTTAGGGCTATTCAAGCCAAACAAGTCTTAAGGCTATTCAAGCCAAACAAGCCTTAAGGTAATTAAAGCCAAACAAACCTTAAGGCCACAATTAATTCTGCCCTAGAAGAGCAGCAAGGATCAACACAGACCAACAAGAAATTGAAGCCAACATCAGCGGTCAATCTCAGCGAACGAACGGAACCCAACTCGCGACCAACAGCCGAAACAAGCGGACAACAACAAATCAAAGAATACTACTGAACCCTGAAGGCCATGGCCCAAAAATCAGTCAGAACAGCAAGTTGGAATCAATGGGCGATGGGCGATTGGCAGTCGAGTCTCAAAAAAAAAACAGCGAGCGAAACAGAGAAAAAAAAAAAACAACGAGCAATCAGCGAGCGACAACCAACAATCGCGAATGACTCAATCTCAGCGAGTAGCCATTGCGATCGAAGGAGCAACTAAAGACGATTGTTACATAGCGAGTAGCCAAAAAAACAGCGAACAAGTCTGAACCAAAACAATAGAAGATCCAGATCCTGCGAACAGAATGACCCAAAAAAACAGAAGATCCAGATCAACAGGTCTGAACATCACCTTGGCATTCAGCAAGTACAATTGGAGAGAGCTTCACCTCGCGCACGAAGAACAGTAGATCGATTGAGGACAGTAAAGTGTTCAAGGGTTTTCTGATTTTTTTTTTTTTTTTTGGGGAAGAAACCAAGCTCTGATACCAAGTTGAATAATATCAGAGTAAATTAGGAGTATGAGAGATGCAATTTCCCATCTCCTTCATGTATATTTATATTGAAGAGTTACAATCAAAATAGGAAACAAGTTTCCTAATCAAATTAGGAATACATACTCCTAATCAAATTAGGATACATATACGTTAGGAAATATAATTAAATTCTAACTATCATAGAATATTCCTATAATTCTAACATATTTCTTACCAACTCTATATCTACGCTTTGCAAATCCACTTCTAGTAATCAACATTACCTATTGTGGCTGGCTGCAAAGATAAACATACCTTATCAAATCACTGTTAGGGTACATGTGAAGAACTTTCTGAAGATGTCTTACTCCACTTTGAATCCCAAGGCATTCTTTAGATCCATGTTTGACCTACAAAACCCAAAAGCAAGTGAATACCCACTTCGTATTTGGCTTTCCACAAACCAACATGATGCTAGCTACACAACTGATGCTTAAATGGAAAGAATCAGAAAAATAAACGTAACAAGTTTACTGAGTGCTATCAAGAAGTGCATCCTGGTGATATCTTCATGAGATGCAAGAAAACGACGACTGCTCGAAACCACCGACTCAAGCTGATTGCGTTGATCCAGAGCATGAATGGCAGATATTACGAAACTAATTTTTGAACTTTGAAATAATTCCTGGGGCATTTTTAGAATACTAATAACTGCTGATTCTAGTCCAGAAATGTGGTACAGCAATCTACAGACTAAATTGACAGATGCATCCCTGGATTGCCGTTCCTCGAACAAAGCACTTGCAGCAAGACTTTTTGCCAAAGAAAGGGTAAGGTCATTCTTTCCAAGTTGCCATAAAGAAAGAGCATATATCTGCAAACCTTCCATATCAAGAAGACCTAGAACATTATGATAAGGATGAAATGTATTAGCAAAAATTAAAAATAAAAAAACCCCAACAAAATAGAGTCATAAATATCAGACCCAAGAAAAATATAACCCAGAAAATTTCCCATGTCTCTGCTTTATCAATTACATAATTATCAACAAGGAAAATGTCGGAACTCCATGATCACAGACAACAAAACTTTTCCAAAAAAGAACTTATGGATGTCACAGCTTATATTACCCCATATGGGTAGCTGCACATTTCCTGATTGATGTTTGGGTTCCATTAAATTGACTTCATATCATCCAAAATATGGGAGAATTGATATGAAAACATAGGAGTTTGGCAGTAGATAATTTCACTCCTTTTACCTCAAAAATGTGCACTCAGCTATGAGTGAAACTATAAAATGAAGGTGCAAGTAAATGTGTAATTTATTAGTCATTAATCAAACCTTCCTTGTTCAACTCTTCACACACTTGTACAGCATCAACAGCATTTCCTGCCTGCAGCCAATGAATGCAATAGCTTAAGTGCAATATAGAATATGGCATCCCATTAGCCAGCATTTTTCTTTTCGGCTCATTTTTTTTTTTTTTTCCGCCCCCAATCTTATATGGCTTCCTTTCACCAAAATTTTGATTTTATTTTTTCCCTTGGTAGCTTTTAAGCAAGTTATTCACATCCATCAAAAAAAATATTTAAAATAGAGATTCAAGTACAAGGGTGGAAAAAGTTAGCCTTTTCTAAATAATAAAAAGCCAGTTTTTTCATACATGCATGGTCCCCCCCCCCCCCCCCAAAAAAAAAAAAAATTGGTAGCATCTCATTTGCAAATTTTTTATGGATGTCAATAACAAGCCTATAAGCCATAAAAAAATGTGATTAAAAATAGAAAAATTTGCATACAGGTGAAAAAAGTTAGATTTTAATCATTATTCCAAAAAGCTACCTAACAAAAAAAGAAAATCAAATTTTGGTGAAAAAATTTCATAATGACCCAAAAAAAAAAGCTGGCTAATAGGATGCCAAATGAAGCTTAATCAACAAACACTTTGAGATCATTTATATTTGCATCTCTAAATATCAACTTGAAGGAGGAGGAGGAAGATTTTTTTTTTTTGTGGGGGGGGGGGGGGGAATTGTCAGTTATATTCACCCTGCAAAGTGATCTGGCCAAGTTAAGTGATACATCTCTGAGGTGGGATTTCGGAACTTGGCCACCAAAAGTGCTGATTGCACAACGTGCTAGCTGATACGAGACAGCAGCGGACTGATAATCAAATCGTGCCTCACAAACCAAACCATTCATATTGTGGGATTCAGGATAGTAGGGTGCTCGCTGCACGGCCTGCTGGATGGCTCCAAATACCTGAGAAACAATTGATGCATTGTTTGACTGAGAGTTTCTGCAACACATTTCTCGACAACTCCTCCAGAAGAAACATGAAAAACTATTACATTGTTTAACAGTTGCAAATAATCTTGACGAGTTATCAGCAATTCGGACATGGCCATACCTGTGACGATGAAAGATGACCTGAAAACAAAGCAAGCTTTGCAAGACCAATTTGAAATTCTGCAAGCTGCCAGATATTGCAGGTCTAATTACAGCTTTGCAATAGCCTTTAGAAGAACCAAAAGAAAGTGCAAAACCACAAACAGAAACTATACCCTCTTCAGAAAGGGGAAAACCTAAATTCTTAGAGAAGATTGCACTAACAAACACCAGATCATTCTCAATAAACATATGATCAGCTAAGAACTCAGAATGAAATGAAGACCAGATCAATGTCTTCAGTTTCAACCAAACATTGACCCATTCAATTAAGAACCATAAAGAAACTTAATGGAAAACACCATATCAGTTCAAGGTCCAAAACTCCCTCCACAAATAAGAATTTGGAGAAGTATAATTAAAAAGAAAATGATACTAAATCCATACTGGCAGTATCTGCACAGCCCGTAAACAGCTCTCATACACTTCATCTGGATTCGGATCCCTGGGAAAAGAAGCAGATCTAGATGTATTCAGGAGCGAAAGCTAAGGGCTCCCCCCCCCCCCAAAAAAAAAAGAATTTCATGAATGCAACAGTTTACCTAGCATAAATATCAGCTGACATGCCTGCCCATGGTAATGCGAGCGAAGGATCTATGCTTCTAGCACGATCAAATGCTTGCCGGGCCAATTGCCTCTCACCCTCTTCTCCATAGAGCTGAAAAGGCAGAAAGTTGATACACTTGCAAGATTTGTGAGACAATTTCTGGGAAATGTAAACGGTTTTTGGGCATGTAGTAGACAAATTGTCATTAGAGGAAAATGAACAAATTGTGTAAGTGACGAAATTGCAATTATTATAGCCCAAGTAATAAAACCTATGGTGCATAATCAACCATGAAATTCAGAAAGACAAGTTAATAACTCTCTCATTACATGGGGCTAGAAGTCAGTCGAGGCTCAGCTAAGCCCAGTTCAGCCCAAAGCATAAGGCAACATCCAGAGTTAAACTAATTGAGAGAGAGAGAGAGAGAGTTACCATGATAACTGAGAAACCTAAAGATGATGTGTACACAGTCCTTTAAGTTTAATAGAGTACTTCATGCATGTATGTTTACGTTTGTTTTTTTTTTTTTTTTTTTTGGCAATTTGTTTACGTTTACTTTACAATAGAAACCAAGCCAATTGACAACCTAATGCCAATACCTCTGGCCTAAATGTCAATATCACTTCAAGATAACGAGTAGGATACATTAGGTAGCAACCTCTTCTACCATTACTTGTAGTATATTGATGACAGGTATGCAGAATAGCCAACTTGCCAATTAATTACAAGGGGAAACACTGAGGGAGACAGACTTTGCAGTCTTACCATCAATCCCTTACTATAGCCACCAATGCATCAGGTGTCCACCACGACTACCACTTTCAGGCATCCAACTTTTCACTTCCACCCAATTTTGTCAAACCATTCAGCAGAAACAACTTCCAACAGATATCTTCACCAGTTTTGGTAAAGACAGCAGCCTCCACCTCTCTAAAACCATCTGTCAATGTTGTATTAACCAGATATTCATCTACACACCTATTTTTTACTGTATTATTATTATTATTATTATTATTATTATTATTATTATTATTATTTTGTTAACAAGTCACAAGTGATGTATTCATTTACATAAAGCATATGTATGAGCGTGTGTGAATTCATTTGGGGCACTGAACTCTCTCAATAATCGGCTAACCCCAACTTATCACAATGATGCATAAATTAAAGAAGCCAGTTCATGCCCACCTACATCAACATTCATCCAATTTTCTGCCAATTATCTAAATCCAATCTTATCTACCATCCACTTTTCCCTTTTTGTGGTATAGCTTCCTTTGGACAATTGTCTTCTTATCCTATCCATATATTCAACTTTTCAATCAGTTTCGACAACCATTACAAGACAATGCCAGCTTTCCCCGTGGTTGGAGACCTTTGTAGGATAACTCCAAAACTACAGAATTAGCCACATAACTATCCTTCAGAACAATTAAGCAAAAAGTTTTGCATTAGAGATATTAAAATCATATATATTTAACCCTTTTTCATTACCATCTGACTCTTGAAAAACACTAATTACAGGATCAAACCCAATAATTAGAAAATTCATATGCCTCTTACATTGATCACCCTGACCTTCAACTTTGTTTCACAAGTCAGATTCACCCAAAAGCATTTAAGTTTTATGCATTCACAGAATCAAACTCAATTATACCGTCAACAAGCTTGCCGTCTCATCCGAACAGAAAAAAGGAATAGAACCGGGGGCACACTTCCCATTTGTTCCTGTCCCAATGTGATCATCGATAGCTTTCTCTATTGAAATGGAATCCCCGGTCCTTTCTTTCTTCCTCTAACTTATCTCATTCTCTTCAATTTAGAACCCAATACCTTAGAATTGCCACTGATAATCCTCAAATAAATGACCACAATACTCCAAAAATGGTCAATGGCCTCGAAACCAAATCCCACAACTCTCCAGTATAGTCACAACGAAGTATGATGTGGGAAACAACCTCCCAATCTTTTTACATAAAGGACACTAGTTCACCATAATTCTTCTTTCAATAAGGCTATTTGCCGTGGGGATCTGATACTGCAATGCACACAATCCAAAGAAATCCACTTTTAATGGAAGCCCGCAAGGCCACACTTTCTTCCACTGGAAGGTAGCCTCACCCCTTAAAACAAAGATTTCATAACAGGAACTCATCCCAAAATTTCTGTTCTTCGTAACAAGCATGCGGATACCATCGTAGATCACAGCCATAGCCCTTAAAGGAACAGAGAAGCCTCAATAACTTTAGGGAAGAGGTCACAAATAAAAGATTTCATGCATCGTTAACATGGTTACATTTCTAGGAGAAAAAAGATAAATGAATTTATAAGAAAAAAGTGCATAAAGGGTTGTTTTTTTCTATACATATACATATATATATACACGTTAACGTATGTCTACTATGTCGTGGCTTGATGTTTTTTAAAATTAGCGTATCCATGTCCTTCCATTTTCTCTGTACCCATGCTTCTCAAACTTAAATCTAGTGGTAAACTTTGACTTCACCTAGTGAACAAGGTTGAACTTTTAGAGACAAGGATGCCACCAAAAAAGCCAGGGAGTAACTACCTATTCCCGAAGTCACAAGATGTAGATGCCTGATTTCCAAACCCCAAGGGAGGTCAGTGTAATTACCTCATTGCTTTCCTCTCACAAACCAAGCTTTCATAATCCGAATTTGTTACTCAACACTATTCAAAGCCATGAATTGGACAATGCCATGTGAATTTGCCTGGTGTCAACCGTAAAACACTCCAGCAGTAACACTCATCTGAAGCAGGTAGTGCAGATCTGTCAAATTGTGAGAAGTGCTGATTTTGTGTTTCCTTTCCCATCTTAAATCAAATATTACACTTGACATTTTTTTTGGGGGGGGATAAACAATGTTACACTTAGATTTTTAAATTATTTGATTAAATATTACACACATAATACGAGTTATACCAAGTTTATAAAAGCTACACTTAAGTGACCCAATTCTCCATCAATATACTCTACTAGAATAAATACCAACAAATTTTCAGGAAAAGGTAATTGACAAACCTCAGTTACACATTTAACAACAACAAATATTCACTGCAATTATTGATAACTGTGTACAGTGTTAAAGTGATACCACCAACTCACTTAAAAGCTTAATATGTTATGCGTGTAACCGGAAACCCGTGAACCTATTGACCTTTTTGGTGGTAAGATTTGAACTCAGGACATTTGCCTACTCTAATACAGGAAACTTTATATTTAATAAACTGACTTATATTTTCTCAACACATGCAAATTTCTATAGAAAAAAACAAAGTGAAATAAAGTATGTATGGGTGCAATTAGGAACCTTTATTTCTGTGAACCTTTCGACTACAAAACTCAGCCTGCACTTGCCTCCAATTGAAGCATGAACAATACTCAACAAAATTAGTTATGCATTCTGATTTCTAATCAAACAAGCTAGGTGTGGGCCCTCACCCAATTTCTATCTTATTAATGAATTTTGTTAGCATGCATCATCTTACAAACTTTGACAGGTTTTAAATAACAATTTAGAAGTAAAGTAACATTTAATTTTTGTTTTAGAAAAAAAAAGTAAGATTCTCACTCAAAAATAAATAAATAAGACCAATATAGTTGTAGCAACTACCTTTCCAAGACATGCCCATGCAATAGCTAGAGATACATCTATCTGCAATCCCCGTATAAAAGCATGTTGTTTCAATGCACTATGACAACATAAACATCCCAACGTTACCCAGAACTCATTGTTGCCACCCTCAAGCATCAAGCCCCCCAGGGACATCTTTTCAGGTAGTTGCCTGGTAAATAATATGAAAAATTAAGATAGGATATGGTTGCTCATGCTAGATAATTTAACATGTACATAATGAACCGGGCTTTTACCACACATTAGGGTCTGGTTTAAAACACTCCTTGAAAGAGAATATGAGATCTGAAGCAATAGCAACATCAGTATAGATATTTGCTTGCCATGGAGCCAAGTGCAAAGCCCGTTGATAGGAATTACATGCAGAAACTGCAGCTGAACAACAGGTCCTTTTCCAGGAAAGGACGGAAGTTCTGAAAGCTTCATCATCAGCTTCCATGCCCCAGCCTTCCTCCATGGTAAACATTTTGCATATGCAATCTAACAAGGAGGGAAACTTTTTATTAGACCATTTGTGTGAAGAGAAGAGAGAGAGAGAGACTTAAACATAACATGGACCTCCATGAGAAATATATTTCAGATAATAATACTAAAAGGAAAAGAAGACAATCTATACATGCAAGCAACAACTGCTAAAATTGAAAAGGGAATTTATACAATAATATGACCATCTTTCCTAATATTATGGAGGATGAAAAGCAAAGCAATAGAAGAACCCTTTGAACTACCATACCTGGATATCACCATGCAACTTCCAAATAGAAGAAATATTTCCAGCTAAGCAGGTACTTGCTTTTGCAAAATTAGATGCCTCCTATACAATTTCATAGGAACAAAATTTAGACAAGCTTGTCTCCAGCCATTGTGATAGGTATTATATTTTCAATGTCTCCTTTCCCATGAAAATTATACCCTCTAAAGTTTGAAAATATTAACCTCTAACAGTGAAGCTCCCCATTTGAATGCACCTGAATTTATACATTCCTTCGACAAACCAAGCAGTGCAGAAGCAATGCCATACTGTGCAGATACATTTTGAGGTGAGGTCTGTAAAGCTTGCTGAAACTGCTCAACTCCCTTCATGAACCAAGATAAACAGGGGGAACCCCACATGTTATATGTTGCACAAATATGAAAATAAGAATACATGCAAAAATTGTACATAAATTCTGTACATATAGCATTTAAATATGGTTAATTTGTCAATAAAGCTAGAAGAATTGGTATCATTGTTAATGTGGTTAATTTGATCTTTTGTAAACCCAGATCTTTCTGCATCATCCAAGTGCCATTCAAAGGTTTGGTTAATCCGAAAATGCTTCATAAGGAGTCAACTTCAGAGTTATCTGTTAACACTAAAAGATATGAATGCTTAAGTAGAAAAATAAGCACGGGAAGGGGATGGGAGAGACATTCAATAAAAAGCACAACTAAGACATCCAAGCTCCTAAAAAAATATCAAAACAAAACAAAAACAAACAAACAAATAAATAAATAAAAACACTTCATAAGAGAATAATAACAACAATTACACATGATATTATGTTGGACACATCAAGAACTTGAATATAGGCTCGTTAACACGAAAACTAAAGAAATTAATAGATACTTTGATTAAGAGAAGAGTTAATATGGCTTGTCTACAAGAGACTGAGTGGATTGGAGAAACATCTAGAGAAATCAAAAATATTGGTTTTAAAATTTGGCATTCGAAGAAAGAAAAGAATAGAAATGGAGTGGGAATAATTATCACTAGAGAATTTAAAGATGAGGTCGCAATTGTTAAAAGAATAGGGGATAAAATAATGTTTATAAAAGTTGCTTCTTGGGTAAAAAGACATTGATGTTACTATTACTTAAGTAAAGAGATAGTTAAGAGATAGTTACTGTTATTAGTGATTATGCCCCCATGTAGGACTAGATGAAGCAACAGAACAATGCTTTTGAGATGATATGGATGGACTTATGCAAGATATACTAAATCAAGTTTAAAGAAAAAAACAGAGAGAGAGAGAGAGAGTGAGAGTTATAGAAGTATATTTGAATAGGCGTGTGATGAGAAACAAAGGAAGTTTTGCATAGGTGGTATTTGAAAGGACGAACAAAATTTACATAGTTTTTTGCACTATGTTGAGCACATGAAAATTACTTGATTGTTATTGATAGAGAGCTTCTTGATTGGTATTGATAGGAATTGGGTTTGTCTGTAGGCTAAATGGAATGGGGTTGGGAAAAATTTTATTATTTGAGACTCGGCCAGACTTGGAAATTATAACTATCTTTTTATAAAATATTCTATTATTTGAATATCATTTATGTAATAAAAAAATAAAATAATATATATAAACACATACATGACACAAGCAAGTGACCATACCCTAGCTGCCCGCCTCCAAAATGGGCTTCCATTTGATGTCTTGAATGTCAATTTGTTCTAGATGTAGCCAGCATGGCCTTTCCATGGCTTGAATTTTCCAATTTTATTTAGTTATCTTTAATTATAAAAAATTAAATAAACAATAAAAATTAATTTATAAATAAGCAAACTTAAATGACGGGCTTGGTATTTAAAATAACATAGGGTCAAACTTGGGATAAAATAATAGGCACAATAAGCAAATAGGGCCAAGCCTCAGCAACTATAATGAGATTATGGGTATTACTTTTCACAATTATCCAAGCCCAAGCCTGCTCATTCTCCACCCCTACTTTATGGTAGAATTGGGTAATTAAGAAGCAACACTCTCATAAGATGAGTTTAGTGAACATGAGAATTTTAATATAAACCAAACCAAGCTTTTTTCCCACTAGGTAGGGTCGGCTATATGATTTGTCGACGCCAATTAGATCTGTTTAAGGTCATGTCCTCCAATAGATCTAGGTAGGCAAGGTCATGTTTAATAGTTTCTTCCCAACTTCTCTTGGGTCCTCTTCAACCTCTCCTACTCCTAGCAATCTCTATACTTTCACCTTCTAACAGGTGCCTCCTCTGGACGCCTTCTAACATAGTCAAACCATCTTAATCGGTTTTCTCTCATTTTATCTTCAATCGGTACTATTCCTCCTTTGCCCCTAATCTCCTCATTCCAAATCCTATCTTTTCTTGTAATCTCGCACATCCACCTTAATCCTCATTTCCGCAACTGTCATCTTCTGACCATGATTATACATTACTGCCCAACACTCTAATCTATATAGCAGCGCTGGTCTAACCGCCACTTATAATATTTTCCTTTCACCTTGAGGGGGACTTTTCGGTTGCACAAGACCCCGAAGCACTCCTCCATTTGGTCCACCCGGCTTGAATCCTATGACTTACATCAGTATCAATCACTCCATCTTGTTGCACCATAGATCCAAAGTACCTAAATTTATCTTTCTCTACAATCTTTTGTGTGCCTAAACTTACTTTTATACTACCCATTATCCTACTTTGACTAAACTTACATTCCATATATTCAGATATGTAATAATACAAGAAAAGAGAGATAAATAATAATACATTGAACGAAAGTTGAGGTAGTACTCATTAAAAAAAAAGTTATAGATGGTTGTTTAAAATATATATATATATATATATATTTTGGTAAGTAATTGTTTAAAATAGTTGCTCGTGTTCAACGTAAAGTTAGAAATGCACAAACAAATAAGAGCAATTGAATTCAAGTAGAAGGTGTAAACAAACTGTAAAAGGACAAAAAAGGCAAGGTTAAGAAACATTGACTGAAATTGTAAAAAGATGTCTAATTTCAAATAACCTCATAGATAACATAGTCATTGATAAAAATGAATGGAGGGAAATGATTCATATTGCCAACCCCAACTAGTTTGGGGCAAAGGCTTAGTTGAGTTGAATTATTCTATTACTGTAATTTATTGAGGGTAGAAAAAAGTAGGGTATGAATCAGTACTATCTTGCCTAGATCCTTTGAATGTAGAACATTACATAAAATGTAAACTACACTTTGCCCCCATTGGAGACATGGAATATGCTAATAAAACCATAATAATTAAAAAAAAAGGAACAATTCTATCGCACAACGATCAAACTTTTCATAAAATAGTTGACTATAATTGTATTAACAAAAAGGATGAGGAGCTATGATCTAGAAATTTCATTAAACAGAATAAACCAAAATCTCAAGGTTGTATAAACCATGAAAAAAGGAACTCTGGTGCAAAGATATCAATCATATGCTGGCCAATAGTTAACTAGCTAATTATGTATGGCACAATTCTTTTTTTTTTTCTTTTTTTTTTTTTCTGATTGTTTTAGTTACCATAACAAGTAATAGAAACAAACCATACCTTTCTAAAGGAACCAAGCATCAAATAAATATTTCCACTTTCAATCAAAGCAAAGACTCTTGAGCCATCCAACTCAATAGCTCGTCCATACGACTGCTTCAAATACCAAGATAAATTAGCCATTTAATGATCTAAGTCATCAAATAAAACTAAGGGTCATTTAAAACTTTGAATAACTATAGAAATAGAACAAAATGATGGGAGAGCAAAAGGTTTATTTTCTAGAGATACAATAATTATCCATGCCCTTAATTTTAGAATATTCATTATTCAATTTGTCCGCTGGGGACACTCCAAGGACTGCATTTCCCCTTTAAGGAGGCACAAGTTTGAGTCCCATTATCAATCAAAGTCAAACACAATCATGTGCTCGTTAATTGTGATAGATAAGATTATTTCGAATTCATTGTTAATGCATTTGAGTTATGTCAATGCTATCATGACACATACAATGTTGAGAGTATAAAAAATAATATAAATAATAACTAAGAAGCATGAACACCAATTCAAGACAACACAGATGCATTGACTCGATGATTTTCAAAAAATGCATGAAACAACGCAGCGGAAACTTGGTAAATATATATACTTTTTATGCCTCAGATATATAATAGTTTATTCAAATACAATAGGAATAATGCAATATAACACTAATTAAAATTAAAAACCATATATTTCATATCTTAAAAGTCAATAAAAAAGTCACATAATGATCATACGCCATAAAAAATGACAATAAACTATATTCCATAGCTTAAAATTGAACAAAAAAACTATAAAACATATAATTTTTATTAAGGTAAGTCCTTGTGTCCAAAATGAGCTAGTGGCCTATCTGAGTTGTGTCTAGACATTAAAAAAAAAAAAATCATACACGATAAAAGGCGAGTCCAACATTTGTCCATACATGTCTACCACATGTCTGAGTCCTTGTGAGTCTGACTCGCAGACGACACCATTGATGGTGTGCCTGTGCTTCCTAGAATAATAAAGTTGCCCCTCTCCCTAGTAACTTAAACTTTTATATGAGATGGTAGCTAACAACCTAACATGGTATTAGTGCAGCCAAAGGTCTATGGTTCAAACTTCATTCTACTTGATATTGATAGTCAATTGTTGCACGTGCTTGGCTTTGTCAAAAAAATTCAGTTCGACCATATGTGAGAGGGTGTATTGGGAGTCTAAAAAAAATACAAAAATAGTGTTATCCCCTCCCTAACAACTTAATCTTTTAGGTGGGAAAGTAGCTAACAATATAACATGTACAACATTAGGACTTGGAAGAGACTTCTTCAATAACTGTAGAAGTGACTAACCAAAATAGCTAGATATCTAGGCATAACAACCTCTATAAGCATGATGAAGTTTACATAAACATTTTCCAATTAGCAGCAATTAATTCATCTTCAAAATAGCATAAAACCCAATTCCAACTATGCATTAACCAAACAAACTTTTTAAGAAATAAAATAGTTTCAACTTTTGTTTGCAGATGATTCCATAGTTTTTTTTGTAGCAGACCCAAACCAATTGGAACATCTAAGATGCATTCTAATGTGTTTTGAAGCAATATCGGGTTTAAGAGTTAATTTGGGGAAGACAGAGATCATTTCAGTTGGTGACGTGCAAAACATGTCTATGTTGAAGGCAATTCTTGGGTGCAAGCAAGGAACCTCCCCATGAATTATCTAGGACTCCCTCTATGTTCCTATTATCAATCAAGGCATATATTGAACATCGTTCTTCAAAATGTGCAAAAAAGTGTTGTGAGGTGGAAGACATCGTACCTTTTGAAGGAAGCTAGACTATCTTTGACCAGGAGCACTTTGTCCAATATACCTACATACTTCGCGTACTTATTCCCAATCTCAGCTTCAGTGGCTGAGATACTGGAAAACTTTAGAGGGATTTCTTGTGGGGTGGCTTAGGGGATGAATTTAAGTATCACCTAATTAACTGGGGATATGGTGTGCAGACCGGTTACAAATGGGGAAGCAGGCATTAAGAGGGTTAGAGATTTTAACGTTGCGTTGTTGGACTGTGGAGATATGCAGGGGAGTAGCACAAGTTGTGGAGGAAAGTGATTAAGGCGAGGTTTGGCAATAATTAGGTGACTGTGTTTTTATGTAGGGACTGATCCTTGAAAAGTATTTATAAGATATGGAGTGTATTTGAAGAATCTTCTTCCATGGTAGTTGCTAGAAGGGACCGTGTTAAATTTTGGGAGGATTGGACAAGAGTTGGAAAGCTTAAAGATACTTTTCCCATTGTGTTTGCAATAGCCCGATATAGGGAGGTCTCAGTCAACAGCTTATTCTCATTTCAAGAGGGGGTGGTATGGGATATTCCTCTTTGGAGGCATTTGTAGGATTGGGAAGGTAATGGATATAGCAACTTCCTTCAACTATTGCATAGTCAAAAGGTGGGGGGAGAAAGGGGAGGGCAAGATGATATGGAACAAAACTACTTGAGGGTTTTTAAGGTTAAGTCTTTCTTCAAGACGATTCACTGGCAAAGACAGGTGACGTCAAGTGGTCGACATTGTGGAACACAAATGGGCCCTGAAGGTGACATTCTTCATTTGGTGTTTAATTCAAGGCAAGACCTTGACCATAAATAATTTGATCAAGAGAGGGCGAGTTATTATCAATCAATGTTGCTGTGAAAGGAGGTAGGGGAATCTATAAACCATTTTTTTGTGCACTGTATGGGGCCAAGGAGCTCTGGGAGTTAGCACTGATGCGCTTCAGGATGTTGCGAGCATTCCCAAGCTAAGTTGCGTAGACCCCCCAAAACTGTGGAGTACCCACTCGGGTGCGGGTGGGGTGTGGGTGCGGGTGGTGGTACGGAGTCGGGTACGACACTTTCAATCCAGATACGACTGTGATGATTAGTTGAAAGAATCATCCATTTTGAATTTCTCCGGCAATGGCATTTTCCGGCCATGGTGTTCTCCATCCAAAGGGTTCTTTGGAAGGCTTCAACCTTTTGTCTTCTTTGTGTTGATTACATAAAGATAATTAAGTTTTACAACCTCTACGTATATTACATAGAAGTCACATGTCCCAAGCAAGCTATTAATTACATTAACATTAATTACACTAATAGAAACATTCCCATGTAAGACTTTTGCTCTTCCATTTTGTGTATTATGTATAGAGAGAGAGAGAGAGTCAGTAGACGAAAGGACAAACGACAAATAAGTAAAAATATATACTTATAATATTAATTTATAAAATAATTAAAAATTACATGGGAATACGAAAGGGCAAACGACAAATAATTAAAAATATACTTATAATATTAATTTATAAAATAATTGGCATATCCTAGTACCCGTATCCGAATTCGGATCCATATCCGTGTATCCTCTATTCTCTAGACTTGCATTATTCGACACCTAGATTCACACCCGCACCCGATTCGAGTCCGGGGTCCGAGCAACATAGGTAGAGAGTATTTTAACCAGATTTTAGGAGGATATCTCAATACAAATGGAATTGTTCATCAAAGTTCTTGCACCAACACACCCCAGCAAAATGGCATCGCTGAAAGAAAAAACAAACATCTTTTGGAAGTTGCTAGGTCTATCATGTTTACAACCAACACTCCTAAACAATTCTGGGGTGATGCCATTTTCACTGCTGCTTGCTACCTTATAAATAGAATGCCCACAAATGTTCTTCAGTTTCAAACTCCACTAAATACAATATGTTTGGCAGGCAAACTTGTAAAATATAAGGTTTCCCCATAGAAACCACACAAGAACAGGAATTAATCCTCGCCTTTCCTAGTGAACAGCAAGGAAAAGAATGAAATTAAAAAAAAAATGCAATTACCTTAATAGCAGCCGTAAACATGCCTAACCGCTGGTAGGCAAGGCCCAAAGCCTACAATAACACCACAACAATGAAGAAGGAACAGAAATAATGTTTTAACAGGAACAAACTTTTTTTTTGGGGGGGGGGGAGGGGAGGGAAGAGAGAAGGAGGAGGAACTTGGGGAGAAAATAACAGACTTCCCACAAATCAGCACAGCTTGGATAGCCTCGGATGGCATGCTGAAGATTTGGTACTGCTTCAGACCATTTCTTTTGATGGATCTGCACGCAACAACAGCTCAGTATGGCCAAAAACGATAAAGAACATTCGAAGTTCATGCAAGCGGAGGAAGAGGAGGAAGAGGAAGAAGAGACCTGGAGGTAACCCAATCTTTGAAAAGCCCAAAAAGCCCTTGGCGACTTCTCCAAAGCTTCGCGGCAGACAGCAATCTCCAGGCTCTCCTTTCCTCCTCCGTCCAACAAATAACACAAAGCTTCCTGAGCGGGTCATAAACTCACACACAATTGGACAAGTAAAAATAAGCATTCACCGAACAAGGGTATGAGGCACGGCAATTAAAGAAAAGAAAACATTGAAACTTTATATTATAGGATGATAAAGAAACTAACCCCGGATTCGGAATCATCGGGACAGAGAATGACAGCTCTCTGGTAGCACTTGAGGGCTCTCTGGTTGTCGATCGATACCTGGCTGTAATAATGGCCCAAATATCTAAAAGCAGGTCCGTTCTGAGGATTCAACTTGGCCGAAATCAAAAAATGTTCCGCCGCTTTTTCTCTGATTTCTTCAGATTCTTTCCCCCTTTTCCACAATAGCAATCCCTGAATTGAAAATTAAAAATGTAATATCAATAATTTCCCATGCGTGCTCAAGCTTTCGGATGGATTCAAAACTCCAATCAGCGCGTTTACAGACATATATCTGTGTGTTTGTGTACGAACACGAAAATTAAATAAACAAATTAGAAGAAGAAATCATTGTGGTACGAGATCAAAATGAGGGCCGGGGTCATCGGCATTGGACTCTATAGATTCTTGCAACCGCCTCAAGACAATAGCAGCTTCTCTGTCTTCTTCTTCATCCTGAAGGAATGGAAAGGAATTGGTCGTCATCAGATTTCAGATTTGTAATTGTGAAGAACACAAGCACGAACACTGAAAGGGATAGCGAGACTGAGATCAAATTGAGGACCATTATATCCTTCTCTTGTTCTCGACCGCTATGCTATGCTTAAACCCTAAGCCAGCGCCCTTGGGAGCTTAAAGTACGGTCTTTGAGTTATTTCCATAATGGGTTATTAGTTGTTTTTTGTTGTTTTGTTTGTTCGTTGTTTTTTCTTTAAATCAATTATTATTAATGTGTATAATAACACGTTTTTTTTATTTATTTGTTAAGAAACACAAAAAATAATTATTATTATCGTATGGGCACGTATATGTAAAATAATATATTTAGATATTATATAATAAATGATTAATTACTTTTACACCCTTATGCTTAAACTCATTTGCACTTTATCTCTAATTTCAGAAACTAGCATTAATATCTTTGTACTGTGCACAATAGTACAACAACAAACGCCGTTACATTAAAATTAAAAAGGTCATTTTTACCCTTCTTTAAATAAATGAAAAAAGCTTTCGAAACTCTCTCAAAAAAATCTTTTTCCTTCGACGACGATCTCCAAAAAACCCTAGTTGGAGGACGATTTGATCGGTAAATCGATTCCGAGCACAAAACCAGAGCACAATTCAACAATCGACGATCTCTAATCCTGATAGCAACGCTCTCGAACTCCGAAGCACTCCGACAGTGACCAAGCACGATCGCGACTGAAAAAGGAAGAGATGTATGTATGCATTTATCTCTATTGGTGTATCACGTGTAACAGGAAAGTAATATATAACAAAAACAAAAAACAGAAAACGGTAACAGAAAATAAAAAAAAAAAACAGTAACAAAAAAAACCAAAAAAAATGACAACGTTGTCAAACCTCATAATATTCCTCTGTGTGTGTTGTTTGTCTTTGAATGAGAAATGGGTTTATTAGGCTTTTTTGTGGAAGACATATGACCAACACATGGGCCCGTGTAGGTGTCAAAATTGTCTTGTATAGTAATTACTTTTTATAGAATTGATAATTTGATTTTGGGAGACTAAAATTGCTTTTTTTTTTTTTTGCTGGTATTTGTTTTATTACGTGTAGAATGGCTGATTTAAAGACACTTGAGCTGCATCATTGTGGTTTTTTTAGGAGACTCCGCAAGGGACCATTTATAAAGGGGCATAATGGAGTATTTAGAGAGGTTTGATCCAGATCTTTTGAGTTTTATTAATTTGTAGTCTTTGTTTTTAGATAAAGGATATCCACGTACTAGTATGATGTATTATAGGATACCTAAAATGGAGTTAACAGAAGGGTTAAGAGAGATTTCATCTAACAGGGATATTTTTAGCAATGTATAGTTATTACCATGCTTTAACTGTTATGATAATTTACAATGTAATGCATCTTGAACCATTATAGGTTGTGTTGTGGGATGGTGCAACCTTGAAAAGGTTGGCACCTTTGGCCATAGAAGGGCCGAGGCCAGCTATTGAGAGTGAAGTAGAAAATGAAGTGGAGAATGTAGGAACTCATATAGCTAAGGAGATTTTTCCAGCTGATGGGAGTGGTTGAATGAGGGGGGCAGCTTTTAGTGATGAGGACTATGAACTTGTTGAGGGGGTTAGATGTGATGGTGAGTCAACTAAGGGTAGCAACCTTAGTTGGTTGAGAGAAGACTTAGAAATTGATGTTAATGATGACGTTTTTTGTGAGAAGAATGAGATTCTTGCTCAACTAAGATCACAACAGCAGGCTGAGGAGCATTCTGGAGAAGGAAGAGTGGCTCTCTGACCCTGGCACATGACAATGAATTGAACTCCCCCAGTGGCTCAGAAAGTGAGAAGGATGAGTCCATTTTCCGGAGTTCAATGACAATGTTGACATGGCCAACCCAAACTTAAAGGTTGGTATAAGATTTAAAAATATTTACATGTTTAGGAAGGAATTGAGAGAGTGGTAGGTGAGACAAAGGCTACGCCCTAAAGTTCATGAAAAATGAAACTGTTGAGAGCGACAGTGATTTGCATGATGGAGTGTGTGGGTTTCGCATCTATGCTTCACCTATGTAAGGTGAGAGAACATTTCAAATTAAGTTACTACAACCAAAACACGATTGCGGGAGGTCCTACATAACCATATTGTAAACTTAAGTTTCTCCTCCAACAAGTATATGGAGAAGCGTAGGAATAATCCTAGAATGGAATTGAGGCTTTTAAGAAGAGGTTAAGAGGGATTTGGCAGTTGATGTAAGTAGATATCAAGTGTTACAGAGCTAAGAAAAAGGCAAAAGAGACAAGTCGAGGGACACAGTAAGCAATAGTATGCTAGGCTTAAAGATGATGTAGCCACTGTTAGGCTACATAATCTACATAATTCCAAGTATATGGATTAAGATCATAACTTAGAGACTAAGTGTTGATTATCTCCCACTTTTTCTAGGATTTATATCAAATACCATGCCTAGTTGCATGGTTCTTAAATGGGTGTAGGCCTATAAGTTGGGGATGGATGGATGCTGTTTGAAAAGGTTTATGGGATGTAGCTACTTAGTGCAGTTGGTAGAAATAGAAACGAGAACATATTCCCAATTGCAATCGCTGTTGTTGAGTGTAGAGAAATAAAGAGTCGTGGAGTTGGTTTTTAGAATTACTTCTTGATGATATTGGTGGTATTGAGAATATAGGCTGGTGGCTTTATATTAGATAGACAGAAGGGGTTAGAAGCCACATTTGCGGAGTTGATACCCAATACTAAGCACAGGTTTTGTTTGAAGCATATATATGCAGTTTTCAAAAAAAAAAAATTCAAAGGCAAAGAGTTGAAAGATTGCCTTTAGAGGGCAGTGTCTATAAGAACTGTGAGTGAGTTTTAGAGAGACGTGAAGGAGATGGCTACCATGGACAAAAGGCATGTGAGTGGTTGGCAAAGATTGACGCCAAACTATGGAGTAGGTCCCATTTTAACACAAGGTGCAAGTCCGACATCCTTGCCAACAATATGAATGAATCTTTCAATAGCTATATCTTAGAGGCTAGGGAGAAGCCCCTTATCAGTATGCTGGAATGGATTAGGAGAAAGTTGATGAGCAGGTTTCAAAACAAGAGACAACGGATGGAAAAATATAATGGGGACCTATGTCCTCGGATTCAAGAGAAATTGGAGAAGATAAGGTGATGCAAGAAACTGTTTCCCATTCTTTACTGGAAAATTGAAATTTGAAGTTGACTGCATGAACACAACACACACTGTTGATGTTGGGCTGAAGGACATGTGGATGTAGGATGTAGGACCTCACGTGGTATACTATGCAAGCACGCCATTAGTGCCATTTACATGCACAAGCAAACTCCGAAGGAGTTTGTTCATATATGCTATTGAAAGGAGCTATACTTGAACATTACAAATATATGATTAATCTTATGCCTGGGGAGCATGATTGGTATGAAACTGGAATGGAGCCAATCTCCCCTCCTTGTATGAGAAACAGGTTGGCTGACCACGTAAGATGAGGAGAAGAGATCAAAATAAGCCAACAAATTCACACAGAGTGTCGAGGAAGCATAGATTTATGGTCTGTACCCATTGTCTATCTAAAGGCCATAACGTTAGGTCCTGTAAGAATGATTCACAACAAAAGTCAAAGTTGAAGAAAAAAACAAGCAACAAGAGGAATTGAGCAGGTGAACTACACATTCACCGGTTATTAATTCTGTTTTTTGTAAAATGTGTTAATAAATTTCATTATGCACTTAATTTGATGGTCATTTGTTTTGTTATGTTGATTCTCAAGTGCCACAGACTGCTCCTTAAGTGCCAATAAATTTCCAGACACAGAATGCTCCTCAAGTGCTGCCTACGTCAAGGAAGGTTTGAACAAGTGGATACATGTCTGAAAATCGTCCCCTCTTATATCTGTTACCAGATGACTGTTAGTTAGTGGTCTATTTCTAATCTATTTTCAATTGGTGGAAAAACTGTGATATGTTGTGTTGAGCTAGGTTTGCTGGTGGATAGGCATCTATGATGAATGACTCTCAGACATAGACACTACTACTCAGGTACTGTAATATCATTTATTGGTTTTAAATTATTTGTGGAACTACTTTTGAAGCTTTTCATAAGTGTTTATGATAAGGAGTTTCTTTTCTTTTTTTTTTTTTGTCTGTTTGAAATCTATTATTTTAAAAATGTGTTAATTTTGAAATTGAAAATATGTATTTTCTGGGATACTTATGCTGGCATTGCACAGACACAACCCACTCCTCAAATGCCACCATCACAATTGCCTCTGTTTCCCAAACTAGATCTTATTCACAGCTAGACACTTAGGAGTTGGTTATTCATTATATTGTGTTTATTATGTTTTAATACATTTGACCTAAATGTTCTTTACTTTTGTAGCCAACTGAATTGCCAACTCATGGTGGGAAAAAGTATTCATTAAGGACAAGAACAATGAGACCATTTAGACCAGTTTAGGTAAGACTGATGGGGATGGAGATGGATTTGAGCAGTCGATCGATCTAAGTTAACTATTTGAAGACCAATGACTGTTTGTTGCTAGGCTGCTGACTCATGGAGTTTTGTAAAATCGCAGCTATTATTTTTGTAAAGAAGCTAATATTCTTTTGTGAAGGAAAAACTGCTATGTTCTTTTGTGCAGTTGATATTCATTTGTAAAAGAACAAAAACTACTATTTTGAACTATATTTTTGTAAAGGATAGAAGGGATACAATTATGGATATGAAAGGTAGAATTAAGTTAACTTTACTGCCCACAGTGTGCAGCCCGTGTTGTGTAAAGGATTGAAACATTTCCATCAATATGATATTTGCTCAGTTTTTTTGGCAAATTGTTAGCTATTAGAAGTTACCTAAATTTGGGTTATTTTATGTTCATTTGGGCAAATTGTTGGCTATTTTTTATTTTGTTTTACTTTTGACATATCAGATGATGAGATGTAGGTTGTAGAGTGGAATGTCAGTTGTTGGTTGTATCAGTGCTGGTGGTATGTTTTGAGCTCTATTTCTTAGCAATGAAGGCAGTGTTCATGCTACCAAACAATAACAAATTATTTTGCACCACTGTTTCTTAGCAATATAGGTTTGGCAGTGCAGCAATGGCTGTTTGTTGTTGGTCAATTGATTGCAATGTTTCAACTCAGTTTTTCTGGCTGTTTGTTGCTGGGCAGTGCAGCAATGGCTGCTTAATTGCTAGTTAATTGATGGCAATGAAACACAAAACACAAAGCACTGAATACATTAAAATAATGGCACCAAATACATTGGATTAATAATAAGAAATGAGATTCTTCATTTATAATAACTTTGTATATCTATTATAATTACAGTTGTCATCCACTACACCAATTCCTCAACAAAAAAGTATAAAGTACATAAGTACTTAGCTAACAAATTTTGGATAAAAAATAAAATAAACTACCATCACCAAAATATATTGCTGCCTATCCTAATGTTATCACTCTAGTTGTCATTGTAAAAAGAACAAGTATATTAACAATAACCCTATCCCCATCCAAGTTCCAACTAAAGTAGCATGCTGATATATCTTTTTTCTTGCATTACATTTCTTCACCGCCTTTTCTAATATCTCAATTTTCTCCAAAAGTTTTGGAACCACCTCCTTTTCACACTCACACATTTGTAAGTCAATCCATCTAAAAAATTACAACTTGAAGCATCTTGCAAATTCAATAAATAACAATGGTTAAACATAAATGTTTGTATAAAAATCAGTCATAACTAATTCATTATATAACAACTGTTATATAACAACTATACTCATATATTTGAAATCATTTTCTGTAATAAGATTTTACCCAACAATTCATGTATAAACTCATCTATGCCAATTTGCCTAACTCATCCATTACAAAAATTCAAAAATACAAATCCAAAAATTCAAACCTGAAAATTCAAAAGCCAAAAATTTCAAACCTAAAAATTCAAAAAATAAAATTTCAAACCCAAAAATTCAAAAATTAAAAATTTCAAACCCAAAAAAACTTACCCCGAATCTTCCATATCTTCCACAACCTAAAAATCTTCTACCCATGTTAGCTTCAGTCCATGATGTTTGTACGAGAGCCATTACATCGCAATAACATTTTTGTACAAAAAAGCTTGAACGAGAAGATTGAGAAGAAGACGACATCCTCTGTCATTTCATGTTGAATCTGTGACCTTTCTTTGCTATTTCACAGCAGCTCGTGATTTGTATTTTGGCTGAAAGAAGAGCAGCAATGGAAAATCCCAAGCGATTTTCCTTTTTTGAGCCGTTAAGAGTAGTTTAATCATTTTAATTTGATATTTTCAACCAATGTCTTAGACTGATACATGTGCAAACCACGACAGTTCAAACTCACGAATTTGTTTGTTGTTGTACTGTTGTACATAGTACATGGGGTATTAGTGATAGTTTCTGAAGTTGGAAGATAAAGTGCAAATGGGCCTAAGCAAAGGAGTATAAAAGCAATTAACCATATAATAAAATAAAATGTTTTTTTTTTAAATTCTCTTTCACAAATTAAGATTCAAAGGTTAAAATTTATTTTTTATTTCATTTAATAATTGAGTTCATTTTTATATTTTAACTTCCATCTTAATTTTTATTTTAGTAAACCTTACTACCATCTATATCACAAATCAGTCTCCGCATTTTAAATTTTAC
Organism: Vitellaria paradoxa; assembly: GCA_019916065.1. NCBI lineage: Eukaryota > Viridiplantae > Streptophyta > Magnoliopsida > Ericales > Sapotaceae > Vitellaria > Vitellaria paradoxa. The sequence continues at coordinate 1,933,613 of CM034239.1, forward strand.
CATATTTCATGGATGGAAATCATATGTAAATCAAAACTATCAACTTAAATTTTGCCTAATTATGACTTTTAGGAAATTAACCTTCCAAATAAAACACCATAATTTGTGTGTGTGTTTTTTTTCAACGATGCTTATCAAAAATTAATTGGAGAGAGATCAATAGCACATATAGTTGCTAAGACCTAAAGCTTAACAAAAAAATTTAAAACTCATGAATTATCATAATTTTTTCGATTTAAACTTTTTGTCAAAAATTTCAACTATATAAAAATTTTAATACTAACTTTGTTCAAAGTGCCATAGGTATGGGGTTATTACTAGTTTATTGAGATAATAGAGAAGAAAAAAAAATCAATGTAAAATTCCAAAAACTTTTGGCAAAAACTAATGTACCAAACACCCCCAAAATATAAATCGTCTAATAAAAGAATAGTCACGATTAAATAGAATTCACTAACCTATTTTTAATAGGCTAATGCTTTATTTTGTAAAACATAATTGGTCTTATAACCATTTTATAAAATTTTTCTTTCAACTTAATATAGGTATTCTTTGATCACATAAAACATTTAAGGTACTTTTCTATTTTATATTTTATTTACATATATATTTTTTATTTTTTAGATTAAATCTTGATTAGAATGGAATGACTATTCTATTACTTAAATTGTGAAATGTCTTTTTTTTCCACTTAACGTCTATTCATAAAAAATAATATTACAACTTAAATTTTTTATACCAAATATGAAAATAAGTTAAAGTGCGAACAAATTAAAATAAAAATAAATTTTATTCCATTCTCACATATTAAACATAGCATAAAAAGTAGAGATTACATGTTTTATTATGTTTAAATGAAAGTGGAGGATTGTAAAGTTTAAGACTCAAAAGTTTGAGTAGGAGTTATGACAAGTGAGTTTATTAGCAATGAATGAGAAGTGAAAAATTATGGAGTTCAATGTGGATACAACTCTCTTACTTTTTATTTTTATGCCATTTTTCTATCTTTATATATATATTTTTGAATATCGACCATCAATTTCAGATAATTAAAAATACAATTTTTTTTTGTGGGACGCATCTTATTTTGTAGAATATTAAACCAAAATCTAGGACCTTTTAGAAGGTTGGCCGAAAATCTAAATTAGAATTGATTTTGGTTATTTGTCCTAATTAGTTTGGTTGTTACTTTCCAAATATTGTCTTTTACATTTGCTATATATATGTAATACTATTGCAGTTGTGTGTGTGTGAAAAATCCTAGGAAAAACTTACAAAAGGGCCTACCGCCTCCAGTACCTAAGAAACAATAAAAAGAAAAAAAAAACAAGTTTAGTTGTTTTGGTTTTTGAAGCCTTTGTCCTGTCATTGTCTCTAGTTTTTTTCATTTGTTTGTTTTGTATCAATTAAAGTAGATTGCGCCATTCTTGTTTCAGCTTTTCTTACTTTACCCGAATAGAATTGTGTTTGTGCCATTTAATCCTTCAAATTGGCATCAGAGCTTTGTGTGAGATCCTAGAAAATTAATCCATGGATAATTTATATTTTTTATATGAGTGTCCCGTTTTTGTCTTTGATGGCAAAAATAATTTTGAGGCTTGGCGTAAACAGATGGAGGATTTTTTCTAGTGTAGAGGAATTTGGCCTATCATTAAGAGGAGATTTGAAGAACCTGCAGACATAACAAAATTGATAGATGAAGCACTTAAGGAGTTGGAGAAAAACAGACAATTAGATCACAAAGCCCAGCACTACCTTAACACCAAAATCCATATGTATGTATTTAATGAATTTATGTATACAAAAATGGCGAAGAAGGCTTAGAGAATTTTGGTTAATTCAAATCAAGGTTCCACTGATGCGAGGAAAATTAAATTGTAAAAATTTAGGAGGCAATATGAGATGGCCCACTTGAAACCAATAGAGTCTATTAAAGAATTTATGGTAAGGATTAATGACATTGTTAATGGGATACGGACCAATGGTGAAGAGCTGGAAGAAGTTAAAATTGTTGAAAAAATCTTGCGGTCCACAGGCACAAAATTTCACACTAAGAAGACGATTCTCAAGGGCGCCAAGGACTTGAATACTTTGAGCTTGTCAGATTTAGAAGGAGAGTTGGTGACTTATGAGATGTCCTTGAATCAACAGTCAACAGATACAGTAAAAGAGGTGTTGCAGGCCAAGGTGGATCAACCAAAAGAAAAAAGGGATCAAGCTAAATTAAATCAATGGGGCTAGAATTTCAAAGGTAGAGGACATGCAAGTAGAATCAATTTTAGAGGTCATGGTAGAGGTAATATTCCTTTTCAACAGAGAAATAATTTTAATACTGAATAGCAGAATAATCAACAAAATAATTTTCAAAGGCGAGATAGATCTAAAGTTTAGTGTTATTGTTGTGGTAAAACTAGACATTATCAATTTAAATGTTGGTCTAATAAATCTGGTAATGGAAATGTGCACACAAAGTTAACTAAAAATGCTGGTGATAAACAAGAGACTTTATTATTTTCTAGTTCTGGGGTTGAAGAAAATAAATTGAATGAATGGTTTACTGACTCTGGCTATAGCAATCACATGTGTGGGAGTAAGGAGATGTTTGCTGGTTTAGATGAATCTTTTAAAACTTTTGTGAAGTTTGGGAATAATGCTAGGGTGCCTGTTCTTGGAAGGAGAAAAATTAAAATTACCTTGAATGATGGTTCTTCTAATTTTATCTCTGATGTGTTTTATGGGCCTAGTCTTTGTCACAATTTGTTGAGTTTGGCGCAATTGTCTGAAAAAGGATATGATTTGCATTTTAAACATGGTATTGGTACTATCAATGATGATAAACTGGGACTAATTGCCAAGGTAAAAATGATCCGTAGTCATTTGTGGCCTCTTTCTCTTAATTGTGGCGATTTATCTTGCTTTAGTTCTATAGTTTTTTATGATAATTGGCTATGGCATTTGCGTTTTGGGCACTTAAAATTTTGGGAGTTTGAGCACTGGATGAGGAAATTCATGCCATTGAGAAGAACAACACATGGAAGTTGACTACACTTCCACCTGCAAAGAAATCAATAGAAGTCAAGTGGGTGTACAAGACCAAATTCAAACCTACTGGAGAGGTGGATCGTTTTAAGGCGGGATTGGTTGTCAAACGGTATAAGTAGAAGTCAGGTATTGATTATTTTGAGATCTTTGTACCTGTTGCCAGACTTGACACTGTTCGTATGATTATTTCTCTTGTTGCCAATAATCATTGGAAAATTTATCAAATGGATGTGAGATTTGCATTTTTGAATGATATTCTTGAAGAGGAGGTGTATGTTGAGCAATCAGCTGATTATATTAGAAGGGATCAAGAAGATAAAGTTTACAGGTTGAAGAAGGCATTGTGTGGCTTGAAGTAAGCTCCTCGAGCTTAGTACACTCGTATTGATTCTTATTTTGTGGATAATGGTTTTTAGAGATGCCCTTTTGAGCATACTTTGTACATCAAATTCAATAATAGAGATGTTCTTATTGTATACTTGTACGTGGGTGATTTAATTTTTACAAACAACAATTCTAAATTAATTTTTGAATTCAGGTAGGCCATGATTATTCAATTTGAGATGACAGATTTGGGATTGATATCTTACTTTTTTGGTATTGAAGTTTGTCAGACAGATAGTGGGCTTTTTATTTCACAGAAAAAATATGTTGGTGATATTTTGAAGAGATTTAAGATGGATGTTGCTAAGCTAACGATGACCATTGTTGAAGAAAAATTGAAGTTGACAAAAGATGGTACTGGCGAATTTGTTGATGCTACTTATTTTAGAAGATTGGTGGGGAGTCTCAGATACTTGACTTCTACGAGACCTGACATTACATATGGTGTTGGTATGATTAGCAGATTTATGGAATTTCCACGCTAATCCCACTTGCAACTGTAAAGAGAATTTTGAGATACGTTCGAGGCACACAATTTGATGGCATTTTTTATTCGTGTGCTGATAATCCTAGTCTAGTTGGATTCATAGACAGTGATTGGGTTGGTGATACGATACAAAGGAAGAGTACTTCACGTTATGCATTTTATTTGGGTAATGGTGTATTTTCTTGGTCATCTAAAAAACAACAAGTGGTGGCTCTGTTTACAGCTGAAGTAGAGTACATGACACAAGCACTCTAGTTGAGAAGAATGCTTGGGTTTTTACAACACAAGCAAGATGGCCCTACCAAGATATTTTGTGATAGTAAGTCTACAGTTGAATTGACGAAAAATCAAACACATTGACATTAAATTTCATTTCAGTCGTGAATCGGTGCAAGACAAGGAGATTGCCATTGATTATTGCAAGACTGAAGATCAAGTTGCTGACATTCTTGCCAAGCCACTCAAGTTGAAGTCGTTTATGAAGTTGAAGAAAATGCTAGGCATGATCAAGTTCAAAGATTTTGGTTTAAGGGAGACAATGTAGAATATTAAACCAAAATCCAGAACCTTCTACACGGTTGGCCGAAAATCCAAATTAGAATTAGTTTTGGTTATCTATCTTAATTAGTTTGGTTGTTTTTTAAGTTCGTTAAATATATGTAGTACTGCTGTAGTTGTGTGTGCGTGAAAAACCTTAAGAAAAACTTATAAAAGAGCCTGCCGCCTCAGGTGACTGAGAAACAATTTAAAAAAAAAAAAAAAAAAGTTTGGTTGTTTTAGTTTTTGAAGCCTTTGTCCCATCATTATCTCTGATTTTTTCATTTGTTTATTTTATATCAATTAAAATATATTGTGTCGTTCTTATTTCGGCTTTTCTTACTTTACCCGAGTAGAATTGTGTTTGTGACTTTTGATCCTTCATATTTACTTTCAAAAATTAAGTTTACACTTTCCAACCCTCATCTCTCCTGCAACCCCACTCTCCTCCGACGGGAGCTGCATCGTGTGTTACTATTTGTTTCACTGTGCGCACCGGCATCGGCCAACAGGGAAGGTAAAAAAATTCGTCCATCGAGAGAGACGCAAGAGGAAAAGCTTGCAGATATTTTTTTGCTTGCTTGGTCTCATATATATATGTATCTGAATATATATTTAGAGAGAGGAAGTGAAAGAGTTTGTCGGCAAGAGGGAGGGGAAACCAGGATCTCCTACCGGAGACTCGGAGGGGAGGGGAGCTGAGCTGTGGCAGAGATGAGAGTTGGAGAACGTAAGAGCAATTTGAAAGTCAATACAATGAAACCACAAAAAATTATATTTTTAGTTATCTGATAAAACGAATTTGTTAGAAAAAAAAAAAGAAAAAAAAAATAAAGTAGTCAAAAAAGATAAAACGGACATTTGAAATTCAAGAAAGCAGAAAAAATAGCCCAAAAAAATAATAATAATAATAATAAAATAAAAAGTAATCCGTTCAAGACCCCATGTTTGAATGGGAGTCATGACAAGTGTTAGATCCTGAAGTTCAAGAATCAGAGATTAGGTTACGAGCGTAACGTTGATCAAAGTCTAATAGCCTTCTGAATTACATATTCATTTTGTTTAACTGACCTCCACATTTGTAGTGACAGCATCAGCATAAATAAAAGTAAAAAAAGAAACTGTCTAAAGTAATTACTTGCGGGTTTCATGCCTTCAATGGTTACTTGGTTGACTCCACTCGGACACTCTTAACTAGTCACGAACTTCGTTCGTCCAGATTTGAAAGTGCATATTTCTAACTAATCATGAGTAATGCAAAAATGATTATATTAGAAATGTTTTTCCTTCTCATATAACAACTTCTAATCGAGCACCGAAAGGTCGACTAACGGTCAAAGAATCACCACACCATCATGTTTGAACCCTGCGCTCTCTGTGACCTTCAATGCGCTAATACTTGAATCAACAAGGCCTTGATTCCAATGTTTTTATAATTATAATTAATAAATAAATATATAAAAACAGCAGTTTACCAAGGCGAAGAATAATTTGAAAGGTGAATAGCACTTAAGATGGCACCAATCTGTTGTCAAGAGGGATAGCTTTCTGCAATGTCTTCCTGTTAACACTGCACACACTAATTTAGCTTGTTTCCTACGATGGTCTGTTCTTTACTCCATTGGGAGCTTCCAGGCATTTACGGATCTAGAGGATTTGTTTAGAGGAGAGAAGAAAGAAACATACGAAGATTAGAAGAAAACGTAATTACTTACACACTCTAAAATATTTTTGAGTAATTAACAAAGAAAAGATAATAATAGCTTCTTTTTCCTATCTTTTCCTTTCGAAACCTTTTCGATGTGAAATGATAACTTGAGAAAACAAAAGAAAAAATGCAAGTGTGAAAATACAGAAAAAAGTTTGGAACACTAAACACAACGAAATTAATCAGTCTATCTCATCAATCATTGCTGCTAGTAACATTTACAAAATCATACAGTTGGTGTTAGTGCTGGAGGTATGCAACTTTCCTCATGAATTCATCTCACCAGGCTGATAAGGCGATTTGTTTAAGTTATCTTGCTCTGGTTTTATCTGTTGTCCATCTATTGACATTGATCCAGAATATGAAGCCTGACAAAGGCATCAAATAAAGACAATGGGTTAGGACTTAAAAAAAAAAAAACTCTTGCTTTTTTAAAAAAAAAACTCTTGCCTCAAATATACATATACACAAAAGCATATTCTGAAAGCTCACCTTCAAGCATGCCGCTTCTTTAAGTATATCTGTTTCTCTTGCACACTCCATTTCTTTCTGATCCTCCTGAAGATACAACAAGACCAGAAATAAATCACATGAAGCTGGAAAATGAGACATCCGTAACATAAAAACACCATCACATGAACCATGCCAGACAAAAGTCCTGAGTTTTTAGGTTTAAAAAAAACGGACATAGGGGTAAAATAGTTATTTTACAACCTGAATTTGAATTTAGGCCAAAAATAAGATTTAGGGGTAAAATGGTCATTTTACAACCCACGAGATCGATTGAGAGAATTTTTAGATCACAAATTAGTTCTTTATTTTTTATTTATATTTTTTTCTTTTTTTTCGTTTTTTGGATTGAATCTTGATTGGAGTAGAATGGCTATTCCATCACTTGTGTAGAACACCTTTTCCCACTTAGGGTCCGTTTGGCGCAACGAAAAACAACGAAAAGTAGCAAAAAATGTGATTTTGAAAACTTTTTGGCGTTTGGTGCACATATCTCGAACTATATTTTTTGAAGATGAATAGTAGAATTTCCGTTTCAACAAATTGGATTTTCGTTTGGACGGTTTCAAAATTTTGTATCAGTTATGACTTCTTTACAGACTAAACCGGACTCGAAACGCTACCGTTTCACACCTATTCCTCTGCAAGAACCGTTCTCTCCTCCTGCAAGATTCTCCACCTACACTTCCTCCCTTCAATTAAACGTAACAATTAAAAACAAATGAAGAAGCTCGTATTGGCCATGGTGTGTCTTGGGTTTGGAGATTTTTCTACTTCTTTTTCCAAACTAAGCGTGAATAGGTTGAGAACGTTTGTTTTCTTTCTTTTTACAATTCTATTGGTAGCCCATGTGTTGGAATGGAGAGAGAAAATATCTTTGGTTGGTTGTATTTCACAGATTCCGTGCCTCTACAGTCAGAATTCCAAATGTGCTTAGCAAACCGTCGAGAATGCGCCTGCCGTTTGGACACAGCAAGGCTGTGGGCGTTAGAACAATTTACGGTGGTCCATTTGGACGCAATTTGGTAGTACCAAACCATTGGAACAGCTTGCTGCGAATTGTTTGGACGATTAAAAAAAAAAAAAAAAAAGAGCGTCCAAACAGTTTATATAATCTGTTGGAACGGCTCCAGAAAAATTGGTCACAATAGGTTGGAACGGTCCCAGAAAAATTGGTTACAATGGGTGTCATTCGGTATACTGGAAGTCTGTGGTGAGAATAGCAAAAAATTTTTTTACTATTTAATTAACTGAATTCCAATTATCGCCTTTTTTTTAGAAGGTATTGGATTTTTTTCGAACTTCGAGAAGGTAAAAAGGTGTAAAAATATAATAGAGATTTTCAAAAATTTTCAGAGATTCGCAGAGATTTTCAGCAAATTTTGTTATGCCAAATGGGCCCTTAATTTGGGAATAGCAATTCCAAAGGAATAGCATATCAACTTAATTTTTGGATACCAAACATAAAAATAAGTCCATTCCATTCCATTCCCACGTACCAAACATATCCATAGCCTCATATAGTCCATAGCATATTTGTTTGATTTATGAAGGATAAAACGTGGGATTGCTATTGTTCAGCACTTACATTAAACATGTTACCCTTAATTAATATTATAATATAATAATTCATTATGCTATATTTTATATAATATACTATGCCATTATTATCAAACATATATAATAGCATAGTACAATACATTACAAAAATAAACAGCTAGATAAACACAGAATTACAGCTCAAAATTAAAGCTTGAGCAAACAAGATATATAACCACAGGGTATTTGGTTTCTCGTCAAATTTTATTTACATGCTGGATTAAGGGAACTAGTTATTGTGGACATGAAGCAGAACAAAAGGGGAACTCAACTTACTGTGCTTTTAGTCTCAAGAGCTTCCCTCTTCACCCTGCCTGGAATATGCTTACTGTATAAGAAAAGTCAGGTTTAATATGTTAGCAGCTGTGACAACGACAAAATAGAAAACAGGAATAAATGGAAGAATGTACCAATCATCAACAACATCCATATCAGAATCACGATCCCATCTTTCATCATCATCTTCTTGATCATCATCAGCCTGAACGATAGAACATCTTGAGAAAGAACATTTTTGGCATGCAATTACAATCTCATGATGTAATATCAAGAAAACGGCCATGAAGAGATTAATACTGAATTAGCAGACAACAAGAGTAGGAATCACGAGTATAACCCCTTGACTAAAAGCTCAACGTGAAATTTAAGGGTCAAACTAGTGCTTTAGGATATTGACAATTTAGGACCAAAATAGAGTGCACACCACAGTTTAAAACCCATTGCGTCTCGGTCAAAATAATGTCATTATAGGATATTGCGATCATCATAGATATAGAATAGGATCGTTCCCTAGTTTAGGTGATTTTATTTTATTTTTATGACCTAATTTCTAACTTGGAGAGTAAAGCAATTCCAATCAACCCTTGTTCTTTGACATGATATCAAAGCAAAGATCCTAATTCTTTGAATTTTTTTTTTCTCTGGGTTCTTGTATAATCCTTCAGTTCTAATCATAGCCCCCAATACCAAGAGTTCATCCTTGCTAGTCAACATTGACCTTTGTCAGCCAATAAACCATTATCAATCATCATTTGGCTCAGTCAACATCGGGGTCAGCATCATCCATCTACCTCGTTGGTATTGCTCATCTCCATCGTCATCGTCGGTGTCACTCATCTCCATTGCCACCATCAATAATTAGCATTCTCTTCATCGCACTATGCAATCGCAAAAACCCTAGCCACTGCAGCAATCTCAGCCTCATCGTCACAAGAACCCTAGTCAATCTCAAACTTCATCATTAATCTGCCAGTTTGGTTATTGGGCTCCTCGTTGTTGACTCTTAATGGTCCAATCTTTGTTCTTACTATAGTTTTAGCAATGGCTCCAAATCCAATACCATCACTAGTACTCTACTCATAGAATCAAAGTCCTTTAGTTGGCCTAACCATTTAACTACCTAGAAGTTAAATGGTAAAAATTATATCCAATGGCTAAGGCAGTCGAAATTGCCTAAACTGGACTTGGCAAATAAAGACATCTCACAGTCCATGCTGAAATACCCTTTCTTTTTGTTGGGGGGGGGGGGGGGTTAAGGAACATGATGGGTTTGCCAGATTCATTTTTATAGAAGTCGTCATTGAACCTCTTCTTAGCCCTCCTACAACACTTGGATTTAAGATGACACAAACATTTTGGGTCTTCTATGGAATTCTATGAAAGCCAAGAGATATGTGTACTCATCTGGATTGCTGAAAAAAGATTTGAGATTATGTTCATTTGTTATACTCTAGTGATCTCAGTCATATTTATAATGTCCCTAGTAATTTCTTCAATTTCAATAGTGTGGAAAAACACCCTAGAAAAGATATATGAAGAATGTATGCTCTTCAATCCCTATCGGTTAATATCAATGAAATGTAGAGGCAACAGGAACAGATAGTAGTATTGAAGTTCCTTGCTAGTCTTAATCCAGATCCTGAACCAGTGAAGTCAAAAATTCTTGGTGGTGCTTCTCTCCCATCCCTTGCCGAGACTTACTCTCGCGTACTAATGGCCGCTTGTCAAATGACTGCTCCAGTTGATGGGCGCGTCACTCAAGATAATTGTTGAGGAGATCACAACAATAAGAGCAAGGAACTTGACCAAAGTGTACACATTGTGGGTAGATTGGACATCTCTAGGAAAAATGTTGGAAACAATTTGTGAACCTACTCAGATGGCACATGCTGCTACTGCTGATGCTCCTACTCCCACTGATATGACTACTAATAGTGAGATTCATTCTTCTCCACCTATGACTATTTCTAGTGAGGAATAGTCTAAGTTATCTATATCAAGCAGCTCACCAGGCATCCCTCCATACAGCTTCTCTTGCACACCGAGACAATCCCACTGTTTGTCTTTCTATTTTACCTCTAGCACTTCGGATTCTTGAATCTGGTGATTCAAACCATATGTCTGACATATCCAATTTGCTTTCTAACATTCAATATTCATATAACTATTCTTCCTATTATTACAAGCAATGGTCTCTCATAAACCAATGGAGGCATTGGTACAACATATCACTTTCTTTTCTCCTTTATCCTTTGTTTTATATGTGTCATATTTTTTGTGAAATCTCATGTCTGTTAACAAGCTTACAAAACGATTAAATTGTTTAGTAACTTTTAGCAAGCTTACAAAACAATTAAATTGTTCATTAACCATCAAACTTAACTTTTTTTTTTTGATAGGTAAGCCAGGGGACCATCAAACTTAACTTTGTCATTATTCAGGACAAAAAGACAAGGAGAGGATTGCTGGAGAGTAATAAGTTAAAAGAGTTTACTATCTCGATGCGCCATTAGGATCAAAAGCCTATCCTGCAGCGGCATCTCCTATGGATATTCATTGTCGTGGTGGTCATCTGTCTCTTGATGGGCTAAAATTTATGATACCCAACCTGCGACATTTAAAGTCCTTAGCATGTGAATCATGTCAATTAGGAAAGCATCATCCAGCTTCCTTTTTCCCTAGATTTAATAATAAGAATTTCAGTCCTTTTTCTTTAGTTCATTTAGATATTTGGGATAAAAGCCATGTAGTTTCCAAATTTGGTTTTCAATATTTTGTTACATTTGTGGATGATTTTTTCCGAACTACTAAGATTTATTTCATGAAATATCATTCTAAATTATTTACTATCTTCAAATCTTTTGCATTGAAATTCAAACTCAATTCAGTTTGCCCATTAAAATTCTTTATAGCAATAATGCCAAAGAATACTTTTACCCTTTCATAAATTTCATGCCTTCCCTCGGCATGCTTCACCAATCATCTTGCCCTTACACTCCACAAGAAAATAGCGTTGTTCAAAGACAGACTTTAAATCTCGATGAAAATGCATGTTTGGTGTTTGAAATGAATATTCCAAGAGTGTATTGAGTGATGCTATCCTTACTACATGTTAATTAATAGGATGCCATCTTCTATTTTACGTGGTTGGTCTCATCATTCCATCCTATTTTCCAATCAACCTCTTTGTTTTACTAAATATTTGGGTATGTTGCATTTGTTCATCAGCTTGATAGTGGGTTTGACAAAATGGCTCCCTGAGCTCATAAGTATCTTTTTGGGATATTCTTGTCTACAATAAAGATACAGATCTTATAGTCCATTCCTTAATTGGCAACTTGTCTGTCAAATGTCACATTTTTTTAGTCAACCCATTATTATCTAAATCTCAATCTGTGGCTTCTTTTGATGAAAATCTTTCCATAACAATTCTTCCTTCTCAACCTGTGTCTTCTCTTAATAATATATCATCCTTATCGATTCTTCGTTCTCACTTTGTGTCCTCTCCATCTAGTTGTCTATGTCATCATGATTTGCAGGTTTACACCCAATGTTGGGTATTGAGCTTCTTCCTGTAGCTTTAAACACTTCACCATCCTCGCTTGCATCTCCAACATCAGATTAGATTTGCCCATTGCAATCAAGAAAGACTTCTAAGACAGTTAAACATTTCAGTCTTTCTAAAGCATGTTATTATACTTTTTGGATACCATTTGAATGAGAGAATATAACCATTCTCCTAAAATACCATTCTTCCAAAAGCAACAGCAGCATAAACACCCATAAGCTATGTCTAAGCATTGGATTCATATGGTTCTCGTGTCTGACAATAAGAAGGCACAACAAATTATTCATATTTTTAGTATATTACTTTTAATTTTTAGGGAAAACAGAATCTACAATGCTCCATGTATAATATATGCATTGTTTTGTGGTAATGTTACATTACTAAACATGCTAGGTTTGGGTGATCTGACTTGGAATGGACGCTCTGATCATCTAGAAACAATGCTAGTTATCATCAATGGCAGGACTCATCGGAAACGAGTGAGGTGAGAGCCAAGGAAGCCCAGAGAGAGAGAGAGAGATAGAGTCAAGACAGAAATTTGGCTACAACGAAGAGTTCGAATGGATAAAAGAATGGAAAATGAGGGTATTTATAGGGGAAGGGTCGGGACAAATAAGTTGAACTCCACCCACCTGGAGCAATGGCCCCAAGAAAGGTGGCAAACTACACATGGCCTAACCCAACCGTTAGTGGGAAGACTCGAACAAGTAGTGGCAGTGTTCCTGCAAAGTCAAGGAGGTACAAATATTGTGGTTATAGTATATGAAGGAGCACGTCCTAGTTGGGTTTGTTCAATAGTGCTCTCTTTTAAGCTAGTCAGGGGTCTCTTAACAAATCCCCTTGGCTCTAACTACCAAATCACCTATCAACGACGATCCCACAAGCAAATGGATGACCATGAGACCTTTGGAGGTCCTCACAGTTGAGTGGTGTCCCCAGAGAGCCCTGGCCTTGCACCTTTCCCAAGGTGATATTGAACTCTTTGTTATGGCTAAGTGCTGAAACTTGGAAGTGTAGCAGGTGGCAGGTCCCGCATGGAGATAATCCATTCGAATGAAATGCTCTGCGAGGATTACCTGCAATGAGTGGTCTGGAATAACCCTAGACTCTAATGCCCCCGTGGGAGGTGGTGCCTAAATGGGGAACGACTGGTGAGACTTTGGCAATGGCATGCTGCCACTTAAATCTCCACAGGGGAGGCGGAGGAATTGGCAGCTATGGTAGGGCTGACAGGATGCCCAATCGTCTACACTGGATAGGCAGGTGTCCAACCACACATGTCAGAATAAATATATCGTTCAGCACAGGTAATTCCTACATCTGGAAGAATCCATAAACTAAAAGTTTCCATACCTAGCTTTTGAGTCACTTTTCCCTGAGATATCATGCAGAATAATACCAAGAGAGAACTATGCATTTGCCATAATTAAATGAAAGAAAGCATCAGATATCCAGCCAAGCCCATCAATTGACAGCAAAACAAAAGGGAAAGAACTTTAGCACCTATAAATATTTCACTCTCACTAGATGCAGAAACAAACCTCTGGGAGATCAGTATCTGGCGGTCTCTCCTGGAACTGCACACTAGGTGCATGCTGAAGCTTTGACAAATTATCAAGAAGCTTTGCTCTTATTTCATCTAGAAGTTGACGTGAATTCTTGTTTTCCATGTTACTCGGAGCAACATGAAGGGTATAGTCTGGACCGAAATATTCATAGTACTCATGTTGTGGCATCTTGTCTCCAAGCTCTACCCCAAGTGCCACTCCGGTCTGTTATAAAGATAATATCATAGTTGCTTAACTCAAAAGAAATGCAGGAGGTGTTCCAAATGGAAACGCAGGACTTGCCAACACTATCTGATATTTTATGTTCAGAAAAGGCATCCATGTTCCAAGTTTCATATTAAAGATCAGCAGGGAAAATAACAATTCATTCCTGAATTGGCAGCCAATTGATTTTATTTTGTTAGCTTGATGCAATTATATGCTAACCTACACAAGCAGAGGAATTGGCCAAGATAGCAGCCCAAGAACCAAACCTCTAAAGGTGAATGGATTAGATATATCTTGGCATAAACCAAAAATGGGAGAGAGAGAGAACGATATGAACAATCTGATGTCCATTGTATATTAATGACAATTAGCACAATAAAAATAACATTAAGAAGAAAGTACCAGCCTTTTCCATGAAAGGACAACTGGTATATAACTCGACAAAATAGGAAAACAATGTTGCCATACTAAATTTAGCCATAATCAAAACCCAGACACAGCCACAACCATATTAAATATGTGATTGTTGTTTCAAGTTTCAACATGTTCCAATAATAGGACCCGAATTAATTGAGCAAGGCCCTTGGTTGAGTGGCAGCTGGTTTCACTTGCCTGCTCATCCACCCAGGTTCAAAACCCCGGGCTGTCCCTCCCCCCCTCCCCACTTACCTATCAAAAAAAAAAAAAAAAAGTAGGACCCGAATTAATTCTGAGAAAGGGGTAAATAAAGCCTACACCTGAGACAAACTCTAATTGCAGCTCCCACCAAATTATAGATTAAAAAAAAAAAAAAAAAACAAATGGAAGGTAACAATGAAACTGTAGTAAAAAAGGATAAAAAACTGAAAGATAAATCTTCAATATACACTAAAATCATGTAGTTGCCTTCTTTTTTTTTCTTTTTCTTTTCTTTTTTTTTTTTTTCATATCATGCTTCCAAATCCTATGTGGCATCCCATTTTGCTCTCCATTCTATTTCTCCTTGTTTTACAAATTTTTGAATTAAATTATAAATATTTCATTTAAAATTTGAAATTATTAAGAAACAATACAACTCAACAAAACCCTAGTCTTAAACTAGTTGAGATCAAAGACTAAATATCACTGGCAATCTAAAAGTCTAAATATCTTCTATCCCTCCCGCTCACTCTTCCTCACTCAATCACCAATTTCATTGATAATCCAAAAGTAATATTTCCCTTATGGGAAGTTTTTTACCGTAGTAATGATAATAATAAAAAGTTTTACCAAATTAGAGTGATGTGGGAAATATGTAGTTATGATAATAATAAAAAAATTTTACCAAATTAGAGCGATGTGGAAATATTTACCACTATAGGAAAAAAGTCCTAAGTACTATTTACGACTTCATTAATTACCTAGAAGTCGTAAGTGGCACTTACGATTTCAACAACTTCAACATTAACTCTTTAAGAGTCTCAACAACTTCAACATTAACTCTTTAAGAGTCGACTCTAACATTAATTGCGTATAACTCGTTAGTGGTACTTACAACTTCTCCCTCACCAGCAACGCACGCAATTAATTTAAGTGCGGATGCAATTAATTGGGGCGTGAATAAATTTCTTGGAAATTAGACAATCCACTATCAATTGATATATAAAGTTAATATATAAATATAATATATTACATTGACTATAAATTTACTAAATTATTTTTAATTAAAATTAAATATTATAATAAAATTTTTATATTAAGATATTATGTAATTAATATTATTCACATTAAAAGCTATTAGTTAAACATTACTATTATGCCATGATATATTACCAAATATTATTAGTTATACTAAAAATTATATTAAATTAAATTAAATTTATAATTTAATTAACATAATTAATAATATTATAATATTAATAGATTATATAATTATATTAATCATATTAAATAATATTAATTAAGCATAATATTAAATAATAATTTTAATTAAAAATAATTTTGTAAATTTATATAGTCAATGTAATATATTCTATTTATGTATTAACTTTATATATCTATTAATAGTGGACTGTCCAGTTTCTAGGAAATTTACTCAGGCTCAAATTAATTGCATCCACACCCCAATTAATTGCATACTTTGCAAGTTACGAAAATGTCGTAAATACCACCTACGTAATGTTAAAGTAACAAGTAGCACTTACGACTTTTAAAGAATTAATGTTGAAATTTTTGAAGTTGTAAGTGCAACTTACGACTTCTAAGTAATTAACGCATTCGTAAATTGTTATTACGGCTTTGCCCCTATACTAGTAAATATTTTCCACTCCACTCTAATTTGGTAAAATTTTTTATTATTATTAGTGCTGTGAAAAAAACTCCCTTATCCCCTCCCTCTCTTTTCTCTCTCTTACCCACTAAATTCCCGTCCATCTCCCTCTCTCTGTCTCTTGGCCCAAAATAATACTATGAGTAGTAATACTAAATTACTAATAAGGACACTAAAAGCATCGATATATTGAAAAAAAAAAGGATAAAAAGAGAAACAACACACAAATTAAACAATTGAGAAATGGTTTAAATATATATTTGATTTTTCTTTAAATTGACTTTTCAGTAATTAATAATCTACAAAATTGTGCACCACCTGTGCATAGAACAGGTTACCACTTGTAGTCTAATAGATATCAGTGTATTATAGTTTACTAAATAAGAAGTTAGGTAAACCATCAATTTATCCTTTCAAAAATAATTAAACCCAAAAACATGTACACTTAGAAGGCATATTTTTGGTCTTGTATATACAAACACTAGTTGTTGGCAAAACATATATTTTGCGGTTATCAGTCTATTCTAGTCATTAACACATAAACGTTCTTACCATTTAGCAAAAGCGTTGCCAAAATCTTAAGTACTTTTTCACCAAATTCTGAAAACATGTAAATATTCGCATCTTTATGTCAACAAAAAGCACCTTTAAATGACTCATAAAACTGAGATTCAATAATTGCGGCAATCTCGCACAACATGGTCAAGTAATACCTCATAGCACCAGCAGCGAGCAACGTTGCGTATTGTATAGCCACCTCCACCCACCAACAATAATGGTACATTGAAAGATCTCATGTATCTTACACACTCTGCATGACCTTTTATTGAGAGATTAAAGCAGCCTAATCTGTCTCCGGACAAAGAATCTGCACCACACTGCAGGACCACAGCACCAGGCTTGAAAACCTCCATGACTTTGCCCATTATTGGCTTAAACAAGGATTGGTAGCTCTCATCATCGATACCATCATCTAGTGGGACATTAAGAGAGTAGTATTTCCCCTTCCCATAACCAATATCACGTATATCCCCAGTTCCAGGGAAATAATCTCCAAATTTATGAAAGGAAACAGTCATAACCCTGTCTGTCGTATAGAATGCCTCCTCTACACCATCACCATGATGAATATCAATGTCCACATACAAAACACGCTGCAGGTTCAATACAAATAAAGTACAAATTATATCATGAGAAAGGTTGACTAAGCAATGTTATCTTAACATATGGAATACACAGGGCAAGTGAAAGGAGTGGTTTTCACTAGCTAAACAAAAGAAGATTGCAGAGCAGAATTACCATGCAAGCTGCCAACCCAATATAGTCTACTAAAGATGATTGACTTCTAATGACAATATGCTGAGTGTAAGGGGATATATTCCTTTTTTAGCACCATTCTTCAACAAAATATTACTTAAAGATCAGTATTAGTTTAAGTTACCACTAGAAGAAAAGCAATTAGTATAATTAGTGTTCATGTGCACCAATTAAGGTTAAGTGAATCTGTTATATGATAACATTAAAAGCATATGGACAGGTCAGAAGAGGGATCCTAAAGCAGATATACAGTTTTTATAAGCGGCAATATAAAGGGCCATGTGGGAAAAGATAGAGGATATAAGACAGCTGATAGAGAGGCTCTGGATTTGGAGAGAAACAATGAAGGAAGGTTGACATAGGGGCACACAACAATTCTAATGTAATAATGGAAAGTGCATAAGCACATTAAATAAGTAATTAAACAATAGATATATGCATCAAGAGATGCAAAGAAGGTAGGGGAAGAAGGCATTCAAGAAATAGATGGCACCTATAGGAAACAGATCCTCGTGACTGACCAGAAGTAATTCAGAAAAAAGTAGTTAAGTATAAATTTTAAACTACTTTTTATTGGTGCTTTCTTAGAGCCTAACATGTGATGACGATCAAATGCATTACCATTATCACGCAAAAATATAAATAAAAGCAGGCAAAAAGATTTCACCAACCTCGTGTACTTTAAGAAGTTCCAAAATTGCCAAGACAATATCATTCACATAACAAAAACCAGAAGCCTCGCATTTCTTTGCATGATGTAGACCCCCAGCCCAATTTATAGCAACATCACAAGATCCATGGTTTAACTTCACAGCACCACCGATTGAACCGCCTGCATAAGTCTGACAAAAAGAATATAGGCCATCAAACACGGGGCAATCTTCCCCAACGTTGAACCTCTTCAGCTGCCTAAGCTGATCCTGTTGAGTTTCTGGAGTGATGCTCCTTAGAAATGTAACATAATCATCAGCATGAAACCTACAAAGATCCCTATCCCTAGCAAGAGCAGGCTTTACAACATGCATATGTTGCAATAAACCATAGTGGGCTAGAAGCACATGTGTCATTCGCATACGATGTGGCTTCATTGGGTGACCTTGCCCATAATAGTAATTGCCAACCTCTGGGTCATAAAAATAGAACACTTTCCTTTTCACCCCATCTGGACCAGATGGCAGGGAATTCCCTCCAGTTTCCATCTCTCAAACTTAATGAAAGGCTCAAATGAAGCAGAAATAAAATGCCCTGTTGCCATGGATAAGTCATGTAAATAACAAATGGTACACTTACAGCTCAAACCAAATCAAATGCAGGTAGCAGTTATAGAGAGAGAGAGTGTGTGTGTGTGTGTGTGTGAAACTGCATAATGTTACATCAGGTTAAAAAGGACTTCCAAAATACTCTCAACACCTCAGTTCAGTATCATAATTGAGCAAGAGAATAGGAGAAAAGTTATCCGAAAATCAATCCTATCAACCAGCAGCAGAAAGAAAATTGGGTCATATCAAACAAAAGGTCCCAACCCTAAGAAAAACAACAAGAAGCAGCGGTAGCTTGCAACTCAACAAAGAAAAATTTCCTTGTTCCTACGGGATCTCTCAACCTCAACTGAGGAATCAACTCTCTTATTGCCTTTCTTGGTGCACCCAGAAACACATTCTACTGTCCACTAAGAAATGTGTTGCCGTTGTGTCATGGTTCACAACGGTTGCAAGATTGAATACATTCAAAGGTGATCTGATATGTCTTACTGATAAATATTGTACGCCAAACACATCTTAAGCTACATGTAACACGATACCAAATTCAATAGCTGATACATGGGACACAAAATACTTCGAACTTCATTGAGCTCCACAAATTGCAATAAAATGTGGTTTGGCAATTTTTTTAGTATTTGGAATGCAGCCAGTAAATTACAAAAAAGATAGAAATGAACAGTGGTAAATCTGCTCAAATGGATTCTGGCAAAGGATTTCTGTTCAAATGGCCCCTTCGAATGGGGGGAAAAAATGTGTGTTAACAACAGACGACACACTATTGATGATATGTTGCCCAATAACTAGTAATTTGTAGTGGAGCTCTTGAATAGTTGATGCTAGAATTGACTCTGTAATGCAACTAAAACAATTAAAAGGGAACCCCAATGCATGAGGCTAGCATTTCTGGGGAGAGTCAAATGTACAATCTTATTCCTTCTTGTAGAGAGGTAGTTCTAAGGTTTGAACTCCTGATCCCAGGTTGTAGTAGAACAGCCTTACCATTGCTCAAATGCAACTCAAACAAACATGGAATAAAAAAACACGTCCTGGTTGCATTCTTTTATCAAGATAATATTCAACAAATTTTGTATTAATAATGCATTAGAGGGGTGTAACTTGTGTACAAAGGAGAATAGAGTCAAAAGAGCTAAGCTCAAAAATTGAGCTCACCTAAGAAAAATTAATTTAAAGGGAGCTCAACTAGTATATCAAAATTAATATTAAGCGATTATTACTAAGTTTGAAGAATAATAACTACAACAATAACAGTGTTGAAAAATCTTGAGAGGAACCTAGAATGGAAAGAAAACCAACTTAATTGCATGTGAGAGAGATTAGACAGAAAATCTATAACCCTTGATGTTACGCGAAGGCCACGTTAATCGCAATGGCTCATATTATAATATGCACAAACTGGAATAAACAGCCCATAAACACATTTCTGTCTTCCATTTTCACAGCCCACAAAGAGTGGCACTTACCAAAGGGACTAATTAGCCCAACAAAGGGGATGGTGGGGGTGGAAACATGAAGGAAAATTTACTCTGGCAGGCTTTTTCCAGGTTTGTATATATATATTCGGGCCTCCTTTGAATGCTAGACTAGAATATATAATAACCCATAAGGATTTAGTCAAATGAGAAAAAAGAGAACATTTGGAAACTCAATGGATCTCAATTCCAGGTTTTGTTACCCAAAAAGTGAATCGTTCTGATACAAGGAACAGAAATACACCACAACACACCACACTCTAAAGGTGATTCCATACAGTGAAACTTGTGTAGATTACAGTGTTAAAATTTAAAATACTTAAGAAATTTCCTTTTAATAATTGGACATTCAATAAAATACAAAGTTCACAAAAGAAGAAAGGTTGGAGGATTATTCTTTTTTGTTTAGTATAGATTATCTGGAGAGAGAGGAATGGAAGGTTGTTTAGAGACTTAGATATCATTTACATACAATTAAGATATTTTTTTTTTCTCCATTTTTTATATCTAGGGGCAAAGAGCCACACATGGAAAAAATTTTGACCTTTGTTGAGTTTATGGATTCAAAATATAGGCTTATTAGGATATGATTTTTAATCAGATAGCATCCTCTTCATGCCTTCCTTTATTAATAACAGTCAGATATTCTTTATCCAAAATATCACATAAAACACATCTAAAAACAAAATGTTCATATTTTTCAAGTTCTCCTACCCAAACTCCACTCTCCTAGATTTTAGTTCATTATATTTAACTTTGTTCCCAATAGATTTTTTTTATAAAGTTTTTGTTCCTAATAAACCTTTTATGAAAATAAATAGGAAAAACTTTTAAGGTCAAATAGAAAAATTCCTTATTTTGGCACGACCATGTGCATGTTTCAAAATGTACATTCTAAATAAATAAATCGCTAGTGTATTACTGTTATGTGGTGACACAGGTTGCAGGTGGTTTTTTTTAAGCATGTCAATGGCAACCTAGTGCCTCACTACTACTAGAGGTTCACCAGTCAGTTTCCTTTGGTAGGCAGGATTCATTTGTTTGCTTAGCTCTGCAGCAAAGCGTCAAGCATCTTAAAAACATAATTAAAGAACAAATTCGTTGGATTTATTCCTCAAAACACCTCACGGGAGAAGGCATTTGTGCTGCAGGGATACTAGCTCTTCCTAAAGCCTAAAACATCAAATAATTAAGCTGATATTTTTCTTAATTTTTTTTTCCAGAATCCAAAACTAACCCGGCATCAGAGATTCACACATGATCTTCACTTGCCTCCCTTTTGCTCAACTACGGGACAAGAAGATTGAAGCTATAATGGTCACATCACTGGTGAAAGAACTGTTTGTAAATATGGAAGTATTGTTCTGAATGGAGTGGCCCGGTATGCAATAATAAAAATACAGACATTCTGATATATCTAAAACTGGATAACACCCCACTTCACTCCATAAATGCAAAACTCTGGTTCTGTACAACGCTTGATTTCTGACTTGAGCACATATGAAGGAATATAAAAACTTACATTGTCAAATTCGGAGTACAAGAAAAATGACAGATATAGCAAGTAGGGATTAAGCTATAAGACATTAGTCTCGAGCTTATAATGGTTGCCGAAACACAAATCCGCGCTGGTCAAGCTAGAAACAATGCCCAATCTGCGCGGAGGTGGATATGATATGTCTAGTCCTAAAGAAGGAAAATAGATCCAACAGAAAACCCGTGGAAAAGCATAGAGTAAGTAATCGACATACGCACTCTTTCATGAAATCAAAGATAAATCGACACCCAGAAAATAGCAAAATAGATCTAGCAGAAAATAAATATCTTTGAATGTATACCGTAACACTGGTTTCCTCTCTACTTCTGGTCTTCTCTGCTTGCCCTATAATGATAAACCGCGATTTCAGTAGCCGTCAGGATGAAAAAGGGATTTGCTCCTTGTTTTTGCCCGTCAGTGCAAATCGACAATGGAGCCCCAATCTTTCCAATGTTTAATCAATTATTGGCTGGGATACCAATTACTTTACTCACAAAGAAATAAAACTAAAAATAAATAATAAAAACAAAGACTTCGGGAATTCGTGATAAAACAGGAAAAAAATAACACTAGCAAAGATCCCGCTTTGCTGCACAGGTATGTAACTAAATTTTTTACAGTTCAAAAATTGAGCATATTTTAACTAATTATTATAGTTTTAAAATTTAATTAATAAATATATTTAAACGATATCAGATTATCATAATACTTTTATTATCATGTATTTTTGTTATAACCTCTCTATATATATATATATATTATTTATGTGTTAGAATTTTAACACTACAAAATAAAATAAAATCTTACAAATCTCTACAAACACGAATTACGAGATAGTAAAATTTAAATTCTTCACTCACTGCACGAATTACAAGACATTTACTTTTACAATTTTATTTTATTTTATATATACTTTTATACAACTCCAAACACACCCTTTATTAGAATTAGTTGACTTTATTTAGGAAATAGTTAAATTTTAATTTTTTAATTTTATTTAATGTTTTGGGTAATTGTATACCATTGAATAATTTGTAGAGTTATTATAATTGGAATTATAATTAGATTGGGATTAAAGATCCACTATAATTTAATAGACGTAATAGTATGCGATTAAGGGGTTTAAGGGAGCTGCAGTAAAAATATCTATTGCAAGGGTTGCAGTGGAAAAATGAAGAATGGAGATTTGTTTGCACTTTAATGACATGTGATTTTTGACATTCCACATTAATTGTACTCCAATTAGATTTTTAAAATTTTTATTTTTATTTTAAAAATAATTTTAATTAAAATAAATTAGAACTATTAGATTAAATGTAAACAAATCTCTATCATTCATTTTCCACTGCAGTCCCTGCCGTCTATATTTTCACTACAGCCCCTGGAACCCGCGATTAATAAATTAAGATTATAAATAGTGGGTCTTAATCAAGATTATAAATAGTGGGTTTGTGTGAAGAGGGAGAGAGAAGGCTGCGGCTGTGAAGAGGGATGGAAATCTGAAAGGTTAGTTTTTTTATTGAATGTTATACATTAATGAGATAAGTGAATAAAGTTAAATTGACTGGTAGGCAAAATATCAATTTATACATTTAAATAATGGTTGATTTTCGTAACCTTAGAGATTGTAGTCTCCTTTTGCAAAAGTACGTTTATACGAATGTAAATTGTATTCACAGTGCTGACAAATAATAATAATAATAAAAATTCCGTTATTACTGAATTAGCGGGTTTGATTGGGTTCATTAAAACTATTTAATAAGAAAATTTTATTAATTTTTTTGATGGAAGTTGTCGGCAGAAGAAAACAAATATATATATATATATATAACACTGGTTTCATTAACAAGAGTGACGGAAAAAAAAATTTTTTTGAGGGAAAAA
The DNA here is from genome assembly GCA_019916065.1 of Vitellaria paradoxa. Taxonomy (NCBI): domain Eukaryota; kingdom Viridiplantae; phylum Streptophyta; class Magnoliopsida; order Ericales; family Sapotaceae; genus Vitellaria; species Vitellaria paradoxa. The sequence continues at coordinate 1,957,279 of CM034239.1, forward strand.
CTTGCTGCTGCGCAGCAACTAGAAAGCATATATATATATATATATATATATATGTATATGTGATTAATTTTTTGTTTTTGAAAGTCGTATATGTGAGTAATTGATTGGGTGATTTTGAAAGTAATTTTTACATATATATAAGTGTATATATATTAGCTTAGTCATCCAGTTTTCAGAAAAATATCAAGTAAAATAAAAATATTGGCTAGATTGGATTGATTCCTGCGTGAATACATATACAGGATTATATATAGCCATTTGAGTGATTGGCCCTTGACAGATTTTTAAGAAATATATATATATATATATATTTTTCTTTTTTTTTTTCTGTGAAGATATTTATGGAGAGTTAGAACAATTTAACTAGTGTTATTAATTAAATTGTTAAAAGAAAGTTAAGAGTTTAATTTAATAATTTTATTAAATGTGAAGTTAAGGTAGACATTAAATAATAGATAATTAATTTTGTGTATTCAGGATTGAGACAAATTTTCCTAAGTTATTTTGTACTTACACTTTGGACGTCAGGTAAGTACTTTGCCTTACTAGTATTATTTTATAAATTATTCCATGCATAAATATTTGAAAATTGAAAATTTTTTGATTATTCTTTATGAAAAATTATATTATTTTGATAATGATATTATATGTTTTATGTTATTGAGTATAGGTAAAATTACTTGGACACTTGTATTTAATCCTGTAAATTATGAGATTGTGATGGAAAATTTATTTTGTGGTTATTAGAAATAAAAATTAAAGTCCAAGAGACAAACTCCTTAAGTGGTGTGACTCTGGCAACTAGGGAACAGGCCAGTGAAAACTGTAATGACCCTAATTCTCAACGATTGTAGGAACAGATCCGTAAAAACTGTGGTAACCTCAATCGGATCGATTTAGGGAAGAATCCATGAGTCAAACTGGGTGACTCTAAGTATAATATTGGATCCAACTGACACTGCCCATGAGAAAGTATATTGGCACATTTTATATTTAAATTTCATATATCCACGGATTAATATTTGTCATCACTATTGTGATTGACGGGGTGAATTATGGATGTTATTACACTCTAATGTGCAGGTTTTGAAATTGTTATTAATTATGCATGGACATTGTTACTTGAAAATTTTTCTTGATTAAATTGTTTATTTAAAAATTTATTATTTTCAAATTGATATTATTATTTTTGTCTTGGCAATCCATTCACTGGGCTTTTAACTCACTCCTCCTTTTAACATTTTTCGGGTGAGTATGGAAGAAATTAGACACGGACTCTGGCAGTTGGAACCTTTAAGTCGTGGCCTCTTAGGAACAATTTTACATTTAATTGAAAGATTTTATTTTGGTAGCTATATTAGAATTTAATGATTTAGAATATTTTAATTACTAGTTATTTTGAGTTTGAAATGTTAGCAGAACATTTTATTTATCCTTGTAAATTTTAAATGGCAAGGTTATTTTTCATTGAAGGTTATTTAATAACTATTGGTTGAATGAAAATTAGGTTTGCTTGTTCCTTTAGTTAAAGCTTAAAATGCTCGATCGATTACATCCCTAAGTAGGGTATGACAATTTTGAGTTTTTTTTTATGTTTTTTATTTTTTTTATTTTGATACTAGTGTTATTTTTATATTAAAAATTTTAGTGATTATTAAAAATTCGACACGCATTTTTTTTTATATTTTTTTGTTTGAAGGATCAACATGTATTGTATTTTTTTTTTTATAAGTTTATAATGAATCATTTTATTTTTGTTAAGGGTATTTGAAGAATTATTAGTGGTTCGACTATTTTTTGTTTTTAGTACGGATATATGTCACATTTTTTGTAAGTTTATAGTGGATTATTTTATTATAAATTAGATATTTAAAATTTTTTTAAATGTTTAAACATTATATATTTATTACATTAAATATTATTTTACATATATTTATTATATATATAAAACTAATAAAATACAAAACCCGCTATAATTTGTGGATCATTCTGCTAGTTACTTACTGATATTCATATTAATATATTATAAATTAAAAAATTAAACTGTCAACAAAAAAAATTAATATTCATACATTTGTTTAAAAAATAATCCAATAACACTTGTCAAAGGGAATTAAAAATAAAATCTTAAATAAATTAAAAATTAAAAAAGATAGAACATATGTCTCACAATGGAGCCATGTGTCTCTACAACAGTATTAAAAAGATACTTCTCATTTACACCAAAAAAAAAAAAAAAAAAGGACTAGCACGTGTTACTTTTAAATTACTTTCTCACATTTTAATAGTATAAGATAGATAACAATATTTGATAAAATATGAAATAATATATCAAGATTTTAAATTAAAGACAAATAATGAAACTACTTAAGTCTTGTTCACTTACAATTATCCAAAGTCTCTAACAACTTTATCCATTTAGTCGAATTTCAAATTAAACAAAAATCTTGTTTAAATATGAAAATAACACCAAGAACAATAACAACATTAAATGCAAATATTTGTTCCAAATAATATAATTCGACTCTAAACTCTAATTAAATATATATAAAAGATGCTCACTAAATTATTATTTAAGAAATTAATCATTTAATTTTTAAAAAATATGTAAATTTTCAACGAGTCTTGAGAATGTATAAAGTATAAATTCAATTAGTAAGGTTACGTTTATATCTATGAAACCCAAACTTATAATTTTAAAATTTAACTTCCATTTTAAATTGACACATAACCCATTTAATGAATCAACCCATATTTGATACCTATTGAAGCATTTTATAAATTTTATCGCTCAATTTGCTTCGTCTTTTATCATGTATAAATTTAAGTTAAAGAGAAAAATTGAGAAAGATGAGAGGAAGAGAGGATAGGAGCTTAACTGAGAGGGGGATGAAGCTTTAATCTTTTGGTTTTGCTTTGACTTCACTACTATTTGTCATCTTCAACTAACCTTCTTTATTATTAAATTTTATGGGTTGTTTCTGTATCCTTTCTAGGTAAGAGGAAGAACTCTTTACAATTCAAGAAATCTATATAAAATTACTACCTGTAACATTATTTTAATCCTTGCATGTTAAATATGACTTCTTTCTATGAATTGTTTGACCCTGTGTGAAAGCATTCATGGTATGCATGCATGCATTTTGGTGCACGGCCCAAGTAACAACACCAAATAAAGGTAAATAGGAAAGAGAGGTAACACAATTGATGAATGGTAATTGAAATAAATCTAAATAGATTAGAGAAGAGAAATAAATATGATAGATTAATAATAATTCCAGTTTTAACATTGCACACGTCCACGCTTTAAGATTTTTTATACTATTCTGTAAAAAACTTATTACCCATTACTTCCCAAAGTTTAAAGGAACTAATGTGATGCCTTAGAATTCTTATAATTACTATTAATCTATAATAATCTATAAAAAGAGAGCACATTTTTGTATCTCTCATTTTGTAAAGTCGTGTCATTAAATTAAATCCCATAGATACCCTTCAAATTCACTCTATGGCTTCTCTTTTCAACTTCTCCCTATCAATAATTAATTAGTGGAAATGGAGGGGAAAAAGAAAAGAAAAGAAAAAAAGAAAAAGAAAAAGGGAGAATATTTGTGAATTGGTAGAGAGAAGAAATTTAAAAACAGTACACACGTAAACTAAAAAAATGCATAATACTATCTTTTTAATACATTTTGTAGAACGGTCGGCTTAAAAAAATTTAAAATCTAATAAAAAAGAAACTCCCAAGAGCTTCAAACAAGCTGCTTGAAAATTTTCCATTAAAATCCCGATATCTTTTTTTATGAATTCGAGTTAGATGTTTTCTCGAGAAAATCTTCTAATATGTGGTGGTTTTGAGTCAGAGAGTGTATGTTTTTGTTATGATCTAAAGATGGTAGCTGAAATAAAGACTATTGTTCAACGGAGCATTTCTGTCTTGGATGTTCAATACCAATGTAGTAATCTTCAAGATGTTGCCGTCACATCCCCGCTTTTGCCTTCGATTTGTGTCGTCGAGTTAATCTCCACCGACCTGTCGTGCTGTCAAGTGGTGAATATGATCGTTCGTACCGTTACCATTGTTGAATGAATTAGGGTTTGTAATGTGATTTTGATTATTTTTTTAAGTTTCTTTTTAATTATTATGATATTTTAATCGTGAATTTCAGTAAATATTGATTATTATGAATTGTGATTTGCTGAAGCAACAAAATACGTGTTCAGATCGTGAATTAGGAATAAGAATTTATAAAGATCGACTAAGTTAGTTGCTTGCAATTCTTGAACTATGCTACAATCTAGATGGAGATCACAAAATTGAGCTTAACTGCAATATTTTGACTACTAATAAGGAAAAAAGATAACCCTAATTTTGTTTTATACACAACAAAAATGATATGTTTTGGGTGTCTCCTTGTATAAACTAAATTTTTAATGCGGTTTCTCAATTGTGTTGGTGCTGATGAATGAGGTTTTTGGATGGTGAGCATTGAACACACTCTGTATGTTCTGGTTTGTTAAGCTTAATTTTTAAGATTTGCAACTGTGATCTTAACCTTGCCAACCTTATTCCATAAATTTATTTACGATTGTACAAAATTGGTATCTCGAATCTCAAGCGACTATGTATCCATTTTTTTATGTTGAAAATTTTCTATTTAATTTGTAACCCTATTTGGAAGACCTAATTTTTAAAAATTTTCTGAAATTTTATCAAATTTTATGGACTTTTACCATCTTCGAGCCATTCTTGATATATTATATAACGAACGGTGGGCCTTAAATTAAAATTCAAAAAAAAAAAAAATTACATTTTGTAAACACCATTTACAAAAAAACTAAAAAAAAAAATTAAATAAAATAAAAAAAGTATCAAACTTGAATTGAAATAGAATACATGCCTCCATCCCCTCCACCATCCAGCTTTGTTCCCCTGAAACTTCCACTTGACCGAGAGAACAAGCTCTACCCCATGGTCTACTAACAAATAAAAAAATTAAATAGGCTTAATTTGTAGCCTAAGATTTAGTCAATTAATCCTATCCAAACATAATCTACGTAAAAAAACCCCAAATAATTTTATTTTCTTGACATCACATACATCTGCAGGGAGCTTCTCTTACACAAGAACTCAGAAGCAGCAAGACCACCTGCCAAAAATAATATTAAGTCGTTAGAGAGAACAGCCAGACGCACGTTGCTGACAAAGAAGACATTAATGGAAGATCAAATGTCAGAAACGAGCTTATCATTAGTCATTTTTATTTTCCTAACATGTCAATGTCCTTTTAATTTTCACTCGACTTCTTGCCACTTGAGATTTAGGAAACTTGAGATGCAACAAAACAATCTTTTGGCAACCATTCTATGCCTGAGAAACGTACCCAATGATGGTCCACGCCTTCTTTCAACTCAAAACTGAAAATGTGAACCGGTATACTTATGTAGTTGGCCGTGTCATTGTTGACAAGCCACGACCCAAGGGAATAACACCGTTAAGGCCTTCAATCGATTCTTCTTCTAAGGAAGCTGTCCAACAGAAAATAATGTATTGGAAAGAAGATAGTTGAATATAAATTCAAGGGATTCTGGCTGTGGGGGATCACCAAAGAAGTCAGGCTTGGGTACCCCACAGAGAGAGAAGCGAAACTATATCCAACAGCAAAGAGTCAACCCAATCGAAAGTACTATTTTATCTATTATCATTTTCATCACATGCAAGCTGATTACATCTTTCAAGCAATTACCGCAGTTCTTCAGCATTTCAATTTTCAACTACAATAGCAGGATATCAAACATCATCCTTACCCTGAATATTTACAGACTTATTACTCCAAAGACAACGAAGAACAAGGAATACTAGAAAGCAGAACTAGAAACACAACATAGAGATCTCACTTTACCAGAAATTTCTTCTCCAGCCTGAGCCCCAGCAATCCCAATGCACGAATACAAGGAACTCTCATCTATCTTCAACTTCTCATATGCTACGTAAATGTCTGCGACAGTGGCAGCTTCATACAGCGATGTAAGATCTTTAATGCATGACATGTCCTGAACATGAAACTAACCAATATATTAACTAACAAAAACAAGAAACTGCAAAAAGTAAAATAGAAAAATTGAAATACTATTGTGGCACATGTTAAATTAGAGAAGTTTTAGTAGTTTTTACACGAATTGAATAACTATTCTTTAACAGACTATATATTATGTATCAAAATAAGAAGAGATCAAATTCAAATTAAATTCAATAGTCCAGAACATCATCTGTAATGTGTTATGTTTCAAAATAATGAGAGCAAACTCAAATGTAAGAGACAGAGCTTTTTGTTAACTTCCCACTTCACCTTCCTCGGAACAGACGTAGCTTGCAAGTGAGCCAACAATCCTAGCCAATATGCATTAGACTTGGTTTCAGCTTCATGTCTCATCAGCAGGGTTCGTTTTGCCTGTCGATGTTAAAAATGAATTTCATTATTCATAACTCAGAAATGTATTAATCCCAGCATTGGCAATATTTTCTCTTTTCTTTTCCCAATTGCAGAAATCATTTTCATCGTGTGCGACATACAAGACAATAAACTTTTTTTTTTTTAATATAAATATTACTAACGAAAAAAGAGGCATATTACATATAAGGAGGACTCCCTAAAGGAGAAAATCAAGAAGCAAGACCAGTAGTAATAGCAGTCCAATTTCCATGAATTACAAAAAAAAGGGTATGAAAAAAACTTTGGAAGAATAGAAATTCAGAATGATTTGAAGAATCTAATCCTTCCCCACATTCCATGCACACTGCTTTATTTATTTTCAAACACCCCCAAGTTCCTCTTTTTCCAAATAACCCACAAAGTTGCAACCACTGCTGTCCTACAAGTGGTTGTTGCCATCCTACCATCCCGAACTCAATTTCTAGCATGTTCCCACAAGAAAAGGCGAAAGAGAAGGGGGGGTTGGTTAGAACCAAACTCACATTTCCCATCGCAAACAACCTTTGCCAAAGAAAGACAACATCCTGACAATGGAAAACATGGTCACCCATCTCACTGTACTTATTCCTTACAAACGACATGCCACTGTGGTGAAATAGCAAAGAAGATCTCATTCCTTGAAGCAAATCAAAAGTATTCAACCTAAGAGTCAAAGACCAGCAAAATAGAGAGGGACCTTGGGTTTCCAGATCATTCTAGGAGGACAGGAATAATTCAAGCTTGGTTTGGGAAGAAAAAAAGCTAACTTTTTAGTAACTGGCTAGCCAGCTTGGTTTGGGAAGAAAAAAAGTTAGCTTTTTAATAACTAGCTGCTAGCTAGTTACTAAAAAGCTAGCTTTTTTTCTGTTTGGGAAGGAAAAAAAAAGCTAGCTTTTTAGTAGCTAGCTTTTTAACTTTTTGTGTGTTTGACATTTTTGCCTTTAAAGGTTCAAAAGAAGATTAAAATGTAAGAGAATAAATTTCGTCATTTTAGAAAAAGCCAAAAAAGCTAGTACCTAGTAGCTCAGTTACCAATTACTCCATCCCAAATGGTGCCTCAATCTTGGATCCTCTTTATAACGTCAAAAAGAGATTTACAATTGAAAAGACTAGTGGATTGAGCAATCCAAACCCTACGATAAGGATTATTAGCCCTTAAGATGACATTTCCAACACAAGCCAAGAGAGATGAAAATTCAGTGGATTTTGTATCATTAAGATCTTGTCTAAAATTGAAATTCTAAGTGATCAGAAAAATTGCAATACAAGCAATAGAGGCACTTGTGGAATTTTGAGATCAAATCAAGTGAAAGTATAGGGAAGCAAAAAGATAAGACACGATCCCCAATTCAAAGATCTTTCCAAAACTGAATCCTCTCCCCTTTGCCCACTTGGTATTTTACAAAGCGAGAGAGAGGGCAACAAGTAGGAAATATGTTTCCAAGGAATTCTAATGGTGCCCCTACCCACCAACTGGGAATCCTAGCTTGATGCCAAATTTAATCCTAATAACTGAGTACCATATAATCAGATTCCTTGGGGAATCTCCATAGCCATTCTCCAAACAAGGCCTTATTTCCTAGCGATTATATTACCAATGGTCAACCCCAATTTTTTTGCATGTCAAAAGACAATTTCCCAATTCTGTAAATGGTCCTTCCTACCCTTGCCCCTTGCTTCCAGTACAAAACTTCTCATTAATTTCTCATATTTTGTAGCCACCCCTACTTGAATTTTGAACAGGGAAAAGAAGGGGGGGTGGGTGCTAAAATCTCCCTCCAACTGTCAAGCCATGTACCTATTTTTTCAATGACCAGAGCCCAGAAACATTCAGACCAAGGGTAACTTCCCAGGGGAAGACCCAATTATATTATGGGGAGGGCTTAACAATAGAATAGTTGTAATGATTAAGACCTAAAACCATTTCAAAAACGTGAATGAGACCTTTGATGATGCGAAAATTTTACTTATATCCAGATAACAAAGAAATGGTATAGTCTGCAACTTGAAGGTGAGTTACAGAAATTTTTTATCTACCACTTCAAAGTCCCTAAACAAACCAGAATCTGTGGTGCTCTCTATCATATGACTCGAAACATTAGTCACCAAAATGAACAAAAAAGGAGATAAAAGAGTCCCCCAGTCTAAGGCCTCTGGAGGCTTGGAATAATTTGTGCAATTAACCATTGCTACCATTAATAATGACAAAAATTAGTTGTGGCCAGGAACCGTCGCACCCATCCTCTCCATTTGATCCTGAAATGTTTTCTTTAAAAGACAAAATAACGAAAATTCCAGTCCACGCTATCGTAGGTTTTATTCTAAATCCACCTTTTAAAGATAGACTTCAATCTTCCTAGAACTATAATCCTCCATGCATTCATTGGTGACTAAAACTCCATCCATGATTTGTCACCCTTCTACAAAAGCACCTGGAGATTTGTCTCCGATTCATGCATTCTATTTTTTTTTATAGGTATTTTAATATAACATGGTTTTACAATTTTTTTCTTTATTATTATTGATAGGAATTTTCTTGTTAAGACCCTATGAATCGTAGTGGCTCTAGCATGAATCTGAGTAGAATCTGGGTTGCAAGGGCATTGTGGTCCAGATGGTTGACCAATACTGTCCAAATGATTGTGGTATGCAGTAGTTTTTTATTGACTTTTCAGCCAGTTTTCTTTGGTTCGTTTGCATTGTGAAGATTTTTTTTTTTGGGGAAGAGTTTTCAAATACCTGTAAAAAACTTTGCAGAAGAAAGGAAAATACCAAGACAACATGGGACTAGACAATTCACTGAATCACGTAAAATACTCGTGTCTCTCTACTTTTATGCTTTATGCACATGTGTGCATGCATAGTTTATAATCTTGTGTTGTATTTTTTATTATAGATTTGCCTGGTTGGATCTTGGTCTTTTACATAAAAAATACAACACTTATAATCTGTCCCATTTTGCCTTGGAAACCTTATATTTCTTCTCATTCAAAGATTGTTTTTAGCCTTGATCTTTCACCACCAATTCTACAGTCTCTTCTTGCTATGCACGGCATTCATTCAGGCATAATACTCTCCCTCTTTTTGCCCATTCAGCTGGTTGAATCTTCACCAGTCTCTACCAAATCTCCTAGGACTTTGACATGTCCCATTATTTCTAAGAGTAAATTATACCTAGACCCTCTCAACATTTGGATAATTACATCTAGTACCCCTCAACATTTAAAATTAGCAAATACCTCCCTATTTTGAAATGTTGCTAACCTCTAACTCCCGCCGTTAATTTGAAGCATAGCTCCGTTAAATTTTCGTTGTAAAGTCAATTATGCCCCTAAGCTCTCTCATATGTTCTTATAGATCCTGTCTCTCTATCCCTGACACATCTCTCTCTCTCTCTCTCTCTCTCTATCTTGCTCGCTCGCTTGCTCTCTCTCATGCACTCTATCCTCTTCGCTTCCCCAATCCCACCCCTCTGGTTTCGCAGGTGCTGCTCATTTACTGCTGGCGTTGATGCAATAGCCAGCAACAACCCAGAAACCACTTCTTCTGATTGTGTCCAGCTGTAACTGGAATGGGTCGCTTTTGTCGACCATTTGAAGGCCAAGGGCTACTTCATGGAAATCCTTCCACTGCAGCAGCAGCGCTTCAAATGATGTAGCTCTTTTCCTAGATCTGTGATGGGTTACTTCAACTGTCTGTTCTCGATTTCTCACACCATGATCTAGATGGCGTTCTACTCCACCCTCGCCGTCCTCAGCGTTCGCATCTTCAAGCTCGTCAAGTCAGTGTTGACGTCGTGCGATCTCTACTTCTCTGGCGGTTGCTCCCCCGGTTGATACAACCAGTTGAATATTTCTATGATTGAATCAATTATTTACTTTCACTTATCTAAAAAACCCACCAGTCCAAAGATCCCAAACCCAGGAAATCAACCAATTTTTTTTTTTTTTTTTGGTAATTAAATCAACCAATTTTCTCATTCAATAGCCAAAATATCACAAACCCAGATTGATAAAATTGATTTATAGTCAAGATATCCCAAACCTAAAATTTTTGCTAGGTGGCAGAAAGGAGAGTGGCTGGCTAATGGCCATGTTCATCTTCACCACGAAGAGAGAGAGAATATAGAGAGAACTTACGGAAAATAGGAAGATGAAAGTAATTTCAGTTGTAAAGATTTTTCGAAAATGCTTTCTGCGCAGAGCAATCTGCTAACCTTTTTGAGAAAAATAGCAATCTGCTCCCTTGGTTGATAGTCGAATTCCCCGTTCTAAGGGAGACTTCGAGTTTACATTTCGATTTTGTGATCTTTGGGACCAATTCGTTCTACACTTTCGCACTGAATCTGCTGGTTGTGAAAAGTGAAGACCTCCGCATTGACTATGAACGTGGTTGGGGTTATTTGATTAATTAATTTAATAAAAATATTTAAATTAATTAATTTAACGTTATAAAATATTTTTTTTAATAATAATTAGTTTTAATAAAATATAGTAATAAATAACATAATTTAATAATAAATTATTATTAGATTTAATAAAATTAATATAATTTAATAAAATATTTTAATAAAATAAACCATTTTAATAATTGTTATTATTTTAATAGCAGTTTTAATTTTAATAAAATAAATATTTTAATATGTACTTATTATTAATTTTTATTTTTAAAAAATAAATATTCTAATGTGTGATTACTATTAATTTTAGTTTTACTAAAATAAATTATTTCAATATGTAATTATTATTTATTAATAAATAATTTTAATTTAATGAAATAAATAATTTTTAATCATAAATTATTATTTTAAATTTTAACATGCTTTCTTTGTTCATTTCGTCAGGAAGGGAGAGGGAGAAGAGAGAGAATGAACGGAAGGGAAAGCTCAGAGACATAATTGTCTTTACAATAAAAAATTTAACAGAGTTAAGTTTCAAATTAACCGCCTCGGGGGGGTCAGGGTTAGCAACATTTCAAAATAAGGGGGTATTTGTTAATTTCAAATGTTGAGGGGGTCTAGGTGTAATTACCTAAATGTCAAGGGGGTCTAGGTGTAATTTATCCTATTCTTCAAATGACAAGTTTAAATAGAAGCATAACGAAAACTCATATATATATATATATATATAGAGTACTTTAAACTTGTAAAGCCACTAACCCGGTCCAACTCCCTTTGGGCAATCTTGTTGCTATGCAAACCTCTAAGGACATTCTTGCAAGCATCAACAGCTTTATACACCTGGATATATGGTAAAATAGGTAAGGGATTCATAAATGAAAGAAAACCTCATTACCTACGATGTTAGTTAGAACTGAAAACACACACCTTTCCTGGTGTTGATGTAACTGAGATGACATACCACCCAAGCTTTAGCCGATCGAACAGGTTTACTTCAAATGATACATCATAGGTTAATCCAAGAGAGTCTCTGACTGATGTAAAAAGCCTGTATGGAAGGCCATAAATACTTCAGATGTTCAGAAATGATAATTGCATTCTCTTCAGATGGAAAGGAATTTCTAGATAAAGACTATCAACAGAGTACCCAACAACAAGTGAAATAAAAGAACTTCACACACAATTGCAATATAAATCTCTTAAAAATACAAATCCATATAAAGTGCTCAAATAAAGACAAAGTTTTCATCTTTCAAGTTACAAGATAAAGTGTTCTCATATTTAGGACATTTGAACTGGGCATTCTGTTGCCATGTCAGTTCAAATGTACAATGGCACTCTCTCTTCATCTTCCAAAGTACAGTTTCCAAATAAAGTCATCTCCTCCCTTTCAATCAGAAATTGATTGAGAACTTGTCCTGTCTTCTTGAAGAAAAATGAAAATCAGTTCATCTGGTTCTTAAAAGGGTGGCAATAGGGCTCCCCCAATCTTGACTCATAAGAGGGATGGGGGTAAACTTAAATTACGCTGAATTTTTAAAATGGTAAAGGTAGTTTCCAGAATTTTAAGCTTTTTTAACCATCAAAATCAGTAATATACCCAAGTGTCATACAAAATCACTAGCTTAACATTACCAAAAGGGGAAAGCATGAGGCTTACTTCATACAAGGCAGGACACCTCATACCTCATTGCCTTCCCAATGTGAAATTGTGCATTTCAACTTGGCGTTGCACACTTAGGGTGTGTTTAGAGTGACAATTTGGCGAGGAAAAAGAAAAGGGAAAGCAAAAGATAGGGAAAAGAGCAAGGAAACATAAAATCCCAAACTTGTCCTTATTTAAAAGATTTAAAAAATATAAGAAAATAAAAAGCATTCATCAATAAATTAGTTTTCTAGTTTAATTATTTTAAATTCTCAATCTCATACCTTTTTGCTTTTATTTTTTATCACAAACCAAACAAGATAAGGAATTTTGAATCCCTATTCCTTTCATTTTCCTTTGACAAATTCTTGATCAAAACACAACCTGGTGATTGCGCACCAAAAGTGAACAATAGTCCTTAGTTTTAGTTGCATTTTGCAAGTTTTAACTAGTTTAAGTTATTAGCTTTATGTCTATTTTGGTAATTTTGTGTTTTGGTGCCCTTTGCGTAGATTACATTGCAAAGGAGGCCAAGTTGGGAGTTTAACTGAATTATGTGTGTCCGAGTTACAGTGTGGGCCCACAAGCAATGAAGCATAATGAACATCTAAAGGTCATTTGAGCATTTTATCATACATTTTGGTGAGCACTTCAAAAACTACCTTATGGCCCATGCAAAGCAGCCCAAGCCGCCTAGCCACATCCTATGCATGCTAAGGACTTGTGACAGTAGCCTAAGTGTTTGACATAGCCTTAGCACAAGGCCACAAAGCCATAGACCACCAAGGCAGGCCATAGCAGCCCCCATAGCTGCATGTGTTGCTAGCAGGAAATGGTTGAATATTATGAATTGAAAGCTAGAGAGCTGATTTCCCCCTTCTCTTTTTGGTGTTCTTCTTCTCTCTCTAGATATTTTCTTCTCTCTCCGCTAATTTCTTCTCTCTCTATGGATATTTTCTTATCTCCTTGGTTATTTATTCTCCTCTTTACTAAATTCCCTTTATTGTTTCATATCATTATCTCTAAGGCGATCTAGGACAGCCACATTGAAGGGTTTAAGATACGAGTTGCCTGTAAGCAATGTTAGTGGGGTCTTTTGTACTTGAGCAGCATCCTCTTCATGCTTTTTAATTTAATACACTTAATTATAAAAAAATACAAAAATCAAACCCACTGAATAAGTTTTCCTGATTTTTTTAGATGATGAAGCAGAAGAAAAGAAACAACCACTAACGTTTGTCTGTTGATGCTCTTATCAAAATAATTCATTTTCAGTTTTGCATTGAACCACCATAATGAAAATCGAGTAAAAAAATGTGCAAGACTACATAATAAAGAAGACAACATTGTAGCTAGACCTAACTACCCCCAAGAAAGTGGAATAAATAATATATTCTTACTTGAGTAGGCTTCTTGTGGCCATAATTGATCTGAATCACCCACAAGTGTTTTCAGATAGAATGGTGAAGATTGTTATGACATGCATCACTCAGCTTTAGAATAACAAATACCACTGATTTTATCTCTTACGCTTAAAAGCTAAATGCAGTATTTTTTTTTAATCCCACTTTGATGGGGTTAATCCCCTAGACCTCCTAACTACTCCACCGGAGTCAAGTGCCAAGACAGTTTGAATTGATGACCTCTATTTCAATTGATAGAGATCTTACCACTAAGTTGTCTTGTGTGGGCAAGAGCTAAAAAGCTAAAAGCTAAATGCAGTAGTGAAACTAAAAATACCTTGAATTTATTATCTCAGCTAAAAGGCCCATTGTAATGGCAAAGAATAGAGGATGACCACGAAATCTTGCTTGCAGGTTGTCTTTTGCATCCTTTATCTCCTTAGATGATTCTTCAGATTTCGATTGTTCATCTGCAATTGCACAGCAATTTCTCAACTTAACTGGCCGATTCTACATATGAATGTATCATGGGTAAAGTTTGGCATCTATATTATCTCAGTATTTAAACAGTAATACAACCCTAATGTTCTTGTCATACCTTGTCAAATTACAGACTCTAATCTCGATTTGAAAACAGGTTGGGATAAATATACATATTCCCAAAAATCACAGATTCGGAGGAGAATCCCAAAGCTTAAGAGGTCAAGTTCCCCCCATGCCCTGGCTTTTTTCCTCCTCCTCCCTTAATTTCTGGTATTCCAACTTATTAATTACGTAGTTTAATTACAAGTGCTAAATTCCTATTATCAATTTTTTCCTCTACTATAGAAAAAATTAGCAGTAAAGTTTCATATAATCCACATATTTTTGTTAATGAAATAACATGCAAAAAATAGGTATTAGCTTCTTAGAAGGAATTTTCGGGCCAAAAAGGCCCTTGGAAAAAAGAATGGTGGTGTTGTATGTTTGTTGAATATCATGCAATCTAAACTTTTCTCCTTCTCCCTTAATTCTGTAGTTTAATTACAAGTGATAAATTTCTACTGTCAAAATAGCATGACAGACATTATTTGGCCCATTTCCTAATAGCCTAAGTTTTTGGGACAATTGGAGACATAACATGGTATTAGAGCTCTGGTTTCAAATCTCGTTATTTCCCATTTGTTGTGCACTTTGTTTATGTTGGTACACCTTATTTGATTTGGTTTGTTTATCTTCATTTCGCGTGCAAATTGGAATCATACATGAGGGAGATTGTTAAATAGCCTAAGAAAAATTGTTGGACACATATCCTAACAGTTTTAGGTTTTGGGACAATTGTTGACTTAAAATGTATTATGATTTTTTCTTCTTCTTCTTCTATTGTTATAATTTGATAACTAAGAAAGTACATTAATAAAACGTATCAATGGATACCACCAAATTACAAAAAGATTTAAGCCCAAATCTTGATAGTCAACAAAAAAACCTATTGCCAGACAAACATATTCTCAATGCTCTTTAGCCTATGCAAAATAGACTCCTCATCCAGGAAGCACAGTCTATTCCTTTCCCACCATATGATCCAAAAACTCACCATTATCAATTGATAAATTACGAATAGAGTCAAAAAGGTCTTCGCCTTCAACAGTAAAACCCCAGCGGTTCGGAGCAGGGCCAGCAATATATGCACATGCTCTCTCATCAGTATCCTTCAAGAAAACCTGTGCAGTAGCAAATTACTAATAAGACCCACATGTTAAAGGAGGATATATTAATGGGTAACTTCCAAATGAACAAGTTGTGAGAGAATCGAAAGTAATAAAATTAAACACCATCTGTGAATGTTCCAAAACATCATAGTACAGAGAAACATTGTTTCTAATTACAAAAACTAGTGTCGCTCCTCACTTGTTGAAACTGCAGGTCAGATGGAAATGGTCGGAATATGATTGGATTAAATTCAGGAGTTATCTTGATATCTCTTGTCTCTCTAACTGTGCCCAGGTAATCAAGAATACAGGATTCAATATCCTCCTCAGAGAAGTCCCCAACAATGCTTACCTGATGAAAGATTGCACTCGTTAACAGGGGGGGGGAAAAAGGTCTTGTTCACAAGTACCATTCATATAACAGATTAAATATTTAAGAAACACACACCTCCATGTTATCACTAACAAATTGATTCATCACTGCAGCTCTTACTGACTCCAAAGTCAAGTTCTCTAGTGATTGTGGTGTTGGCTCTACAAATCGCTCATCCCCATTCAACATTGCCAACATAAGCTTGTGAGCAGTTGAGCGTTCTAAGCTTTTCGGAATGGAGCGATAATATGACAAATATAACTGCCTTGCTCGATCAAATGCATCGTCAAGCCAGACACTATGCTGCAGGTCAGCAACAATGGTTGAGCAATTATTGGAACATAGATGTTAGCATACTCACCACTAATGCGGTTGCTTAGAAAGAATATACAGGCACCAGGGAAAATTAAGTTCAACTCATCCCAGCCAATAGGCAAGCTTAGTTTGATCTTCTCAAACATGGGTTTGGGCTTCAGTTCAAAACTTGAGCCCATATACAAGTGGGTTGCAATGGAGTTGGAGCCTATAATGAGAGCTCCACCTATTATAATTTATCAAGTATGATATATAGTTATTTGACCAAGAACATTATTATATGCAAGAGAACATTAGTGAGTATGCTATTTTGTTTCCATCTAAAAGGAAACATATAGCACACTCTATGTTAACTTCCGTTACGGAAAATCCTGATAACAAATCCTGACAAACACCTGCCTCCAAAAATTGAAAAGAAAAAAATTACAATATGTTACCGTTAAAATCTTTGTTACCATGTGATTCTCTGATCAATAGCTTATTCTGTATGCTCACTTCTGCATTTTTGTTTAGGTTCTCAAGATTCTCAATCGCTCTTCTTAGTGGGGAAGAATAATGCATGAATGGAGGTTCTCAGATGAGGGAATCATTCCTCTCTAAATAAAATAAAAAAAAAAAAAAAAGATAGAGATTATGGCAGAAAGGCAGGAGAATCCGGAATCGTTGGTCAGCAGACACTCGCTAATGAATACTGCCTCTGAGGCTTAGGTTAAGGAATACAGCATGAGGGAGGACACCACTGGCTGTATACAAAGCAGGGACCTGTGTGACCTGTTACTATGTGATTCTCTGATCAATAGCTTATTCTTTAAAACATAATATGTAGAATTTGGAATATACGCCTAATAGAACGTTAGTAAGTAAAATATCATATGTAGAATTTTGAATATAAGCCTAATAGAACATTAGTAAGTAAAACATCATTTGTAGAATTTTGAATATAAGCCTAATAGAACATTAGTAAGTATCCTATTTTCTTACACTCCGAAAGGAAAAAATTAGCACTTCTCTATGTTAACTTCCATTATGCACGATGCTGACAACAAATCCCAACAAACACCCGCCTCCGAAAATTGAGAAAAAAAAAAAAAAAACTTACAATATGTTACAGTTAAAACCTTTGTTCCTATGTGATTCTCTGATCAGTAGCTTATTCTGCAAAACATTATATGTAGAATTTCTAATATAAACCTAATACAGAACATAAACGAGGGAATAAACCTAAGCCTCTCCGAAAAATTAGAATAAAATATTCCACACCGCCAACTCCAGCGTAACAGAAAAAATAAAATAAGAAACAAAACCACCCAGCTGACCGAATATCTGTTTTTCAAGTTGAGGTTGAGGTTTGGGTTACCTCAAGTACCATATGAAGCAACTGGAAAGCTGCACGCATCCCATTATCTCTTAAGGTAAAACGGAACTCCATACAAATAAATTCTTCGGTGGACTCCAGTGAGCAATTTATGAGGTGATTCACACAAAAAAGCTCTACCTGGACAAGCATATTAAGCTTTAGTGAGAAATCCGGCAATCACAATCGCATATAGGAAAAATAATATCCATCACAATGCATAATGAACCATTTAAGGCTAGCATTGGTGGCATTAGCACCAAGATCAGGGATTTCAGCTAAGGAGTAAGAAATACAATACTATATGATAAATTGCAGCAAAATTAAGCCAACTATCTTGATCACAATCCTAACTCCAATAATAATGTCACTTGTATGGCAATAAAAACTTGTGCAGTTGAAGAGAAGTATAGAATAACAAAACCCTAAAGAATAATGTTGATTTGTATACCTGCTCCCTCGAAAATTTGCCAACACGACCACCCTCACTTAGAGTTCGAACACCCAAAACAACAGCACCCCTTGAATCAGACATTTCAGCTGCACGCCCTCCACTGACTATAAGTCGCATTACACCTCCCTTGGCCTCATTTCTAGAGACCTAAACATCATATAAAGGGTAAGAACAGAAAATTAAGGTGCAAGTCCCCCTCAATATAACGCGATGATGGCAAGAGAACTAGCAGAGAGAAATTAAGTATGGGAAGGGTTCTCCTAAATGCCCCTGCAATCAAACACCTCAAAGAACTCATAATAATAAGTCTAGAAATGTAATTTCACCATCATTACTTCTTCTTTTTTTTTTTTTTTTAAAAAAAGATCACCGTTATTAATTGCTAGCAGCTAAATGCAAGCCTGACTAAGTCATACCTTGTAATTTACGGGAATTCCATTTGAAAGACGCCGTTGGGTGATCCCTGTTTCCTTGTCATAAATTTTAGTGGCATTTACTTCTGGACTTACAGGACTAAAAGATGGCTTACACTGCAGCCTTAACTCCTGCAGCTGTGATTTAGTTATCAATTCTTTTGGCACCTCAAGCTGCAAATGTAAAGAAATAAAAAATAGAAAAAAAAAATAAATTAAGGGTCAGAAACAATTTGAGAGAACTTCAAAGTGTAAGCAAGCAAATTTGTTAGCAAAGGACACCTCTGGCTCAGGCTCTATGAGTTCCTCCAACCCTGCTTTTATGGCAGTGGTGATTTCGCTAGGCATTATCTCAAACTCAGTTTCACCTATTCCATCAGCATGAACTTTCTTTGGAACACATGCAACAATCGCTGCAGGAAGGGGTGCGGATGGCTTTCCAAAATCGGAGATGAATTCTAACACCTTGGCACCAATAAAATTAACCTGCAATACCATATATTCATAAACTAAATTTTTGTACTTCAAAGATTTTCTTAGGAAAAGTGCAAGATCAACTGAAAACAACAAGCCAAGGCACTGCAACTACAAGTGCTCACTAGATTAACATTTCTATCGAAGAATAAACTAGGTAACAAGAATAGTAATCCTAGAACATTTATAGCATGGCAACATCAAGATGATTAAAAAGTAAAATCCTGATATTCCTGTCTCATTACAGTTATTGGCAGAGCCAGTGCATGTTCAATCAGTAAAGTGCTCACATATCCATATATGCCAAAGTTGCTACAAGTTTGTTGGTGGTGGTGGTAGTAGACGGTTATGTTTCTCCAGCTCATGTGACGGGCCACATCTCTCACATTTGACTTCAATGAAAAGTTAACTCTACATGGGCCAAACATGTGCATTGTTGGTGACCAAAGGGAGGAATCTCCAAGAAATTGCCCAAGTTTGGAAATTCACCCTCCAATCAACAAAGCTTCGAAATTTGAACTTAGGCTATAGGCAGTACGTAAGTACCTTGCTCAGGATCGGTAGGGTCATGGGTCTGCAGGCTAAAGCTAAGAGTTTGTTGAGGCACTAATCTTCCCCTCAAGGGATTTTTCCTCGTGACCTCTCTAGGGAGTCAGTCCACCTTCACAATATCCAATGGCCAAAGGACAAGTGACACTACAGAAGTCAAGCAAACACCCATAACATTGTATAGCCACTTGAGCAGAATATTGGATAGACACTTGTCCCAACAGTCAACTCCACTCCTCAAACCCACTCTAGTGGAGTTGCTCAGATGGATCCACGTGTCACCTAAGACTTGTAGGCAACTATGATAAGTCTAGCTAAGTAGTTCACTCTCCCTTTATGCATGGAGTCTCCATATTACAAAAGAAAATCACAGTTAAAGGCTCTCTATCTCATCAAAGAACACTCGTTTTCCTATCTATTTCTCTCTCCAGCTGCCTTAGCTCTCTCTATTCAATCTTTGGTGCACACCAGAGCAACATCTTTGTAGAGTGCCTCAGTTCCCCCCCACCCCCACGGGGGCAGGGAGTCCTATACATAATGGGGTTCCTAACAAGAGGTCTACAATCAAAATCATCATCGATGAGAATAGCATAGTTCGAAGAATTCAATGCCAAAATTTTATTAAAAGCACTGAGAAGATGAGCAAAACGATCCAATGGATCACAGTTTACACCTACAAGTCAACGAAATCAAAAAATGAAAACAACTCTGGTTCTCTCACACCCTCCATCCATTTATACAAGGTAGACAAAACAAAACCTTTTAACGTATTTTGAGAAAAAAAAAAAAAGGAATTTTTATGACAAAATATACGGAAAAAAAAAAAGAAAAAACAAATCCCATAATTACTTTGTCCATGAGCACTTGTCAAAAAGGTGATCATAGACTCGCTGGCGGCTACCCATAAGCATCGTCCATTCACAACCACCAATCTTCTCTTGATCAAGTTATCAATTGTCAGAATCCTCCCTTGGATCAAAGATAGCCAGAGCAAGGAGGAAAGCCTGAAAAATAATTCCTCATTGCATTTTTTGGTTGATTTGAACATAGCGGAATATGAAGACTTTCAAGAAACAAATTTTTCTATAAGCAGAGTCAAAGGAGGGTTCATACATAATTTGTATAGATGGATTACAAAGGGTATAGTGCCAGATTTATTTAACTTTTTTGTCCTTTTTCAAAAGCATGGAGTCGTGGTCTTTTAAATATAAGGGTGGCATCCCCTTGGTGCTGTTAATGAGAAACTCTTATTTAGTAATATAAAGAAAAAGAAAAAAATTCTTCCCTTAGATCAAGTACCACACAAAAAATGCTACATTATGTGGCACTCCACACCTCCATATATTGCCCAACACAAAATCAGTTGCCATATTCTCCATCAAAACTTTGTAAAAAGACTTCATCTTAAACAATGTTGCACTTGTCAAGTTCCACTTGAATTTGTGCTCCCCTCCCTTCACTTTATCAGAGTACAAAGATTGCAACAATTCAAAGTACACTCTCAATCTTGGAGATGCCACCTCGATTTCACATCCCAAACAAGAGTCTCTCCTATCAACATCCAATAATCAGCAACCATTGCATCCTTATTCAAGGTCAGATTAAAGAGTTTCTCAAACTCGTCTTTTAAGCATCTCCCATCAAGCCACTTGCCTTTCCAAAATCTCACTATGTTGCCCCTCTCCACCGCCACTAAACTCGAGTGATTGCAAGGCACCCACAGTGACCGAATATTTTCCCGCAAGCCAATACCATGAGGGCCTCTTCCAGGACTCATATTATAATCTCTCCAATCAGTCCCATATTTGGTTCCCACAACCCACCTCCAGAGTCCATTCCTCTCTCCAGAAAATCTCATAGTCATTTGTCCAAAAGAGCTTAATCAAATGCTGTAAGTCTTTGAATACTAACCCCCCCTTAACAAGACGACAAACTATCTTATTTTCCTAAAAGATACTTGGATTCTTCCCCATGACTCCACTGCCTTTTGTTAGATAGACTGTAGCCCCACCACCAACTGCTAGAACCTTCTCCCAATCCATAGTCAGCCTCTTGAGCTACCGCCAGCCTTTTCTCCACACAGCTAGAAAAAGAGGAGAATTAGGAAGAAGAATAAGACGAGATAGACCCCAACCCAGTTTTTCTCTCTCCTGGATTCTATCAAACAGACAAGGCTTCAGCAAAATACCTGGGCCCTCCATTTGCATTGGATTGTAGTGCTGATTTCTGGTTTCATAGGTTGTAGCTTGGACTTGAAAACATATTTGGGCATAATCCTGAGTTGGCCCTTTATTCTCACGTCCTTCAATGGGCTTTGATGACTCCTTGGTTCAAAAAACCTTGGCCCAAAACTGTTGACTTGGGCCCTCCTCTGAAGTGGGACAGCTTCAACCCACCCTCAGTGGACTCATAAGATGGCGTCCCAAAAGAATTCTTAAGGTTAATGAGAGGTTTGTCCTTCTCCCAACCCAAAGATGGATCCGAGATCGCACTCGATCCTCCAGAACTCTAATATATTTGTATGGCATCATCTTTGCTGATTGGAAATTCAAAACAGTATCATTTCCCTTGTCATGCACTTTTCTTTGCTCATATTCAGGTGCACCTTTCTTCTTCGGCACCGTCGAACCAGTCTTCAACTATGAGTTCAATTTCCCTTCTACTTGAGGCCCTCTTCCCAACCAAATGGGTATCTCGTAGTTCCAATTACTGAATGGCACCTTCAATTTAGCTGGAACTTGACTCCCGTTTACTCTAAATTGTGTTAATCTAAAGTGGTATTGTCACCTCATCCATGGCTATAAAACCCCCACACAACTCCCCAATCCCCTCAAGTACCTGATCATCCCACAGATGCAACAATAGCCCTCTCACAATCATCCAAATATTTTCTGGTTCCCAACCCTCCCTTGCACGGTAATCACTCCAACCACTAGACCAAGAACAGAGGTAGCCTGTTGAAGCTCCTTCTCTGCGTTCGAGCTTTCATAGTTGCCTCGATAGAAGACAATACAAAAAGAAACCACATCCCTCCCAAAAGCTTCACCTTCACTCCACAAGCACCCCTCATCTCCAATTGACCCATCGCTTAACCCCACTCAAATCCAATCTGAGAACATCTGCTCCTCCAAACCTCCCCACCAAGCAACAATCATTGATCTCCTCAAACCTCAGTCGCCTTGTTCAGAGATGTGCAGGACCGATTCGCCCACCACCATAGCTCTCTTAGCCAACAAACCCGGTGATGCCAACTCGAAACTTCTGCAGCTTCTAAACATCACCCTGCTGCAAGGGTTGAAATCTCACAAGACCCTTCCATTCCACCCCTTCTAGCATTTCCAATATCTGCACCTCTGATTGACCCATCAGAGATAAGACGCACAGTTCTACCACACAACAACCCCATGATTTTAGACAATGAGCCATCATTGTCCTTTTTCAGCCAGCAGGACCCCCCTTTCTTTTTGCATTAGACAAAACCCTAACCGACCACTCTATTTCATCCCCAAGCAACAAAATTGAATTTTGAAGATTCCTCCCTCTTTCAATGATTCGAACACCTCTGTATGGTTCATCAGCGAAAATATCGATTGTAGTTGCTTTCCCCTGGAATATTTTCCTAATCAGCAAGATACACCTCATTTGTATAGAGAAACAACCTTTTGGTAACTAGTGGTCCACTGATTATTCCCATCAAAAAAAAAAAAAAAAAGGTCCCATGATTACCATGAGTTTTTTTTTTTTTTTCTTGTTTCTTTTTTTTTTAAACAATACTTAAATCATATTGACAATTGATAGTCATTGTCGGATTACATGCATAGAATTGTGCATCTGGGTCTGGCAACACTTGATCAATAGCCATTAGCCAGATTATACAAGCATCAGAAATATTTGCAATGGCCTAATAAAAAGACAATTTTGGCTATTCCCATGGTCAAATCATTCAAGAATAGAACTTACTTCTTCAAGAGTAACTGTTTCAGCAACGGCAACCAAGCACTCATGTCCTTGTCTTTGATCCATCACTGTATGTCCAAGGGCATCACTCTCCATGATGAAATCCAAATTATCAACTGATGAAACATTATCAATCATGGCTGCCAACTGTTCACTATCTTTTAATAATGCATCCATATAACGAGCTAATTCCCCCTTTGTGACTCCAAACTCTTTAAGCCTTCGAACCTGCACGAAACAAAAAATTCTTTAATATTAGAATCAGAATAAACACATATAAATATTTCCTTAATTCATATGTTTAATTCAAAACACCAGCATTTATAGCAACAAAGACAAAACCCAAAATCCAAACCTCCTGCACCGCAACTTTGATTGCACTTTGCCAATTCTTTGCTTCAGCATTTATGGTGAGAGTAGTTACGGTGCAGCCTTCCCTTCCAGAATCACTATGATCTAATTCAATTGATGTGAATGGAGGATTTGAACTCTGGAAAAGAAGAAAGAATCTTTAAATTAATCAGAAATAAAGAGTGAAATTCTGAAAATTTGGAAGGAAAAAAAAAAAAAAAAACACACACACACACTAGTTACAAGCTAACAACTAAGGAATAAAAAAGAATGAGTACGGATCTCCATGAAGTTATCCATAGAAGGAAGAGTTATTTATTTATTTATTCATGAAAGAGGACACAAGAAAAGGAACAACTCCAAACTATCTACCAAATTCAAAAAAGAAAAAAGCTCAATATCTTTGCCCCCTCAAGCCAACTGTATAGAAAAGACAAGAAACTATTCTTCGGTGTATGTGTAAAATTTCTCATATTTCTTTGCTCCCGAAGCATCCAAAGGATACAAACTAGGATAATATCCCGTGCTCTTTTCTTGCGTTCAGGCCTTGAATCCCCCACAAAGCTTGGTAAGACAGATTCATCCTTTTCTAAGCCACCCATCCCATGCCAATGCAAGAACGAGAGTCCACAAATCCTTGACCCATACACATTCCACAAACAAGTATCAATGGATTCTATCACATTCCAACATAGGCAACACCAGTTCACAATTACCATCTCCTCCTCAAATTGTCAATTATCAGAATTTTGCGTAGTCCTGCACGCCATATGAAAAAGCCACTCTCGGAGGTGCCCCACATCTCCAAATTCTGCCCAATAGGAAATCCTCACCCCAACTGCAACCAAAGCTTTGTACAAACCCTTAACCTTGAATATTCATGTACTAGTCAAGGTCCAAATGAACTTATTCACCCCATTTTTCAGCTTAATAGAATTGTTGAAGATCAGCCCATTCGGGTATCCCTGATTTCCGGGAGGTGGTTAAGGATTGATTTAGTCAATCCTAGTTTTTTAGGGAATAAAATCAGGGCCTTTACTATTTGTTTCCGATAGTTATCTGTTTCCAGATTTTGTAGCTGATTTATTTCCTAATTTGCTGGGATATTTACTGACTAGAATATGGCTATATATTCTAGGTCATTTCTTGTATAGATTATTATTCAAGAATAAGAAATACAGGGCAGTGTTTCGAAGGTTTTTTTCTCCGATATCCTTTTTCTTATGGTATCAGAGCAGGGATATCGTTGAGAGGAAAACACCATGGCCAATAGCTTTAGGCAGGCCCTCACTGGGTTAAGCAAGGATGGAAAGGATGAAGCTTCTGCTGAATCTTCCCCTGTACCGAGCCTTACAATTAACCCCACTGCTTCTTTTGATAACTCTTCCCTTCAAATCACTCCCTATAAACTGAATGGAAAAAATTTTCTTCAATGGTCACGATTTGTCCAAATGGTTATACGAGGGAGAGGAAAGATTGGGTTTCTTGATGGCTCCATAAAGAAACCAGACCTAGCAGACCCTACGTACACAACGTGGGACACTCAAAATGCATTGGTGATGTCCTGGCTCATGAACTCTATGGAAGAACACATTGGGTCATTGTATCTCGTCCACTCCTCGGCCAAAGTTATTTGGGACAAGGTGAAATTTGCATATTCTGATCTAGAGAATTCAGCACATCTGTGTGACTTAAGAGACAAAGCTAGGGATCTCAAACAAGGAGGTATGGATGTCACATAGTACTATACTACTCTTACCAAGTTATGGCAGGAACTGGATCTATTTGAGCCAAATGATTGGTGTGGAGAATGTGCAGGAAAGAATGTGAAACATGTAGAAAAGACCCGTACCTATGATTTTCTTGCTGGGCTGAATAAGGATCTAGATGAGGTTCGTGGTAGAATGATTGGAATGCGACCTCTACCTCAGATAGAAGAAGTCTTTGCTGAAGTTCGAAGGGAGGAGAGTAGACGAAAAGTTATGCTCGGTGATCCTAGAAGTACTACCCAAACAGAGGCCTCTGCACCTGGTCTCCAAAAGCCATGAACAGAACCAAAGATCAGATTTTTCTAATGAACCCAGGCATGCTAAAAGAGGGAATCTTTGGTGTGATGTTTGTCAAAAAACCAATCACACTAGAGAAACCTGCTGGAAACTACATGGGAAACCTCCCAATCAGAACAATCGTGAACATCAAAGGCAATCTGGACAGTTTCAGAAGTCTGGACAGTTTCAAAAGGAAACCCGTGCCTACCAGTCCAATGCTGAACATACCGAACAAAAACTTGGTGAAAATCTGGGCAGCATCAACCTCAATAATGAGCAACTCGAGCGTCTCTACAAGCTGCTCACCCCTGAGAAAGTAACTGGTACTTCTTTAATTGCCCAGCAAGGTAAATTTCTGTCAGCCCTAGATTGCACAAAATAAGTAAAAAGGTCCTGGATTATTGACTCCGGGGCCTCAGATCATATGACAGGTTGTGCTCAATTATTTTCCTCATATATTCCAAATTATGGTCACACTAAAGTACGAATTGCTGATGGATCCTTGTCCCCAATTGCTGGAATTGAACTGTTACGATTAACTCAGCTCTTGTTCTTAAGTCTACATTACATGTTCCAAAGTTATCCTGTAATCTACTGTCTGTGAGCAAAATTTCTAAGGATTGTGATTGTAGAGTGGTATTCTCACAGAACCATTGTGAATTTCAAGATCAGAGTTCGAGGAAGAGGATTGGCAATGCTAGTGAGCATGAGGGGCTATATTACTTGACGAGGGCACCAACGAGATCAAACAAGTTCACACTGTCAGTTGGGAATCTTCTACAAGACAAAATCAAGTAATGCTGTGGCATTTTAGATTAGGGCATCCTAGTTTTCCGTATTTAAAACATTTGTTTCCTTCCTTGTTTAGGAATAATGACATTTTTCAATGTGAAATATGTCAGCTGGCTAAACATCAAAGATCTGTGTTTAAACCAAAACCTTATAAAGCTACTAGACCTTTTGCCATGATTCATAGTGATATTTGGGGACCCTCACGGTCTCACAATATTTATTCAAAGCGTTGGTTTATATCCTTTATCAATGATCATACTCGCGTGTGTTGGTTGTATTTGCTAAAAGACAAATCTGATGCTGAACAAACTTTTATAAATTTTCACACCATGGTTAAAACTCAATACTCCACAAATATCCAAATTTTACACATTGATAATGGTAGAGAGTATTTTAACCAGATTTTAGGAGGATATGTCAATACAAATGGAATTGTTCATCAAAGTTCTTGCACCAACACACCCCAGCAAAATGGCATCGCTGAAAGAAAAAACAAACATCTTTTGGAAGTTGCTAGGTCTATCATGTTTACAACCAACACTCCTAAACAATTCTGGGGTGATGCCATTCTCACTGCTTGCTACCTTAGAAATAGAATTCCCACAAATGTTCTTCAGTTTCAAACTCCACTAAATGTCCTCTCTAAATATTTTCCTAAAAATCGGACTATTAGTAGTCTTCCCCTAAAAGTGTTTGGATGTACTGCGTTTGTTCATAACCATGAACTCAATCGAAACAAACTTGATCCGAAAGCTTTCAAATGCATCTTTCTTGGATATGCTGCAAACCAAAAGGGGTACATATGTTATTTTCCAGAAAAGAAAAAAATAATTGTGACCATGGATCTCACTTTTTTCGAAAATACTCCATTCTTTCCCACAAATTCCCTTCAGGGGGAGAAAACAGTGAAGAAAATTTGTGGCATTTTCCTTCTGAAACCCTCTTCACCACTTTACCTAGCATGTCTATTTCAGAACCTAATCCCACCCACTCTGAAAGTCTCAGGAGCCTCAGTTTGCCAAGAGTAGATCATTTTGATGAGAATAATGAAAGTAATAAACAAGGAGAGAATCTTGATGCGGAAAATAATCAAAAGGAAAACAAGGTGCTTGATCTAAGTGTCCAGGAACAGAAATCCCAACTGAATACAGAACTTCGTGTTTACTCTCGTCAAAAGAATCAACAAACTCCTCTTACTCTCGAGACTTGTCATGAATCCACCTCGGACTCAGGTAATTCACTTGGTCTCTCTCTTGTGGATAATTCTAATGATCTACCTATTGCTTTAAGGAAAGGTGTTCAGTTCCTGTACTCAGCATTCCATAGCTCAATTTGTACAGTATGACCACTTGTCCTCTTCTATGAAAGCATTAGTATCCAATCTTGAAGACTATTGAAGAGGGCATTGTCCTCTTCTATGAAAGCATTAGTAATTCCCAAGACTATTGAAGAAGCCTTTCAACGAACTGAGTGAAAAAGGGCAGTAGAGGAAGAAATGCAAGCTCTAGCGAAAAATAGGACTTGGGAAGTGGTTAAAAGACCCAGAGATGCTGCTCCTGTAGGCTGTAAATGGGTATTCACAGTGAAGTATCCATTGAAAGGCACAAAGCACGTTTGGTTGCTAAGGGGTTTACTCAGACATACGGGATAGATTATCAGGAGACATTTGCCCCCGTTGCCAAGCTCAATACAATCCGTGTCCTTCTCTCTCTTGCAGCAAATCTAGATTGGCCACTCCATCAACTTGACATCAAGAATTTTTTCCTCAATGAAGACTTGACTGAAGAAGTCTATATGGAACTTCCTCCAGGTTTTAAGAGTGCAGGACAAACAAGGCAGGTGTGTAAGTTGAAAAAATCCCTCTATGGACTGAAACAGTCACCAAGAGCATGGTTTGAAAGGTTCACAAAAGTTGTCATCCAACACGGGTATAAGCAGGCTCACACTGATGACACGCTATTCTACAAACACGAAGGTGGTAAGTCAACTATACTCATTGTATACGTTGATGATATTATCTTAACTGGTGATAATACTCTAGAAATGAAGAATTTAAAAAGGAAGCTTGCAAATAAATTCGAGATCAAAGACCTGGGTATGCTAAGATACTTTCTAGGTATGGAAATTGCTCGAAATAGATCTGGTATCTCTGTTTCTCAAAGAAAATATGTCCTAGATCTGTTGAAGGAGACTGGATTACTTGGATGCAAGCCTGTTGATACACCAACTGACCAGAACGTTAAACTTGGAGATCAAAATACAAGTACACCTGTAGACAAGGGAAGATATTAGCGGCTTGTTGGAAAGCTTATTTATTTAGCTCACACAAGACCTGACATAGTTTTCACTGTCAGTATGGTAAGCCAGTTTATGCATGCTCCCCATGAGGAACACCTAGATGCAGTGCTGAGGTTGAATTTAGATCCTTGGCAAATGGAGTTAGAGAATTAATTTGGCTAAAACTTCTTCTTAAAGAACTTCAAGTGGCAACAAAAAGTCCTATGAGATTATACAGTGACAATAAAGCTGCATTCAACATAGCTCATAATCCTGTGCATCATGATCGTACTAAACATGTAGAGGTTGATCGACACTTTATCAGAGAGAAGATTGAAGACGGGACAATTTGCATTCCTCATGTAGCTTCAGCCGAGCAGACCGCAGATATTCTAACTAAAGGATTGCCTAGATCTTTGTTTGAAAAAATGATTTCCAAGCTAGGATTGTTGATGTATACAATCCAGCTTGAGAGAGAGTGTTGAAGATCAGCCCATTCGAGTATCCCTGATTTCCGGGAGGTGGTTAAGGATTGATTTAGTCAATCCTAGTTTTTTAGGGAATAAAATCAGGGCCTTTACTATTTGTTTCCGATAGTTATTTGTTTCAAGATTTTGTAGCTGATTTATTTCCTAATTTGCTGGGATATTTACTGACTAGAATATGGCTATATATTCTAGGTCTTTTCTTGTATAGATTATTATTCAAGAATAAGAAACACCCACCCCTCGTTGGTCCAGTGGAGCGGGAGTCAAGCCTAAGGTTTGGGTGATATACCCAAATCGCAGGTTCAATTCTCACCTGGAGCGGTTAGGATTTAAGTGGGGGCCGTGGCGGTGGGTTGCTGCGCTAGTTCCCCCGAGGGTTTGTAACTCAGTGCGTAAAACCGCTGGATGATTTCCCCCGTTATAAAAAAAAAAAAAAAAAAATTATTCAAGAATAAGAAATACAGGGCAGTGTTTCAAGGTTTTTTTCTCCGATATCCTTTTTCTCAAGAATAAACAAATTGCATTAATCGAATGTCACTGTCCATCTCCCAATCTTGTGAATCCGTTCTTAAACTGATCTCCCACACATTACTCTCCCCTTCCCTTCTCCCATATTCTTGAACAGACGAAGAGATCAACCTAAACTCCTCTTCAAGGCTTCATCTTTCCGAACACCAACCCTTCTAAAATCTCACTCTTATCACCTCTCCCACCTCCGTACTGTTGTTAGTGCTAATTGAGGGTCACAAAGCACAGATACTCTTCCAAGCCCCCACCCATACAAGGAAGTTATTAAACAGTTTCCAAGTAAAATTAAATTTGCAAGAGAAGCTCAAGGGAAGATTCCTACCATAAATACAGGATCCAGTTCTTTTATATTACTAGATTTACCCGATGAGAACAACAGTTGAGTAATGCTCTCGTAGATAATTCGAGCAGCCTTAGTAGCTTGAACTTCTACATGCTTACTGAACCATTTCATCCTGTGTGCTCTCAATGTACTAGATTAAAATTTTAAAAACTAGCCATTATATTGTATGGTTTCAGAAAACAAAGTATAATAATAACAACATTCAAAAATGAAAAACATCGAAGCAAAACCCAATCAGATTAGGAGGAAAAAAGCACCATGAAATTCATAGCTTCCAATCTCAACACAATTAAATTGATGTATTCACAACTTGCAACAATGACACAAACTTGCTGATCAGTTTCCCTTGAGTATAGTTACACTTACATAACAAATTAGACATGTCTCGTGATTATGATAAATCAGCAAGCAATCAACTTTGATCACAAAACAGAAAAAGAGATTTACATAAAATGGCATCTACCTTGTATCTTGTATTTATCCGGAAATGGAGAGCAGAAAGAAATATCCTCTTCATCAGAACATTACGCAAATCACCATACGTTCGGACCTTGTTAACAGGTATCTACCAAAAAAGAATCAAGTAGTAGTAGTAGTAGTAGTAATAATAATAATAATAATAGTAATAATAATAATAATAAAGAGAGAAAGAGAGAGAGACAGAGACAGAGAGAGAGAATGCCATAGGCCTAAAGAGTTCATCGATAAATCATGATAGTAATCAAATCTAACCCCCAAGCTTCTAATCTAAGACCGCAACCATGCCAGCAAGAGACAGGTCCAACAAGCAAACAAGTCAACATTTCAAATTGAGAAAAAAAAAAATATGTCTACACATTTTTCAAACAGATAACTTTGAAGAAAATGCAAATATAATAGTTCAACTATACTCGCAGAGATTTCACTGGATATAAAATACAAATTACAGCATGCTTGTTAATAGATTTGTGCAAAAATAGTTATATTAATACCTTGCAAAACATGTTAATTGAGAAATTTTGGAGCAACTCATGCTGAAATATCTGTGGTGGCTTTGCATTCTCATTGTTTCCAGGGATGGACCAATTATGCTCAACGGGAGGACGAACTGCTTGCCTTTCCTTCTTTAAATTTTTTGACTGCTCCAAGGAAACAGCCGGCCCGTCATGTGATAAATTTCCAGACAGCCCTACTGCAAGCTTAGGAACAAAGAAACTAGCCATTGCACCAAATGCACTAGGTGTAGGTGCTGTTGCTGTCTCATTTTCCATGCCAGTTTCATTAAAAACTGCCTGAATGATATTCACAAAATAACTAAATAATATAAAATAAACAGAAGCATGAAATGACCCAGAAACCGTGGTCCACATTCCTAATTGTCACATGCACTTAAATGCTAATATAATAGTAATAAATGAAGATAAGATATATGACATACTTCAATCTGGTAAACTGTCTTTGAAATGTTATCAATGTCACCCACAATATACAAGGTAGCATTTGCTGGAAAGTACCAACGCTCATGGAATTTCCTGATTTTATCCGCATCCCACTTTTTAATTTGCTCCTCCAATCCAATTGGGAATCTCTTACTCAGCTTGTTTTCAGAATGCAAATGTTGTAACAACTATGCTCAATAAACAAGGAGAAAAAAGCAAAAAAAAGTGTCATATTGGCCCAATAAGAACACAAAAATGGAAGAAAACTCATTGAATATCGTAACTGGAGTACCTGGCAATCAACACGGTACTCTATTGTATTCATCATTTGTAGTTCTGATAATATTGCCCTTCTTTCCTTCTCAACCCGAGAAGCAAGGAATTTTGGGTGAAACGCTATCTATATGCATGAAAGAGATGTGATATGTTCAATAACAACAGCTAGGAAAACAGTAAAGAAACACATAGAGCTTAAGGGGAGATGAAGGTCAATGTAACAGTTCCAATTTATCTCCTTTACATCAGCATGGCTTAATAAATTTTAAGAAACTACAAGTACCTCATTCAAAGCATCAAGAACAGATGGAAGCAGATCACCATCAGAGTCCTATCCAAAAGCAAGGAATCAGTATCAAATATGAACCAAACATTTTGCTAAAATAAAAATGTCTTCATGACAATAACTAATTTTTAGTAAATACTTCTTAGGAAACAAAATAATTTCTAGTAAAAGTAAAGACCATCTTTCCAAAATTGTTGATTGCATGTAAAACAGAAAATATTCTGAACAAGATATGAAAACTATATAGGTATTTGCTCTAAGAAATTACATTTTGCCACCATCAAGTAATATGTCCTATGGTAAATAGACCACTCCAGATATTGCTCAAGCAGAAGCAAGGCAGAAGTAGCTTATTTTCAATTCTCTTTTAGCCTAACATGTGATCACAATGGAAGAGCACAGTCATACACAGCATAAAGCTCAAAATCAACAAGAGAAACTAGGCAGGATAACAGGCAGAAAGAAAGACAAAATAGCGATTCTACCAGATCGTGGATTCAAGATATGCATAGATCAACTGTCCAGTGACTATACAAATTGGAGCTACAAGTGAAAGTACAAGAAACCTTTGTGCAAGTCGGTGAATGGATGTGAAACACAGTATGATGGAAATCTGTGTAAGCATTTGAACGGGCCCCTGTCCCAAGAAGTTTTTCACGCTTCTTACTTCCAAGGAATGCAACATGTTCAATCATATGTGCAATGCCTTGCTCATCATCTTCTTCATCAATAGATCCCACATGAAGTTCCATGTGTGCTTCAAACCTATTATTGGAAAAAAGGGGAAAACATAATGAGGACAAAGATGAGAGAGAGTGGGGGAAGGGGTGGAATGCCCCTAGTATAAAAAAATGATTATTCACTGATGCAACAAACAACATTCTCCTTGATGCAAGCTTGATAGTTTGAACATTTCCTATGATTTCTTTTTAAATCACTGACTTGCCACTCTTCATTAGAGGTGACAATTACCGCCCAAACCCCTGAATCCACCCATTCAAATTCAAAATTAAATGGGTATGAACCCAATTAAAATCATTAATGGATATAATTGGGTGCAGGAAAAATCTACTTGATTAACGGGTTTAACTGGACTAATGATACAACCTATTAAATACTCAATTAACCAGCATTCAAAGTTGAAGGTGATTTTATACAACTAATTCACTTTTCCGGGAAAAAATTAAGGCATTGCCCATACAAAGAAACTCAGTTAAGGTCTGTCTGGTGGAGGCCACACAGCAACGTGGTTGTAGGTTGTGCCAAGGTTGATTGCCGAGGTCAATTCGGATTGGCTGCCTTCTGACTTGGCCGCCATTGATAAAGCTTAAAGTGTACTTTCAGAATAATCAAATCAATATTTACATAGGATTACTAAGCTGAATGACAGCAATTGGTTGGTTGACTATAATCGAAATGCTTTCCCGAAGAATACCGGTAATATATATGTATACCTATCTATATACAAATATATATACTTGCATGTATATATGAGTATGTAACAATATATTTTTTTAGTAATATATTTCATTCACTTCAATAGTATATAATTATATATCTATTAATTTGTTTCTGGAGTGTACTTGACTGTTTTAATTAATTATGTTAAACAGGTTAAATTCGAGTCCATAGGATTTATATAACCTATATTTAACCCGTCCAATAATGACCCATTAATAAATGGGTATATATGGGTTCAACCCATTTAAAGATAACTTGTTTTGAACTGACCCAAATCTGCCCAAGCCTATCCGTTTGCCAGCTCTACTCTTCAACCCTATTTGCCCTTGCCATCTATATACACAGAAGACAGAACAACAAAAAAAACCAAGAAAGCCCCTTAGCTTCTATAAAACAAAAGAAAAGGACAATCCCCCCCCCCAAAAAAAAACGAACAAGAAACCTCTACATAAGTATCCAAAGAGAATGTTGAAGGCTCATTCATCCAAAAACACAAACAAACAAGCATTGTGCCTTCAAACTGTATGCTGTGTTTTTTGTTCATTCAAATGAATGATGATTACGCTCCCTCAAAAGATACTGCATCAAACACAAAGGGCCATGTCCCAAGATTTTCTGTCTGCGCCTCTCGGGCATCCCTTACGCCAAGAGTTAAACAGTTCTTTCCACAATTTTGGTACTCCAGATGTAGGACAGCTTTAGATAACTCAACTAGGTTGTGAGGGATTAAATACCTGCCGTGTTTTAAATATGAAAAGATCTAGAATTAGAATCTACAAGGTAGATAGAGTTTCTAGGGTAAGTAAATGAATAGATGTGAGATACAGGCTTGCAGCCAGCTTTCCAAGGGGACTGGTTACAGGATCTTCAGAAAAGTGCATACCAGAAAATCTGGACACCAGCTCTTTTGAAGCGTTGTAGTGCGAAATCAAAGGCCAAACTGTTGGGAAAAGAGCTAGAAATAATTTAATCATGAATCATAATCTAGTGGGTTTTGCCATTTGGAGCTGCACTACAGCTGAGAACTGTTGAATTGTTGGGATCCCAATTCATATCAGATTTCCTTTTGTTTGGCTTTATCCTTTTTATTTTATTTATCTTTATCTTTTGCTTTATTTAGACTTATCCTTTTTTTTTCAAGATTGTTGGGATTCAATCCCAAATTATTAAGGATTCTATTTTTGTTTTTTCCTACATATTTTAAGGTTGGTTCTACGTTAGAATACAACTTATTTTCTGCAGTGTATTTTTGGCTATCTTCCTACCTTTACTCACATGGCATCAGACCAAGGTTAAGTTGAGAATAGCCATGATCAAAATGGCCTATACAGGTACAAGCAGAAGTGAAGGCGAAGGTGAGACTTCGGTCACAACCCAGCCTTTTCCCACAGTCGTACCCACTGCATTTACAGAATCCTCTTCACTCCAAATTACAGCACATAAATTGAATGAAAAAAAATTTCCATCAATGGTCATG
This sequence comes from Vitellaria paradoxa, assembly GCA_019916065.1. Lineage (NCBI taxonomy): Eukaryota > Viridiplantae > Streptophyta > Magnoliopsida > Ericales > Sapotaceae > Vitellaria > Vitellaria paradoxa. The sequence goes on from CM034239.1 coordinate 1,992,524, forward strand.
GGCTGTACAAATGGTGATTAGAAGCAAAGGTGGGATAGGCTACCTAACTGATTCTACAAAGAAACCAGAAGAGACTGATGCTTCTTTCTCTGTGTGGGACTCACAAAACTCAATGGTGATGGCGTGGTTGGTGAACTCTATGGAAGATGACATTGGAGAAGCCTACCTATACTATTCTTCAGCAAAAGAACTTTGGGACGTGGTTGCTTTGGCGTACTCAAACCTGGAGAATGCTGCACAAACATTTGAGCTACGAAATGAGTCTCGAAATCTAAAACGACTTTGAAAGTCACTCAATACTTCCACAAATGGCAAAAATTGTGGCAGGAACTTGATCTTTTTCTGCCCATGAATGGAAGTGCACTGAGGATTACAATTATCATAGGAAACTGCGGCTAGATGAAAAGGTCTTTGATTTCTTGGCTGGTCTTAATACTGATTTGGATAAAGTTCGTGGACGTCTCTTGGGAATAAGGCCCCTTCCTATGATTGAAGAGATCTTTGCCGAAGCCTGAAGAGAGAAGAGCCGAAGAAGAGTTATGTCAGGAGAATCAAAGATCAACACAGACACTCAACTTACCGAGGGTCCTGCTCTTGTGGTTCAAGGGAGTGGAAACAGAGGAGACTCTAGAAATAGCGAGAAACCAAGATCCTTGTGGTGTGAGCATTGTAAAAAGCTAAATCATACGAAGGAGACGTGTTGGAAACTTCATGGGAAGCCCAACAACTGGGTCCCACGCAAATTTCGGAACCATGAACAACAAGGATACCTCACCAACTCTGATCCACCGAAGCAGAATTCTCTTGCAGCAGATCAAGTGGAGGTGTTTGGGCTGACTAAACAAGAACTCGAGCAGCTTCGGAAACTGTTGAATCAAAAAACTGAAACCAGCACCTCTTTTTTGACCCAAAAAGATAATTTCATGGCAGCTTTGACAGGGATGAATACAAAGGAAGGACCGTGGATTGTAGATTCTGGATCTACAGATCATATGACAGGATATGAGACGTTTTTTTTTTTGTTTTTCAACATATTCTCCATGTCATGGAAACCAGAAAGTAAAAATAGCAAATGGCACTTTTCTGGTAGTAGCAGGAGTAGGAACAAAAAAATTCAGATAAGGATGTATTCTAGAAGATGATTTACATGTCCCTAAATTATCATGCAATCTTTTTCTGTTAGTAAATTGATAAAAGATCTGAAATGCAAAGCTGTGTTCTCACAATCAGAATGTGTTTTTCAGGAATTGATCTCGAGGAAGAAGATTGGCAGTGCTAAGGAAAGTGGGGGAGACTATTTTTTTTACGAAGATGGATCCGAACTCAAACAAGCACAAACCGTTGGTTGCGTCTCAACTCTTGAATCAGGAACTTCTTCCACTTCAAATCAACAGCAAGTTGCCCTTCTTCATTATAGATTAGGTCATCCACACTTTGGTTATTTAAGAAAATTATTTCCTAAGTTGTTTAATAATAAAGACTCCTTTATGTGTGAAGTTTGTCAACTTGCTAAACACCAAAGAATCTCTTTTCCTGTTAATGTTTACAAAGCTTCTCAATCTTTTACTTTAATTCGTAGTGATATTTGGGGTCCTTCGCATTGTTAGTGTCTCAAATAAAAGGTAGTTTATTTCATTCATTGATGATCATTCGCACGTTTGTTGCGTATTTTACTTAAGAATAAATCTAAGGCTGCTCAAATCTTCAAAAATTTCTATACCATGGTTCAAAATGTACAAAGTGCAAATATTCAAATCCTTCGTACTAATAATGGTAAAAAAATATTTCAATTCCATCTTAGGGAGTTTTTTAAATGAAAAGGGAATCCTACATCAATCCACTTGTGTTAAGACACCCCAACAAAATCGCATTGCAGAAAGAAAAAGTTGTCATCTTCTTGAGGTAGCTAGAGTCTTACTTTTCACATCTAATGTAACAAAAATTTTTTAGGATGATGCTTACTCACAGCATGCTACTTGATAAATAGAATGCCTTCTAGGACTTTTCAATTTTCCTCCCCACTACCCCATTTTCTCAAATTCTACCCAACATATAGGACTTCTACACAAATTGACCTAAAAATCTTCGGTTGCACTGCATTTGTTCACAATCATGATCAGACAAAACTAAGCTCGACCCTAAGTCCCACAAATGCATTTTCTTAGGATATTCTTCCACACAAAAAGGGTACCGTTGCTATTCACCATTCAAGAGGAAATATTTTTACCCCATGGATGTCACGTTCTTTGAGACTACTTTTTATCCCAAAATTCATCTTCAGGGGGAGAATATCACAGAAAATTCCTCTTGGGGTGTATCATTTGATTATGAGAAACCTGTCGAAACCCAGTCTCAGTCTCAACCTGAAAAACTTCCATATCTTTTGCTTCCTTCAGTGTCAAAACCATCCATTCAGTCCCTTCCAGAAAAAATTCCTCACCAAAAAATAGTACTACAACAAAAGCAAAGGGAGAGGAACAACCACAACTAGGGCTTCATGTTTACACTGGGAAAAAACTTCCAAAAAAGGTAAAGAATCCCATTGATCTCCAGCACTGTCAAGAAGATGAACCGAGACCAATTCTAGAAATGGAGGCAAATGAGATATCTAATTTTGATAGTGTCAATTCTGATCTTGATTTGCCCATTACTGTTCGTAAAGGAACAAAATCGTGTACTATACACCCTCTATCTAACTGTGTGTGCTATGATCGACTTTCTTCTTCGGTGGCTAACTTGTCCAAAACAGAAGTTCCTAGAGATATTAATGCAGCTTTGAAGGATAAAAATTGAAGGAATGCAATAATGGAGGAGATGCGAGCCTTGGAAAAGAATAACACATGGGAGATAGTACGAAGACCAAATGGAAAGACACCTGCTGAATGCAAATGGGTGTTCACCTTAAAGTTCAATCCTAATGGTTTGATTAACAGATATAAGGCAAGATTAGTGGCAAAAGGGTATTCTCTAACGTATGGCATTGACTACCAAGAGACATTTGCTCCAGTTGCGAAATTAAACACTGTCAAGGTATTATTGTCTCTTGCAACTAACATGAATTGACCTCTTCAACAATTAGACATCAAAAATGCCTTCTTAAATGGAGACTTAGAAGAAGATATTTATATGGATCTCCCACTAGGATTTGGTGAGAACAGAAAAGAAGGGAAAGTGTGCAAGTTAAAGAAGTCTCTGGATGGTTTGAAACAATCACCAAGAACTTGGCTCAACAGGTTTACCAAAGCTATGAAAAAGCAAAGGTACAAACAGGTACACTCCGACCATATTATGTCCTATCTACATAGGAACGGTAAAGTGACTATTCTAATAGTCTATGTTGACGACATTATCCTAACAAGTGATGATTCAAACAAAGCTAATATATTGAAGAGGAAACTGGCTTCAAAAATTCAAAATCAAGGATCTTGGCAAGCTGAGGTATTTTCTAGGCATGGGAGTTTCAAGGAACATAAGTGGTATTGTGGTATCACAAAGGAAGTTTATCCCTAACTTGTCGAAGGAAACTAGGATGATTGGATGAAAGCCAGCCAAGACTCCAATTGAAGCATACACCAATCCTAAAGGAGATCAAGAAGGTAAACATGTTGATAGAGGTAGATATCAACGCCTAATTGGAAGATTAATTTATCTATCTCACACTAGACCGGATATTGCTTTCGCAGTAAGTTATGTTAGCTAATTAATGCATTCGCCATATGAGGAACACAAAGAAGCTTTTTTTATCATATTCTAAGATATCTAAAGGCTACACCAAGAAAAGGCTTATACTTCAAAAGAAATCATGATAGGGGGGTAGCTATTTACACAAATGCAGATTGGGCTAGTTCTAAGAGTGATAGGCGGTCTACTTCGGTATATTGTACTTATGTGTGGGGTAATCTAGTCACATGGAGAAGCAAGAAACAGGGAGTAGTTGCAAGAAGCAGTGCTAAAGCTGAATTAAGGGCTGTTGCACATGGAATTTGTGAGGAGTTGTGGATAAAAATGCTTTTGGAAGAACTAAAGATGCCTATTGGATAATCCCTAAAGGTTTATTGTGATAACAAAGCTGCTATAAGTATCTCACATAATCCTGTACATCATGACAAGACAAAACACGTGGAGGCTGACAGACATTTCATCAAGGAAAATATAGAAGATAAGACCATTAGCATGATCTATGTTCCCACATCTGAACAAATGACTGACATCTGACAAAAGGACTTGGAAGACTAGTGTTTGAAAAATTCATAAGCAAGCTGGGTATGTTAGACATGTATAATCCAGCTTGAGGGGGAGTGTTGAAGCATTGGGATCCCAATCCATATCAGATTTCCTTTTATTTGGCCTTATCCTTTTTATTTTATTTATCTTTATCTTTTGCTTTATTTAGGCTTATCTTTTCTTTTCAGATTGTTAGGATTCAATCCCAAATTATTAGGGATTCTATTTTTGTATTTTCCTATATATTTTGAGGTTGTTTCTACGTTAGAATACAACTTATTTTCTGCAGTGTATTTTTGGCTGCCTTCCTACCTTTACTCACAAGAACAATAACCTGAGATCAGATTTGTGCAGAGAAGAGCTTATCCTTGCATGGGCTACACAGCATCATGCAAACAAATCAAAATTCTCTAAGACACAAATGATTCCAATGTATATTTACAGGCTGCCAGATTTATCATAATTCTGCTAAGGCTCAAAATCACAAAACTATGGAACTTAAAGATTTTAACCAATTAGGATATTCTACACCTGAAGTCTTCATGCAAGATCCAAGCTATAATTTTAGCATATCATGAAGCAAATGGAGTACTACAGCCCCTATCCAACAAATTGCAAAGTTACCACAAACCTCTAATGGATAAATACACAATGAAAAGCACTAATATATTTAGCAACACTCTAACTCATCAAAATCCTTTTTCTTTTTTTTTTTCTGATAAATAAAAAATTTTTATTAGGAAAAAGCATTAAGGCAATACCAGCCGACCTAAAAAAAGACCCCACCCAAAACTACATAACCATATGCTCACCTCCACCACTCAGCTGTACAAAGTAGAGGAAACAAACTTTTTAATCTATGTATAGGCATCTATATGCCTTGAAAAGTTCTCCTATTTCTTTCCTTCCAAATCAGCCACAAAACACAAAAAGGAGCCAATTTCCAAGCCTTCCTCTTACTCAGGCATAACTTGCATCCCCACCAAGAAATAATCATAATAGCTTTGGGAAATGTCCCCAACACCCCAAAACTTTTTTTGAAAAAGATAAGTAAAATTTTATTTCAAATAACAGATATAAGCATCAGGGTGATGCTTACAAAAATGTTGGAACTTTACAAAACTACCCAACACCTATGCTTAATTCAGAGTATCAAGAAAGTTCAAAAAGGAGTAAAGATCCAGATTACTTTCTTCTCTCGCCCAACCATATAAACAGCTTAAGAATACACTTTTTATCTTCAAAGTAGTCTTCCTGTCATCCTCAAATATCCTCCTATTGCGCTCTTTCCAAATTATCCACAACGCCCCAAAACTTGATAAAAGTAAATCTCACAACTCCTTTGTCCAAGAATAACAAATGAACACATGATTTGTCTTTTACACAAACAACGCCAATTCACTACCATAAGCGCCCTCACTAAAGATTGTTAAGAATCTAATTGACAGCATCTAAGATAGGTTACATGTAAATTTTCAAGTTCTTGTGATTTTACATACCAAGCCACTTGCCTTTTCATTTTCCTTCCTAGGCCACCAAGCAACTGTTCAGTGTATTTAAGAAAGGGACGAAGTATTTGGGAATATATGGTAGTATGCAATATTTTTAGGCAAATATAACACCATGTTTTCAACTAAGGATAAAAAAAAAAATGTAAATTTGGATCTTTTCTCCCAGAAACCCATTTATATAAAGTGGACCAAAAAAAAAAAACTTTTCATCCGATACAAAAGAAATTCTAAACCTTGAAATATTCTACTATTCCTCTCCCCCCAAATGATCTACCCTAGAAAGGAAAATTCTCCATATTTCTCTTCAACATTTGCAAACCACCAATTTCAACAAATTGTTTAGGCTCTTTAGGAAAAACCCAGTGCAATCCAAAACAAGGTAGCAATTTATATTTTTCAAATAATTTAAATTTCTATAATATGTATTAAATTTCTATATATGTATGCAATCTCTAGTTCCCAAAATACCAAAGATGATACAACTTACCAATATATATATATAGGGGGTCCCACTTCCACCCTTGTCATCTTACAAAGGGTGTGGCCAATCGGAGAAAGCATTAAGAAGATGTTTGAGAGAAGAATGGTGGGGTGGAGAAGACAACCTCTCTCCCCCCCTCTCTCTCCCCCCATCCGTGTGTGTGTGTGTGTGTCTCCCCTATTTTATATTTTGTTTCACTATCCCTACATCGGTAGAAAAAGGTTAGAGAAGATAAAGAGTAATTTTTACCACATGGCTAGGTATCAAATTTAAATAACTTATTCGATTGGGATTTAACATGCAACTCACACCTAGATGATTGGCAATTCACCAATTCAAAGTTTAAATCAACCTTTAATGGGGAAAATAGCTTTAGAGGTTTGCTTAGGAAGAGGATGGTCGATTACAAATTTAGCATTAACACAAATAAATAGTTATCTAAAGGGTTAGAGGTACATATGGGGTTGGTCTTTGAAAAAAGAACAATAACGGTTGGAAGGCTTTCTACAACCATAAAAGTTTTGAGCTTTGCAATAGCAAACACATTTTCTGGTAGAATATAAGGTGTTAGTACCCAATTCTTTAGAGCTCAACCATCTAAGAATTTTCAAAGTAGTGATACCACAAGAGCCTTGATTTATCGACCAGTTCAAGATTGGAAATTGGAAGTCATGATGAGAGATTTAGCTGTTCTTTGAGAGGAGGAGGACATCATGAAGTGGAAAGAAAAGATAATATTTTTTTTTATGAATAAACAAAATTTATTAAAGCATCAAGAGAATGCGTACAAAAAGGGTATCCCCTAATCCTTCACCATAGTGGTTTCAACAAAAATTAAAAAGGACTTCAAATTGAACTCAATCCCGCCTACCCTCCAACTATACAAAATCAACATTAGAAAGAAAAGAAAAGATTCAGTAAGATATTACAGTTCTCTTCATATGGTATGTACTCAAAATTGGAGCAAGTTTGAAAAAGGATCTTAGAGTATCTAGGGTTGAGCGAGGAAGGACACACCAATCTTTATTTCCATGCAAGTATATTTAGAAGAAAACATTTCCTAACAAGGTGCCCTTTTTTGTGGACTGCAGCTCTAGATGACATTTATACCATTGATGATTAGGGTTGCAAAGAAGCTGAGCCGATTATTAGGGTGTTCAAGCTTGTTTGTTAAGGTTATTGATGAGCTCAAGCTTGAGCCAAGCCTTTATCGAGCTTGAAACATTTTGTTCAAGCTTGTTTGTTAAAGTTTTTGGCAGACTCCAGCTCAAGGCGAGCTTTTACAGAGCACAACTGTTCGACCTTTACTCATTAGTTTCTAAGCAATCTTGAACTCGGCTTGAGCTCGGCTAAATTACAATAAACAATCTTGCTCCCGAGCTTCTATTTGAATTGCTCCTAAAATTTTTTCACGCCTACTAATGAACTTTTGTCAAAATTGGGTAAGGCACTTAGCTCGGTGGTTGAGCTCCATTCTTTGCCTACTCACCACCCAGGTTCGAACCCGGGGCCCTCCCCCCCCCCCCCCCGGGCTTGCCTATCGAAAAAAAAAAAACTTTTGTCAAAATTGTTCACAAGTTGTTTGTTGAGCCTTCTCACATGTTTATTAATTAACAAGTTCAACAAATAAGCCACATTTTCTAACTTAACAGAAAATATTTAAATTAGCAATGGACAAGGTTGTTCAAGAACAATTAAACAAGATTCTCAATGGGCTGATTGTATTAGCATCACTTTGATGCTTATTTGATTTCATTCCTATTAATAAAATTTACTTATCTTTTTCAAAAAAAAAAAAAAGAACAATTAAACAAGATTATTCATGAACATCTAAACGAGCATATTCAACAATTATAAATAAGCTTGTTGGTGAATATTTAAACAAGCTTGTCCACGAACAATAAACGAGCTTCTTCACAATCCTTATTGAGTCGAGCTTATCCTTATTTAAGCTCAGCTCATTTATTTATCGTGTTTGAAAAAAGGGTTCGAGATTATTGATTTAGCTTATCAAACGAACATAAACGAGCTCGTTCACGAGTGACTTGTCAAATGCTTAGTACCTTTGCAGCCCTATATTTGGGAAGAAGGGTTTTTTATTTCACAACTGGCGTTGCATCTGCACAAAGACAAAGTATGTAGATCACCTTCTTCTTCATTACAAAGTTGTATTGGAACTTTGGTGTTAGGATATTCATATCTTAGACATATAACAGGTGATGCCAAGATCAATCCTTTAGTTATATTGAGTGGCAAAAACTTAAAATATATAATACCGTTAAACAAGCAATAATCTTCTTAAAAAGATGTGAAATGGTGAATAGTGGCATAGTTGCGCTTGATGTAGGTTGGGGAAAGAGAGGAATCAAAATATATTTGAGGTCATAAAGATGAATGTACATAAGTTGAAGAGCTATTTACTTCAAACCTTTCATTTCTAGCTCAAATCAAAACTTATTCCAATCTTCCTTTTTCTTTCATAGATTTCATAGCACAGCTTAATTTGCTGATAACGTAAACTATGCTTAGGTTGTAATCTCTTTGGCACATTTCAAGGATATTTAATTATCTAAAAATAAGACGGCTTGTACATTCATAGGATTGCTGAGGAGAAATAAACACCAACAATAATATTTATCTCAATCCAGTTTGATAGCTTATATGTTCATATGAAGAATTCAATGTCAGTGGCAACAATTATTTTGCAAGCGAGCACCATCTCTGCATCATGAGTTTCCTTTATTTTCTTTCATTTTTTTGGGAGGGGGGGGGGAATTGAAAATTTGAAATTCTACCACTCGTCATTATAATTTAATGCGCTAGTGGCGTAGGTGAGTAGCTCTAGAAGATTAATCAAACCTTTGGTGGGGATACCTCTAGTATCAAAAAACAAAAAATCATTATAATTCAATGCATATTGGATAGTTCTACGATGACGTATACAATATTTACATGTACAAGTACAATTTACTGATAGAACATTCATTAGTTAGTCACACTTTTACCAATGTGTATTACCTGTTTGGTGGAACTTTATTAGGTAAAATAAGATAACGAAGTCCATTCCTTAGTCGCCCTCTATACAACTTTGGATGAGGTGGAAGTTCCAAACTTAAAAACCTCTCCAATTCTGTTCTTTCTGTTTCAGGATCCATTGAATCTAAACTTTGTTTCTCCAAAACACCATCTGGCCAGGTTGTACTTGCTGCATGTGGCTCATTTGGACCAACAGCAGCATGTGGTACATGAACTTGCTTTACCTGAACACAAAAAGCCAGAGTCAAACACAGGCAAATTGCATTGCAAGCAACTGAAAAGGAAATTTCTAATCCATTTTAGTTTCTGTCATGAAAAACCCTACAAAGTAGCAGCTAACAAGTTGGCCATGATGAGAATTTCCACAAATGCCAAAGAATATAAAATTTTCCAATATAATTGAGTGTCCACATAAACACACGATGTGAAAAAGGCATTTTAATTGTGATGTACAGTAGAAGACATATCTGATTTATGATTAAATGCATCAGTTTCTAGCAGTCTTCCACAAAATACCTAATACATGCAAAATTGAAACATTGACTCGAACATGTACAAACGTATACATGCTTAGCAATGTATTTTCGGAAATGCGAAAATGAAACCGAAAATGATACCAAAAAGAAATTTCAACATCACTACTCATCCAACATGCCAATCATATTTCATCACCCTTTCAAAAATCTGCCAATAAAATAAAAACAAAAGTACATCATAAATAAGATGAAAATGTATTCTGCTTCTATGAGAGTTTTCCAGGTAATACATGCACCCCAGTTGCAGAACTATACATACATATGTATGTAAGAAGTCTTCCACACAATAACAAAGGCACCCCAACTTGCAACAAGTATAAACATGCATGCACTTTGTGCACAGCCCTCTTATTGAGAAAAAAAAGAAAAGAACTGTCATGATAGCTTTTGAATCAGAATTTGTTCCAATGGATGCCATCATGATGCCCCTCCTGCCCCTCTTTTTGGGGTAGTAGATTTTAGGTTGCAACTGGATCCACTGCTTCAAAACGCGTAAGTCCATACAGGGACCTACTTCTCAGTATTGTCTATATAGGTTGCCAACCATCAGACAATGTTGTGGCTCCATTTGGTAACCATAGCTTTTTGCTTAAAAGCGGGAAAAAAAAATTTCAGCAACTTTTTTCTGTCTTATGTGGTTTATTTTAACAAAAATTCAATTATCTTTTCTTGCTTCATAGCTTTTAGGCAAGTTATTCACATTATTAGTATAAAAATGCTTAAAAATAGGAGACTTTACATACAGGTGAAGATGCCAACTTTTTTTCACGTACATTTTTTTTTTAACCCGTACATTGGTTTTCCTATTTTCAAGCTTTTCTTTCTTTTTTCTTTTTTTTTTTTAATTTTTTTTAATGTGAATAACATGTTTGTTGAGAGAAAAATAAGTAATATAAATAATTAAGTTGCTCCCCTCCTTAACCAGGTAACAATCTAACAATGCCTAAAAGCTTCCAAACAAATAAGAATAATAATTGAATTTCAGTGTCAAAAAACCAAATAAGACAAAAAAAAATAAATAAATAACAGAACTTTCTGCTTTTAAGCAAAAAGCCGTGGCTACCCAATGAAGCCACAAATTTAACAAACAAAGGCACACTATGAAATTGAATGTGTCCAACGCTCAATAGCATTTCAATGATAATTAGACCTCAACTATAATCAAGATTTGTCATTTCAATACTATCTCACAATCAATTTATTTATCCACGAGTATTATTCCAGGTGCAAGAGACTCCCGCATTACAGGGTCACACGCACACAACCTCACCCCTTGTTGCAGATACGTCGTTTCAGTTTATCCCGCAACCAATATAATGCATAAAATAAATGTATTGAAATTCAATAAAATAAGTTTCATCTGGCTGGCAGGAGATATAAATAGGAAGAAAAAGGACATTAACCAATGTTGATAACCCTATGGTCCCTAATCAAGGGTGAGGCACAAGTGGAACTCTCTATATGTACAATGGAGGAAGTTGGAGTAATTAACTTACAAAAACATTGTCAAGTGTATGCCTGGACAAATGAAAAGCAGATTTGTCTGGAAAGACTGTTGATGTATATCCATTGATGCCAAACAACTTTTTGGGGCGATAACGTAAGCAAGAGAAGCATTTATGTAAATCCATTGATGACAAAGTTGCACCAGTCAACAGTTCATCAAACATGGATGTATACCGTTTCAAGGTGCCACAATTCTTTCTACAGGATGCTGATCCATCACTTCCTCTATCACTTGACCACCTTCAAGCCACCAAAAAATAAAATAAATAATAAAATATAGAAATTCAAACCAAGAGAATATCAAGCGCTGATTCATTTGACATCATACATGCAAATGTAGCAACCAGTAAGACATAGAAAACAAAACAAGAATACAACTAAACTAGCTGTTCTCTTTCCTTATGTTTGTCCACAGGAAACACGGAAGCTTCCCTAAGATTGAAACTCATGTAAAGTGGTTGGTCTGAAAAGAATTGCAATTAGCTAAAACATCTGAGAATTAAGATTTAAAATTGCACTTGCTAGCAGTTATTCAGTGAGCTTCTCTATTATGGTTCTAAGCTAGTCCTTATCTAAGGATACACTTTAAAAGCAGATGCTGATAGTATCAAACTGTTGGTTGGCTATAATTTTTAGAGACAAAAACACATGAAACGTTGAAATGAGGAAGGCAGCAGCACGTGTGGAATGGGATATGTTAGGTTTTATTTTAGCATTTGTTACAATTTGTGTTCCAAATTATGTATTATGTATTTAAATAAAGTTTATCTTTGAGTTTTTTTCGAAGCATCATTCAACGAAAAAAAAAAAAGAGGTTTGGCAGTGGTCCATCATCAAAATGAAGAAATCTGAAAAATGCCTGGCCATGGGGCCAACCACGCCACACCAACAGTTACCATGCAAGCACCCCATCACCCTAAAAACTGCAGCAAGTACTGTTCACAGTAAACTGCCCCAGCAGTTAGCTTTCTAGAAAGTCCACCCCCTAAATGCCCCCTGATCAACCCAGCGGTTCCAAAGTGATTTTTAGGAAACTATAAAGAGTCCTCTTAATTTTTTGAGCACCAACCCATACATAGTTGGACAACGTTTGCACAAAAGATTCTCAACAAATTTAGGAGAAATTTTGCCATGGAAACTTGGTGAAAATTTCTAGTCCTAACGATGGTTGGATTTCCTAAACTTTTAGCATCCTTACACCAAATTGGCATTTGATTTATCTAGAGTTTTCTTCTATTTAAGGAGACAAATTTTTTGAAAAGATATTTAAGGAGACAAATTGGTGAAGGAAAATTCAAAACTTCAAAGTATATTCTTAAGAACTTCTGGTTGGAGATTATATTGAGAGAAAAGGGCTTCAACTCATATTCTATTCCTAGGTAGGGTACTCCATTGAGAGATTGAAGAGTTCTTCATTGAAGAAAAAAGAAAAAAAAAAAAGAAAACACGACCATAAAATCTTAATTATTTTTGAAGAAATGTTGAACATAATTATTTTTGAAGAAATTTTGAACACTTGTGGATTCTAGCCATTGTCATTAAAGATTTGATGGGTACCGAAATGTTGATCTTGTAATTGTGTGAACTCTTGTAGCCAATGTTTTTCTATGGATATCTTTTTGGATTAGTTGTCTAAGAGACTCGAGGTTTTACTTTAAGTCGTTCTACAGTTTCCTCGCTATACTGTGTACCTTTACGTGTGATTAAGTTAATTACTCAATTTAGTTTGTTTTTACTTTTGTGGTCATTTGCACGATTTGGTTGATATCTCCAAAGAAAACAATTATTTTTTCGATTTTACAGGATAGCACAGCAAAATGTAATGAAGAGATACAAACATAAAAAATCAACGGAAAATTGTATCCAAGTCATACTTTGTAATCTTTTAAAGCTATTAGTCACACCCAAAAAAAAGTATTGCTTTTAAGTCACATTAATGTGGAAAGTTTTGTATTTAAGTCACGCTTTTGAGTGGGTCTCACGAGTTTGTTTTAAATATAATTTCTAATATACCGATAATATCCTTTATTTCTATAACAAAGTTACACAAGTTATTTCCGGGAATTCCGGGAATCACATGAAGATATGGTTTACCGAGAATCACGCTTCTTCCGTTTTTTTTTTCTTTCCTTGTTTCCAGTTTCATTATTTACAGTTTTAGTCATGAAGATATTAAGAAGATAGAACTTATTTGGCCTATCTTCTTCATGGATTGATTTTGCCGATTGGCGTTTTGAGCTATTCTCAAAATAATACCGGTACTATTTCAAAAAATATGATGATGTTGGCTCGTATGGTTGGTTTGTGTTATGTATCGATTGATGTTTTTTAGGCAGTATGAAAACAGTACCGGTCCAAAATAGTACCGGTACTGTTTTATCGGTACTGTTTTCAACACAATACCGATACTGTTTTCAAAACAACACCATGAATTATAAGCAGATGACGAGTTTTAAGGGCAAGAGAAATCTATTGGGCCGATCAACGTTTTGAGCTATCTTCAAAACAGTACCGGTACTGTTTCAAAAAATATGATGATGTTAGCTCGTATGGTTGGTTTGTGTTATGTATTGATTGATGTTTTTTAGGTAATATGAAAATAGTACCGGTCCAAAACAGTACTGGTATAGTTTTATCGGTACTGTTTTCAAAACAGCACCATGAATTATAAGCAGATGACGAGTTTTAAGGGCAAGAGAAATCCATGGGGCTGGTGGGCTTTTTGAGCTATCTTCAAAATAGTACTGGTACTGTTTCAAAAAATATGATGATGTTGGCTCATATGATTGGTTTGTGTTATGTATCGATTGATGTTTTTTAGGCAGTATGAAAACAGTACCGGTCTAAAATAGTACCGGTACTGTTTTATCGGTACTGTTTTGGACCGGCACTGTTTTCAAAACAGCACCATGAATTATAAGCAGATGACAAGTTTTGGGCAAGAGAAATCCATGGGGTTGATTAGCATTTTGAGTTATTTTTAAAACAGTATCGGTACTGTTTCAAAATCAAAAAAAATAAAGATACTTAGGAATGATGATCGATTTAGGTTTTTTCCAAACAGTTTTGATTTTGTTTCCAAAAATCGGTTTTACTTGCTTTGTAAAGAAGATGGAAAGTCGCGAAAGTTATGAGTGAAGTGTGCACTATCTTCAGATAAAACTGACAGTTTTGAAATGTGGTGAAAAACGCGTGATGTCTTTTTTTGTCTTTTTGTTGCAAGTGTGACTTATTTACAAACAAGTTTTTTGGGTATGACTTAAATCCTTATAAGTTCATAAATAGTGACCGGCCTCCAAAAACCCCAAAAATCAAAAATATATCTAGTCAACAGATGATTTAAATCAAGAAAAAAATGGGAAAAAACAATAAGTACAAATGGAGAATAAGGCACTTTCAGCTATCAATTGTACAGAAGAGAACCCCAAACTCCCAATTTGCAAAAGGAGGCCAAAAGGAGGGAAAATTAAAACGTTCAGGTCAGGCTGCAAGTTCAGTTGCTACTGAGTCCCCAAATTACTCATTGAAAAGCAAATTACATATTTTACAACTAATCCCAAGAAGTGTCAAAAAAAATAATTGTGAAGACCAAATAAACTCAACACAATATAACAAATCCTTAGTCCCAAACTAGTTAAGGTCAGCTACAATAATACTTTTCCTTCATTCATTTTTAAAGATTATATTTTCCGTGAGGTTATTTGAAATTTAAAATTTTTTTTAACAAGTTCAGACCGTGTAATCTCAGGTAAGGGTGACAATATTAGACAAAACACAAGAACACAAAATTACTTAAGAGAAAACATGAAGCTGACATAAGCCAACATGACAAGAATACATATAACTCAAAATTGAAACAATTTAATCTCGTTTTGAATTAAATTAATTATTTAACACGTTCAAAATATTTTGAGTTTGAACAAAAATTGACATGAATCCACACAAATTATAAACCCGAATTTACAACACGATTGCATCCCTAATCTTAGATATACCTTTTTATCTATTCTATAACTTCAAGTTAAACCAAATCACTCTTCTCTATCAATGCATCTCTAAGCTTACGTTGACATAATTAATCCATCCTACACTATCTTCTATCAACTTTATGTCTTTTTTTTCAAAAATACATTTATTTCTTATACTATATATTTTTTTTATATTACCACACAACATCATTCATCCTCATTTCCGGCCCAACTCATTTTAGGGTGCGTTTGGAGCATTGAAAGTTAGGAAAAATCTCTGAAAATCTCCAAAACTCTGTAACACATTTTACCCTCCCTGTATTTCATGAAATTTCTATAAATTTATATATATCTACATATCCCTACAAATTTTTATAAACCCCAATAACACTTCCACATCCTCATTTCCGGCCCAACTCATTTTAGGGTGCGTTTGGAGCACTGAAAGTTAGGAAAAATCTCTAAAAATCTCTAAAACTCTGTAACACATTTTGCCCTCCCTATATTTCATGAAATTTCTATAAATTTATATGTATCTACATATCCCTGCAAATTTTTATAAACCCCAATAACACTTCCACATACCCCAATAATTTTTCTACCATTTGAACAGACTGAAAAAAATCGTTCAAATGGATTTAAAATCCAAAAACCTAAGCAAAAGTTTTCACTTATTCGTATCCTTATGAATCAGATAATACTGTTATGTCCTATACTTGTATTGGTCCTATTTACTTTGTTTGTTGGATTCATAGGAATTCCTTTCAATCAAAAAGGAATGGATTTGGATATTTTATTTTAATATCTCCGGACTATGAAATTCATTTTTCGAAACTGGATAGAAAAGGAAACAGAATTAAAAATTTGTCTACTCTGTCCAGAATTTTCATTTTTTGTTTAGAATTTTTAATTTAATATTTTTAATTCCTTTTTTTTTTTTTTTTTTTGGAATTCAATTTTGTGCAACCTAGTGCATATTGTATTCGTTTCTAATTGGTTAGAAGTAGATGCTTCATGTAATTACATAGAACATATTACTATTACTTTATTCCAATCCATCTGAAAAACGCAGTTTGGTGCGTGCATCACAAACACTAAAAAGTTATCCAAACCACGTTTTTCGATGCTCCAAACACCACCTTAGATATCATTGCTTCTTAATGCCAACACACTGTGCGATAAATGTGAACAGCAAATAAATAAAGAATAAAGCGTGAAAAAACCCTAATTTTCAAAGTAGTCAAATTGGAAGAGACAGAAAATGGAGCAGGAAGAGTTACTGATGTTACCTCCGTCGAGAAGATATCAATAGACGGGGTGAGGTGGTGGCACCAAATCTGGTGAAAGCGGGGCAACTGGGAGATAGCCTCGTAGGTGGAATTATCAGATTCAATCGACTTTTTGAACAAGCTTCTTCTCTTCGTCCTCCTCCAACTGCGTAGAAACATGCTTGAGGTATGCTTCCCATTAAAGACGCAGAGCCCACCGTCACTGCAAGCGCAAACACCAGAGCGTCGCCCCCTCACAGATGGATAAAAGCACCCTTTCTCTCTGTGTCCGCCAATTCAATAAAGGAAAAATCTAGGAACAACAGAGTAGAGAGATAGAGAAGAAGAGCAGCAGCAGCCGTCTATATCCTCTTCCTCCTCAATTCAATGAACAGTGCCGGTTGAACCTCCTTTTCATTTCATTTTATTCTCCCGTATTTTCGGATTTTTATTTATGTTATACAACTTATATTTTATTTTATTTTATTTATATTTTATTTTGTCCGCCTACTTGTATTATTATCGCTTCATTTGAAATTTCAAATTCTTCTAAAAAAAATTTTTTTTAATCCTAAAATTTTTCAACTTTTTTAATTAAATTTTGTTGTGTGTCTTTTTAACATTTTGTAATTTTTTTAACATTTTTTTAAAATTCCAAACGCTACATATATAAAATTTTATTTTTTATTTTCGATCAAAATAAAAAGTCTGTTCGTCAAATGGCAAAAATTAAAAGAAATAAAAATATGTTATTAACAGGGATGGTTTCAAACCGAACACGTCTGCTCGCACATTTGGCGCAAGTTTAATATGAACGTATCCACTATCGATATTGACAAAATATTGGGTAGGCCCCACCAAAATTTTTGTGGAATCCCTGTTACATAAAAATAAAAATCTTGGAGGTAATAGAATGAGTTCTTTTTAAGAATTTGTGGAAGGCATTCCTTTTTAAATTTTAATTTTATAAATAATAAAATAAAATAAAACATTAACCTTTTGTCCATTGCTTTATTTCTTGAAGTTATGATTAACCTATTATTTTTTACTAATTTCTTTATAAAAATCTATTTTTTAAATTTTTTCTCAGTATAATTTTCGTCACATTTTTCAAATTAAATTGTATTGTATTAATTAAAAATTATAACGAATATAAAAATTATTTTATTCATAACCATATGCCATTAAACAAAGAAGATGTAATATGTATAACAGCAACAAAATAGCAATAGCAAATTATTTTTGCAAAAGTAAATTAAATATTCTTGAAATCTAAAATAGGCATAAGACGGTATTTAGTGGCTAATCTATTAGTGTAAATTTTTAATTAAACTTGGTCAAGTGTCTTAAATTTGCCAACTCAAGAAAGTGAATTAAATTACATGCAATCATAAAATGCATTGCATATTTCTATCCTAATCAAAGTCAAATCACCATTAGAGCAAATTTAAAAATATAACATATCAAAAACATAATAAAATAACAAGCCACAGCTACCACCGAGTACATTGCTCCAAAATATAAATAAGGGCACAACTAGCCCATTCATCCCCATTGAAATATTAGTGATAAACATATATAATCGTCACTTTTAGAGAGAACTCAAAAGAATAATATAAATTTTACTTATAAAATATCAAAAGAATACACATACTATATATCAAAAGATAAGAAAAAAATAAAAGAAAATTTAAGTTCCCTAATCCAAAGTTATGTTGGTAAACCTGTCTCATAAAATGCAACAATATTTATAGAGGAATAAGAACAAATTTACATGTACCCACTATTCAAGCAACAAACATAATATATCCTATCATGCTGCTACATGATTGTGCATATTCACATATTATGCATTAGGTAATATATAACATCACTAGTAAACAACAATAATTTAGTATATCAAATCATGATATCAAAGCAAAAGATTATGATCTTATAATTGTTAATTATAGCTATTGATATCATATCATTATGTTGCTATATACTTAATTCTATCTGTCCTCTTAGACATATATCTATTTTAGTATTAAAATAATTATCAGTTCACATGTTATATCGTATCAGAGGGTTATGGGCACGAAAAGTCCTTCTATATGCACAATAGTGACTCGATCTGAATTCTAAATTTTATAACAACAGCTCTTATTTTTTAACACTCAACTATTTTCCCTTTCAATTCATCTCATGGGTTTATAAATCAATTTAAAAAAGCTCTAAAAAAATGGGGGCATAGCACTAGCAGGAAAGGGGAGACTTCTTATACAAGTATGACCCTAAAACTGCTTCTGCAACAAGAAAGATTTATAAATCAATTTAAAAAAGTTCTAAACAACTCTAAGTAAACTGATTATAATAAGTTTTGACCAACAAGTAGGTAAACTAACACAAATTGATCGAAAGAAATTTGAGGTTCATTGAGTTCATACATTGATACTATTTCAAATTCTTCCATAAACAAAAGTCTACTTTTTTCCATTTATTTCAGTGTGGTCATTTCAAAGATACATGATAGCTCTAACCTAAATAAAATAATCATTTGATCTCATAATTTCAACAATAACAGGTTCTCAAAATTTATCCATCATGCAACCCATTTTCAAGTTTATATCTTCCATCAATCTCAATTAACTTAATGATTTATACTAAAACAGTTTGATATGTGTAAATAGAATAGAATGAATAAAATAACAAGTGAGAATGGAATGTGAGTTGGAATGAAATAGAACACCATTCCGTTTTTTTAGTTGGTTACCAACATAAAAATAATGGTAATCGAAATTGACATTTAAATTTTTATAATTTGATTACATATTTTAAATATTATGAGATAAAATGGAATATAATAAAAATTATTAACATTAATTTTTTAAAAACTATAAAGATAATTTTATTTTCAGATCGTGAATTTGGTAAAAAAAATAGCACAAAGGTAAAACAGTCATTTTATAACTCAAACACGAATTAGGCGAAAATTTTATTAATTAATAAGAAATATATTAATAAATATTATTTAGTTTTTTAGAAAACCTAAAATACAAATTTGGTCCAAAGATAGGCCTAAAGGCAAAATCGTCATTTCATAGTCTAAATTTAAATCAAGGTGAAATTTGTTTAAATATTAATAAATATGTTAATGGAATTTTATTTTAGGCTTTTGGACAGCTTATAATGCAAATTTGGACAAAAAATAACCTATAGGGTAAAGTGGTCATTTTATAGTTTATGTATCGATCGAATTGAAATTTTTTTTAATTATTAAGAAACACGTTGATAAATATTTTTTAACTTTTTAGGAAGCTCAAAATGTAAATTTAGACAAACATTGGACTAAAAGGTAAAATGGTCATTTTACTACCCGAGTTTGGATCGAACCAAAGTTTGTTTAGTTATTAAGAAATAAATTTTTTTATTAACTTTTTGGGAACCCCAAAATATAAATTTGTGCAAAAAATAAACTTGAGTATAATAGTCATTTTACAATAAGAGTTCGAATCTAGGTCAAAAATAAGGTTAAGGAGTAAAATGCTCATTTTACAATTTAAGAAAGTGATTAAGAGAAATTTGTGATTGCAACTAGTTTGCTTGTTGTTTTTTATTTTTTATTTTTTTAATTTTTAGATTAATATTAATTGCAATAGAATGATTGGTCTATCACTTAAATTGTGAAAATGCCTTTTTCGATATTATGTGGGAATAACTGTTTCCAAAGAATAATATTCCAACTAAATTTTTTAATATCAAACATGAGAATTGGTTGAAAGGGGAATGGATTCCATTCCATTTAGTGGCTGATCCAAAAATTTTGTTGAGTAGGTGCAAAATTAAATAAAAATAAGTTTTTGCAATTTTTCAGGCAGTATTTGGTTTATTTTTTTGTTTTTTGTTTTATGTGTTTTATATTTTAAAAATCGCAAAATAGGGAAATAGAAAATATTGTGTTTTTCTTATTTTAAAATTTCTCTTGTTTTTGGTTAAAAACGCTCAAAATAACTTTTTGTCATTTTTCATTTCATATGTAAATCCATTTTCTATTTTCTAAAATAAATTTTGAAAACACAAGTTATCAAATATGTTTTGAATTATTTTTCTTATTTTCAAAAATGTAAAATGGAGAATGAACTCAAAATAAAAAATAGAAAATAAAAAATAGAAAAACACACCAAATGACACCTAAGTATTTGGTAAGATTTTTGATAATTTTTAGTAATTTTTAGTAACGTTTTACAACTTTTAGGTAGAGCAAATCACTGTAATTGAATAAAAAAATGACAAATTTTAATTGATTTAACTATAAAAAAAATTATCAAACGTATTTACAAGGCAAATTTTAAATTTAGTAGATGCAATTTATATATTATGTTTTAAAAAATAAAAAAATTATGCAAAATATATTTACGTTTTTCGATCAGTGGAGGCCACTCACCCCACGCTAAATTTGTCACTGATTCCATTTCTTTCCCTTCTCACGTACCAAACATAATCTAAAGGTACAAGAATCCCCTCCTGTAAAGCTCATAAGCCAAAGCCAAAAAAATAAGTAGGCAAGTGAAGAGGTTAGCTTCGACAACTCTCGAGTTTTACTCTGGTCCTTCCACTGATGGCTCACAACTTCTCCCTGTCTTCTTGCTCAGCTCAATCGTAGCAAATACACACACAAACAAAGATATAACATTGTTCATAGACTCTCAAACCATCCTCAACTAAGAATTTCCTCAAGCTAACTCAAGTCTACTATCATCTCACTTTAACCAACAATCCACAACCAAAGCTGAGTGTACTATTATATGGAAGGAAAGGGAAAGGGTGGTAACACAATCAATTGCTGGAGGGTAGTCTAAGTACACGCAACGGAGGTTTAAACTCAATGGAGGAAGCACCCACGCATGCATGTACGATATAAACATATATGCATTCAAAATACAATTAAGCGGATTTTTTTTTTTAACAAAAATTAAGTTGAATTGGTCGTGTGCACGCGGAACAAGCTTTCGTGCCCACGGGTCTTAACTTTCAACTTAAGAATGCTATCATGGCCACGCCATGGAAAGAATTCAAATTCTTAAGTTTCAATCTAAAATACAATTCCAGTGTAGGTTTTAAACCACTGCTCAATCCGATGTGCAGTTCATGGGATATAAATATTTTTATTTTTTTGAATAAATAATTATTTTTAACAAAAATAATATAATAATTAAATGAAACACAAGTCATAACACATGTTTTGACTTAGTAACGAAAAATATAAGCATAAATTAATTCATTTAAGAAATGATCCATTTACTTCCAATAATAGCAAAATGGAGTGGCAGACACACACTGTGTCGAGCGTGGGCCATCACCTACGCTGTGAAGGAAGGGAAAAAAATGTAGCTACATCTGGTGTTAAAAAAAGATTCTACAAATCTCTACAAAATTCAAATTTTTTCTCTCACTGTATAAATTACGAGATAAAAATCCTATAAATCTCTACATATTTTTACAACTCCAAACACCATATCACCACTACCATGACTTCCACACCTAACTGTGCCCTAAGTGGTGATTCATCTTTTTTTTTTTTTGATAGTTTGTGGTGATTCATCTTTGTGTGTAAATGCTCAAATATCTTAAAATTTAATGACTATATTTGATAATTAAATTATGAAAAATGATAAATGCATTTATTTTATTAGTTTCCCCTCACTCCATATTATTCTTTTTCATTAAAACTATTATGGAGTGAGGGAAGCTAATGGAGGAGTACAAATATCTTCACCCTTAATTTATTTTATAATCGGGTCAAATTGTATTAAATCAGGTCAATTTTTTGTTTACATATTTATATTGTATCACATTTGAATTTTTTTTCAGTAACTCGTTATATAAAATGTTATCATCTCTATTTAAATTACACAACTTTCAAAATTTTTTATTTGATTTTTTTTAGTAAGTTTAAATTAGTATTATTTTATTCTAAGATTTCTTAAATTGATAATCAAATGAAGGAATAAAAATAATCATTCCATTTAAAAAAAAAAAAAAATTTCCCATGTTTTCAAAATATAAAAGAACAAAGAAAATTGTTGTATCTTGTTTTATTAATTTGAAGGTTATTTTCTATAAGAAACATTTGATGTTAATGTATAATATTTTGTATATTATCGTATTTTATACATTTATTTGAAATTTAAAATTTTACTTATGATTTAACTTACACTAACTTAAATTCCTGGGTCTGCCATTGGCAAAATAATCTACTATAAATTTATCCAAAAAAATAAATAAATAAAAATAGTAAAGAAATACAAAACAACACAACACACACACACACACACACACACAAAAGTAGACCCTATTTATTGATTGGTCGTATCCATAATTCTTTCATCTATATCAAGATCGAGTACCTGACCGAATAATTTTTATAGCCATAAATATTATTTTTGTATAACGTTTATAATAATTATACTCTCCTTTTAACTTTACATACTTCATCACCTCTCAAAATAAATGGTACTTTTCGGAGTGAGAGATGCCAAAAGTTAACTTATTTTGCATTATCCTTTATAATGTTAAATATAATATCATAAAATCATATTACTTAGTCAAATTCTTATCGGTTATATCATTATAAATATGTTTTGAAGTGGCAAAAAATTAGTAAAAATCAATAAAAGTTATAATATCATAATTTGTATAGTAAAATAATTTTTAAAAATTTTTAATATTTTTCGACAAAATTTAAAGTTTCAAATGAAGCTTACATAAAATATCATAAAATTATGTTATCAAGTCAATACCTTATCACGCCAAATAAGAATAAATTCACATCTAGATCCGGTAATTATTGAAAAATTGAGTTTGAACCTCAGTCAGGTAAATGAATTTAAAGTTACATCTTAGACCCGGATCTAACATCCATTTACACCGCTATTTATACGCTAGTTGCTATTGTGAAGGGAGATGCAAGCGTACACGAGAAGTAAACTACAGCGTGGGTCCAGAGGATCATAAAAGACAAGTCAAGAAAGGAAACCACTGCTCCAACAAAATATCAATCTCACCGTCGTATTTTCACAATTACATACAGACATGCTGTGAGCGTGTGTGATAGGATGTACGCCCTTTCATTAGCCGCATGCGTTAAATTGATCAATTTGTCATCCATCATTTCCTCCTGCCTCCAAATAATCTAATAAATAAGACGCCACGCTCAGTCAAGCCAGAAAGCCGGGCATGGATCATCTTCAGTTGGAGAGTTCCAGAAAAATAATAAATATGGTCGGACCACTCTGACAGAAAAAAACAAATTTACACAAATATCCACACTTCCTTCCTTATACCATATTTGTTGACCCAAAAAAAAAAAAAAAAATTTGCGAGAGAGTTCTCAACTCAAGAGGAGAACCACCAAATCTCTCTTATGCTGCAAGCCTTACATTCCTACCTTCTTGGACTTCCAGTTATGGTCATGGCGCTGTGCACGGAGGAGCCACGCATTGCCACGTCTCCTGTTCCTGCAACCAATAATAACAATATTGCTTTCACAAACATTTGCTTAAAATTTAGAACAAGTGCTGTCCCTGTGCAAGTTCAAATTCATTCTAGACATCAATTTGCCTTTTTTAAGACCAATGAAAACTAGTAAAACATTCTTAAATCTTGACATTTCAAAATGTGTAGCTTTCACCTCCTGAGAAAAAAAATATAATAATAATTCCACATTTTGTTAATGGTCACAATAACCAAAACGAAGGGAGGGTGTTAAGAACAACCAACTCGTACCGCTCACCCAATCATGGAAAAATACAAGCAGTAAAAGGTAGAAGGCACTAGAAGATGATTAGAGTCTGACTTTGACATGGCGTCAACCAATTAACTGAAGCTACATGGCATCAACCAATTAACTGAAGCTAGGTGTTACAGCGTGTCGCACTCAAAAATAATACCACAGAAGCTAGGCGTTACAGCGTGCCACAGAAACTAGAAATAATACCAATTAGATAGTACAACTTACCACCAATTCCACTGACCAAGTGTCCAATGAAACTTATGGAACTTTCTACTACGTGGCATAACAGTAATCAAAATTTATTATCGCCCCACTACTGGTCAAAGAAGTTTGCAAGAATAATAATCACTCCTAACGTCAAACATTTGGAATGACCTTAATAACACATGCACACAAAAGCTCAGACGTAGATGTCAAAAGGAAATTGCCTTGCCCTACCCCATTAACCACATTTTCTCTTCACAAGCCAGAATGAGAATCAAATGGAAAACCCTACAACGTAAATAGAGGTAGGTAGCCACGACTCATAAGAACCAGTTAACAGGAAGCTCGGGTGATTCCATGGAATAAATTACAGCGGTCCTTATTCCTTGCAACCAGAAAAACAAAAATCATGCAATTTGCATAAGATCTGCCCTCCAAAGAAGAAAACTGCAGGAGAAGAAAAGCGAGTGAGGAAGTTTATTCGGATTTTAAGATAATGCCATGGGCTATTGAGGAACACAAACTACGAGAATACCCAAGAAAGACACATATGAGAATGAGGTGAATTTATCTTAACCAAGGTCAAGAATATAAATGAAGGCAACACAACTAAATAGAAGAGGAGAAAGAGGAAAAGGAGTGCTGTTAGGGAAGAGAGTAGAGAAACGGGACTTATTGGATGCAACAGGTATGGGAACCCTATTGACAAGATACATGTAGCGAGAATGACATCAGCCTAGAAGCAACATGCGCATGAAAAAGGTAGGAGTACCATCTAGCAGATGGCAATGTTTGCATTTAGCAACACCATTCTATTGAGAGGTGAGGACAAATGATTTTATGAAGAATGCCTCTTTCAATACAAAAGGTGTTAACTACGGACTAAATATACTCCAAACTGAGGGAATATTTCACTGTAAAAATGAGAAAATGATAAAAGGTAACTCAAAACATTTCATTAAGAATAGCCACATCATAAGTGAGAAATCATCAACAAAAAGTAATAAATAAGAAAAACTATTATTACTAAAAACGCAAGAAGGCCTCCCAAACATCTATACGGACTACATTAAAGGACCCTAACTCATGACTAAAATAATGACTAGGATATGAGCTACCATGATACTTGCTAGACTGACATACTTTACATTCAAGACTATACACTAAACTCAAATTTGAAACAAACAACTTTATTCTAGCTAATAGCGGGTGACCCAAACAAAAATGTCACTAAAGGGGATAGGTAGTAGTACGAAGGGCAGAAGTGGTCTATTCTAGAGAACACTCACAATTAAGGTAATATAGACCAACCTTCTCATGCCCAAACAAATCATCATCTTCATCTTGAGGTCCTCAAAGAAATAAGAAGTACAAAAGAAGGTTATGGGGCAGTTTAATAACTTCGTTAATTGACTGACAAAAAGTAAGTTAAAAGAAAACTAAAGTAAATAAAGACTAGAGGGTAAGGCAAGAGAACACGAGGGAGGAAGTGTCCATTTTCCAGATATAAGACGAGATAATCCATGAACTAATATTATTATGCCGAGTGCGACACAAGTTAGAGACTAAAAAAGAATCACCAGACGTGAACTCGTGCTAGAATCAACGATCCAAGAAGGAGAGGCAACAAGATTTCGATTACCTGAGTTGGTCAATGTAGCAGTATAGGCAGAGAGGCTATGAAGCATACATACGGATACGGGAGCGGGTACAAGTATGGGTACGAATACAGGATATGGCAATTTTAAAAAATAAAGATACGAGTACGGCGAAAATACAGCAAACAAAATAAAATAAAATATATATTTTATTTAAAATATTTTTGAAGATAATATCTTTATACTACTAGACATTATATAAATAACGATTATATAGCATGAAAAATACCATTCAATCCATAAAAAAGCTAAATTTAATTTTCAATCTGTGTTTTAAAACCATAATCTTTAAATTTTAAAATTCATATATTTTCAATTTATATCACTATTCTACTATCAATACAACACAAGTTTAGAATAAAAGAAAAAATGAAGAGAAAGCTGTGCACAAATAAAGGAAAGCAGCAGCGAAAGACAGCCGAAAATTGCCAGGACTGCTGGAGTCGAGCAAACATGCACTGTCGAGATTCGTCAAGGTTTAGGGCTTTTTTTTCTCTCGTGCATCTCAGGTATAACAGAACAGAAGAATAAGTATTACGTTATATTTTAGTGAATTACAGTTTGATCCCTACTAAAATTTTTATCATATCAATTTTACCCCCCAAAAAAAGTTTAAAATATTACGTTTGGACCCCTACTGTATCCCAAAAATATCTTTCCCATATCCTATCCATATCCCAACCGTATCCTCGTCATATCCTATGCAAAATTCAAAATAAAAAATTAGGATACGCTACAATACGTATTCAGCCGTATCCGTACCTGCGAAGTATCCGATAGAGGGGTTAAAAACACATGAGAACTGAAGAAACTCTAGAAGCTGAGCACTCAAAAATAAATGTCTCCTAAGAACCAGGGGTAGTAGTACAATTGTCAATCACTAGAAGCTAAAATGAAGACAAGCAATCAACAATATGATGGCCTGCTTTGGTTTCCCATATTTCTTCCAACAATGGAGTTCAATATGGTTGATACCACAACCAAAATCACACTTGCGGTCACCATGACTTGAAGGTCACCCACCAACATGAGATCCACCACAGATATGATGTCCACCACAAGCACCAAAAAAGATGACCTGAGAAGTACCATCCCAACTACCCTGACTACTGACAATGACAGAAAAGTCAGCAAGGGTGTGGAAGACTGACTACCCAAAGAAGACCACTACATACAAGAATAAGCACTAGTAGCAATAGACAAGGTCTCACCAGTG
This sequence comes from Vitellaria paradoxa, assembly GCA_019916065.1. Classification (NCBI taxonomy): domain Eukaryota; kingdom Viridiplantae; phylum Streptophyta; class Magnoliopsida; order Ericales; family Sapotaceae; genus Vitellaria; species Vitellaria paradoxa. Next base: position 2,019,903 of record CM034239.1, read on the forward strand.
AGAATCTAATCGTAAAGTAGGATTAAGGTTAGCCGAAAAATTAGCAATCATAAATTCCTCCCATTGTTTTTTCCATTGCGTCAAATCTATGCTAAAAGGGCAATATTGTAATAACTGCTCCCACAACGCTTTAAGATAACTGTAATAATCAGACAAAGACTGACCACCTTACTTAGTAGCAAACATTTGCTCATATAACTCATCAATCCAAGATATATTACTCTTTTAAGAATAGGACTCAACTAGATAATCCCAGATCTTCTAAGAGAAACCATAGAACTCAAAAATGGTAGCAATTAGAATTCTCCAAACTATGCCATAGTAGACCCACAACAATGGCATCTTTACTCATCCAAATACGATTGCAAGGATCAGTAGGAATAGATCGATCATCAATAATGTAATGTAATTTATCCTTCCCTCATAGGAAGGTCTTAATCGCATCAACCCAACTCAAATAATTATTGATATTCAACTTCTTAGGGTAATGGAGCAAAGAACCTCATTAGCCTTTAGAATGACTGACTAAGTAGGAATGGGGACTCAGTTACATCAGACTTTGACATAGCGAAAAATCAATAACAGAAAAATCACAAATAAAGAGACCAGAACCATATATTGCCAATAAAGTGAGCAAGTAAAGTCATAAAGAGAGTTCCCAAAAAGAGATGCATAGCCTTTAATATTCCAAACAGATTATAGATCAACAAACATAAAACTTCCTAGGTCATGAAGCATCATCAAGGCAAACAAAGGGAGCAAAAGACGAACAGACCATATAACGAAGATGAGGTTGAGACAAATAGTCCATATGATGAAGTTAACGCTGTGCATAACCTAACAGCAGCAAACCATTGATTGACAATGTTGAGGAGCTTGATCTACATGGCAAGGTCAGATCTTGGACCATGGAGTCTCCTCACACTAGCGAGGTTTGTGATGACTAGAGAAGCCCTCGTCGGCAACTGGAAGCTCCAAGGTAGGGTTTCACCTATACTCTGTTTGTATTTTGCTTTTCTCTTCTTCTTCTTCTTCTTCTTCTTTATAATCAATTGAAAAGAACCAGACTTGGCTTTGATTCCAGGTTAAGAGAAAATTATGAAAAGTAAGAGGGGAACAAATCTCACTACTCTTTGTTATCATATATATAATCAAGACTTACAATTGAAAAAGGGAAAATACAACCAACCCACCTGTGAAGAATATAAAAGGAAACAAATCACTCATTGGTACTGATTATATTTAAGCATATTCCTTGAATTATTCTAACACATCATTATATATTACATTTTATGCTTGAACATATGGAAATTGAGAAACTAAACTTATATATTTCAGACTATCTAAGAGTGAATATATAGATGCACAAAGGGTGTCCTTCCAGTTCTCCAAGGATCTAAATACATTCACATTAAATACCTATACATGAATCTACATTTATGTACATCAACACTCCCTTCAAGCTGAAGCATATATATCATATATTCGAAACTTGTTATAAATGAACCTTATTCTAGCTCTCCCTAAAGCTTTGGTGAGTAAATCAACCAATTGATTTTAGACTTTACATAACTGGTTTTAATGATACTATGAAGGATCTTTTCTCTAGCAAAATGATAGTCAATTTCAATATGTTTGATTTGCTTATGAAATACTGGATTGGAAACTATGTGAACAATAGCTTGATTGTCACAAATTAATTCCATAGACTGTCCCAACTCCTCTAACATATGTCGTATCCAGATCAATTCACAAGATGTATGGGCCTGGCTCTATACTCTGACTCTACACTGGACCTTGCCACCACTTGTTACTTTTTACTTTTTTAAGACATTAGGTTTCCTCCCACGAAGATATAATATCCAGTAGTTGACCGTCTATCTAATGGAGATCCAACCCAATCGACATCTGTGTATCTCTGAACAGAGGTATGGCCATTATCTTGGTACAAAAATCAAGTCATGGTGCACTTTTTAGATACCTCAAAATGCAAATGATTGCATCCCAATGGCAAGAACGAGGTGCATCAAGGAACTAACTAACTATACTTGTAGCAAATGAGATGTTTGGCCATGTCACTGTCAAGTAATTAAGTTTTCCAACCAATCTACGATATCAACCAGAATCATCTAACAATTCTCCCATATCTGTAAGAAATTTAGTATTGGGATCCATTGGAGAATCAATTAGTTTGGCTCCCAATATGCCTGTTTCAGACAGTATATCCAGCACATACTTCCTCTGAGAAAGAGCAATATCCTTACGAGATCTTGCAACTTCAATACCCAGAAAATATTTCAAAGATCCCAAGTCTTTGGTATTGAACTTGGCTTGAAGAAAAATTTTTAAATCACGAATACCCTAAGTATCGTCTCCTATGACTACAATATTATGCACATATATCAATAATCATATCTTCCCTTGAGAAGAGTGATGACAAAACACTGAGTGATCAACTCCATAACGCGCCAATCCAAAACTCATCACCACCTCACTAGATTTGCCACAACATGACCGAGGAGACTGTTTTAAACCATAAAATGATTTTTTTAATTTGCAAACTAACCCAGACTCCCCCCAAGCAACAAATACAAGAAGTTGCTCCATATATACTTATTCAGCAAGATCACTATGAAGGAAAGCATTTTTAACATTCAGTTGATAAAGTGGCCAATGAAAGATGGCAGCAAGTGAGATGAGAAGACAAATAGATAGTAATCTTGGCCATAGGAGAGAAGGTGTCTGAAAAATCAAGGCCATAAATCTAAGTGTATTCCATAGCAACTAGTTGTGCTTTTAAACGATCAACCGAGTCATTTGGGTGAACCTTGATGGTATACACCCATCAACAACCGACTTTCTAAGAGGAAGAGCTACCAAATCCTAAGTATCATTAGCTCAAAGAGCAGACATTTTTTCTTTTTTTTCCAAGGCAAAACACCATCCAGGATGAGACAAGACTTCAAACACAGAGTTAGGAATAGAAATAGAAAACAGAGATGCAACAAAAGCATGATAAGAAGGAAATAAAACTTTATAAGAGACAAAATTAGAAATTGGATGGGGGATGCAAGTACGTCTAGCTTTTTGAAAGGCAACAGGGAGATCAAGATCATTCGATTCTGTCTCAATAGAAGGATCTAAAGACTGTAGAAAAAGAGTTAGAGTGCTTGAAGCGTCGAATGAAGACATTAACTGCCAGGCGTCTAGTATAAATCTACAAATCAGGACGATTAAGACGAACAAGGGGAATCTCGAGCAAAGGAAGACTCTTATTTAGACTCGATAATGATTGAGTATCAGAAAAGAATGGAGTAGATTCAAAAAATGAAACATTAGCACAAAAAAAATATTGATGAAGAGATGGATTGTAACATCGATATCTTTTTTGCAACCGAGAAAATCCCAGAAATACACACTAAATTGCACAAGGTTCTAACTTGTTGATTCCACTGTCAAGTTGATGTACAAAAGCAACGTACCCAAAAATGGAAGGAGAAAGAGCAAACAGTGGTAGTCCGAGGAATAAAATAAGATAAGAAGACTGAAACCATAAAATAGAAGATAACATTCTATTAATTAAATAACATGCCATGAGAATAGCATCATTCCAAAAGATCTTGGGAACCTTCATTTAAAACATTAGATAACATGTTGTCTCAACTAGATGCAAATTCTCTCTCTCGGCAACTCCATTTCATTGCGGAGTGCGAGGGCAAGAAGGCTGATGAAGTCTGCCAGAAGATGTCATAAAATCAATGAAAGGGTTAGAAAAATATTCCTCAGCATTATCACTATGAAAAACTTTAATGGGCACATCAAATTGAATTTTGATTTCAACACAAAAAAGTCTAAAAGATAGAAAACAATTCGGAGCGATCTTTCATTAAATAAACCCATGTAAGTCTAGAGAAATCATCAACGAAAATAACAAAGTACTTTATCTCCAATTGGGAAATGACACAACTAGGCCACCACACAATTGAATGTACTAAAGAAAAAAGACTCAATGGCCTATTATTGACTCTGGAACTAAAGAAAGCACGATGATGCTTTTCGAACTGACATGACTCACAATTCAAAAACTGTAATTGACTCAAACTGAGTACCATTATTTTCAAGCTATCAAGGGATGGATGACCAAGACGACAGTGAATATCAGCAGAAGATGCGACTGCAGGACAAGCAACTGATGTGGAGGTTGATTGGCCAATCAGATAATAAAATCCTTGAGCTTCAAGCCCTCCTCCAATCCTCCTCTGTGTCTTCAAATCCTGAATGATTACAGAATCAAGAAAGAATGTTATTGAACAATTAAGTCACTTAGTGAGTTTACTAATGGAAAGAAGATTGAAAGATAACAAAGGGACATTAACACTGAGAATAAGGGTAAATCAGATGATGGAAATGCGTTACCAATACCCACAACTGGATTGGATGAACCATTAGCTGTAGTAATATTGGGTACAAAGGAACACCGAATATCAAATAAAAGTGAAGAAATGCCAATCATAGGATCTAAAACACCAGAATCGAGGACCCAAAATATATGCGAAGAAGTAGACATACAAACAGTTGGATTACCTTGATGAGCTAAAGAGATAGTGGGAAGAGATGCCTGATGAGCCGTTTGATACTAAAGAAATTTGGCACGCTCGTCTCCTAAAATAGTCACTGTTGTTGGTTAGACAATGTCATTCACACTGGTTTTTTTTCTGCAGGGACATCAAATGAAGCTGCATGTGCCATGTGAACTGACTTTCCATGAAGATCCCACAATTCTCCTTAGTATGCCCAACACGACCACAATGAAAGCATTTAAACCTTATAGTATGTCCTCCACGACTACAACCATGTCCTCCACGATTCCCACCAAACTGAGATGGGATCTGGTAACTAGGATTTTTATTATTTGGAGGTGCCTAACTAATGAGGGCAGATTGTGTAGCATTCATACTAGATGAGTCCCGAGAAACAACCCTCATAACTCTGGAATAGGTTTTTGCAAATGAGGAAAGAGAGGCCCCACTCAGTATTTGAGCTTTAACTGGCTCAAATTCAAAATCTAGGCCAGCAAGAAAACGAAGCACAACCATTTGCTCACATTGCTTCTGCATCTCAGTGATGTCAGAGGATAATGGTTGTAGGGAGTTCAATTTTTCATGAACCCTCTTTAGAAAAGCAAAATACTTAGTAACTGGTTTGCCTGATTGTTGTAGTTGGAAGAACTCAAGTGAGAGATCATACATCCAGTGAGGTTACCTGAAAACAATAAACAGACATACTCCCATATGTCTTTGCATGAATTAAGATGAGTACACATCCACAATATTGGGTTCCATTGAGTTCCATAATAAACTGACTAGATGAGCATCTTTTTGACACCATTCATCATACCTAGGACTAGACCGATCTGGTCTTGATTCAGTTAAGTGTTTCTATTTCTCATATCTAGTCAATACAATTTAAATGGCCTTCGACCATTGAACAAAATTTGTCCTATTTAATTTCATAGTTGTCAACTGTTGAGACATAGGAAGAGGACTAAAAAATTTCAGTTCAACAAGTGGGTTTGAGGAAGCCATTAGAGCAGAAACTACACTACAAATTTGACCAGAAAGGAGGAGAACAGTAGTGACAACAAATAGTCAATAATGAAGGACTTTGAGAAATGAACCCAAAACAAGAAATGGTTACCACAACTAGGTTCGCCAGAGAAAGACAAGTGCGCCGAAAAAACAGAATGTGTGATGGCTGATGCTCGTTCACGCACCGGCGAGGGGACTAGGCGTGGTCTTCATGCACCGGTGACAAAAGGTGTGTGTGGGCACATGACTAGGACTACGGGACAGAACTTTGGTGAATCGACTCGTCAGCAGCAGGCAACTTCACCGGTATAACTTTCTTGATGAACAAATCACCGGGGATGGGAGGACAGTTCTCCTTGTTGCCGATGACGATGGCGAGCCTATACACGTTCTTTGGCTCTTGATTTTAAACAATGAGCAACACCTGCTCTGATACCATGAAGAACTATGGAAATTGAGGAACTGAACTTATGTATTTCAGACTATCTAAGAGTGAATATATAGATGTACAAAGGGCGTCCTTCCAATTTTCCTAGAATCTAGATAATTTACATTAAATACCTAACATGAATCTACATTTATGTACATTAACAATGTTGTTCCCTGCAGTAATTATGAACCTGTTTTTCATGTTCATCAATTGGCATCTAAATTTTAGAATGTCAGACTAATAGATATGAACCTTTTGTTATAGCTTTTGATGTCTTGCAAAACCCTCACCTCTCAACTAATCATAAGAGGCACAGACAAAGAGAGTGCCCATTGACATTATATTTTACCATAAAACACCTAAACACAATTTTATTTTATTTTTTTGGCAAAAACTTAAAAGAAGAAGGGGAAAAAAAAAGAAAAAAAAGAAAGAAAGAAAGAAAGAAGGAAAGAAAAAAGAATATTTGAAAATCCAATCCCTTAGTATTAGCACCTTAAAATCCATTAAGAGTGACCACAACTTTGCGCGCAGTAGCTGAGTCTCGGTGCTCACACAGCCAAATGCCCTGTAACCGAAAGAAGATAAGGAAAAGATCAGACAGCCCTTTTACAAAAGCCAATATGATTGTTAAAAAAAAAAAAAAAAACGAAAGGAAAAAAAAAAAAAGAAAAGAAAAGAAAAAAAAGCCAGGCTTAACAATAACAAAAGTGCATCCTACAGTAAATTAGACATGAAAAACGGCTGGCCATACAACTTGCACTGCCAAACTTAATAAGGGCTTGGGATTAAAGCATTGGTTTGGGGCCATAAAAGCAATCCAAAGCATAAGAAAGAAAAATCTAACATTGGAAGTAAAACAGCCAAGGACAAAGCAAATCTTCAAAATAGTTCACAGAATGTGGCTAATAGTTACCGTTCATTTCACACTACAACAAACCCATAACAACTTTTGAACCTATCAACCCAACCAAAGCAACATGGTACATAATATGTGATGCATAGAACTTAAGATTAGGAGAAAATGCTAACATGCAGGAAAAAAAATACATATATATATATATATATGTCTAAGCAATGGCACTTCCACTAGTGGAGTTCACACATGAAGTCTCTGTGGACTTGTATGCTCTTAAGTAGCTCTAGAATAGAAAATGGAACTCCTACAAACACTCACATTCTTAAACGTGCTTGCAAACTAGGAATCATTAGTCACAAGATGCACATGGCTCAATTTCTGGCTACTGTCACCTCTGATAGAAACTAAATGGTTATTTTTTTAACAGACTTTGGCTTCAAGTGGAGCAGCAAGATGTATACTTTTCTTATTACCATGGCAAGCACCTTAAATAAACCTGTTGCATAAATTTTGACATACTTCAAAGTCATATGAATTTAAATAAGGTGGATCTGAAAGCACAAGACTTTTAAAACCTCTTAACATCTCTTTTAGAATGGAAATTAGGGTGTTGATAAGTGAAGCAGCAAGCATAAGAAATTTTGAACCTTGGGACCCAATGGCACATTCCCCCAGCCATAAAGTGGAACATTGCATAAATTATTAGCAGGTGTTGCATGTGCTTTTCTTATTGCTTTCCTCTCTTGGTTAAATCCATATGGGCACTGGTGTGTTTGGTTCAGGATAATTCATTAAAAATTCAACTCCGATTGTAAGTCCATGAAAGATAGATTTTTAAGGATGCCATGCTGGAATTAGTCATGAAGACCATCATGAACAGGAAGCTTATCATTTGATCGATAGAAAAACTTGATTTCTACGCACCTGCCATGTTCCCATGTTAAGCTGGCCACTCGTAATTGGAATCCTGCAAAAGTTAAGAGAGACAGAGAGAGAGAGAGTTTTGTAGTAAAACTTCAACATAAAACAGTCCAAATTTATAACATGAAATATTCTCACGTGAGACTGCAGCCAAACATTGATGATTTGATGTGTGCCGGCATGTCATCTGGACCTGAAAAGGTGGGGGACAAGGAAGGGGGAGATTCAACATCCATCCTTTGGCAATATGTATAACAACTAAAGAAAGCAGTAAATTTCATGTCAAATCAGATGACTCATAATTTTCCAACTACCCATTTAGATTTCTGAAAAGTAATGAGCACTTTCTTTTTGTAGAATTCATGATATAAACTGAATATATGTAGCTTAATGATTTACATTCTCAACAACCCCTCTTCCTCTCCATGGGTGACCGTCTGCTGTAGATGGACCAAACATTTGCAGGTAATATGTTATAATCAGGGACAAAACAAAGCATTAATCTTATAAATTTGCCATTTCTTCACTTCTGCATGGCTGATGGAAATCATATCAGATAAACAAAAAGTAAATGAAATTTATTGCGCAGGGCATTTAAAGTGAGAAGTTTAAAGATTCACGGAATGAGCAGATGCAACCTTATAGCTGGAATTATAATGCATTTAAGTAGATTTGCAAGGTTATTACTGATATGTAGTAGTTAAATATTATTAGAAAGTTTTAAACAATCATGTTTTATTTTCATTTTATTAGGACTTTTAGAAGCTCAAACAGATGGAAGTTCAGTGCTACTAGCTTACTCGCCTGGTAGGACCATTTTTAGGGGGATACTCGCACGTTTTTAAAGATAGACTGATGCAGCCTGGTTCAGATAAGATTTTCATCAAACAAACGGCAACCAAATGAGCCAACTTTTCCTGTTTGATTTATAGTGACAGGTTAAAAGAAGGTAAAGGAGAAAGAGCATAAGAGAAGGAAGATAATATTGAGAAAAGATAAGAGATGGTGATAACGAAAGATTGAGGAAAGATGAGAAAGCAGATAGAGAGGAGAAGAGGAATAAGAGAGAGACAAAAAAATTCTTCCAAGTAATTATTAAGCTTATCAAGACCCTGACTAAACCAGGTTCCTTGGCCTCCTGCAGTGGCTTCCCTAACCTTTCCAGTTGGGGGGAATGGATGGTAAGGTTTCGGGCCAAAACTCGGAAACCTCTCAAACAAAAACATCTGTAGGAATGGGGCACCTAAGTGGTTGGGGATATCATATCACCCAACTGACTTCTCCAACCACTCGTTGATTAAATCTAATCAGTGAAAGAGCAATCTTCTTGTCTTAACCCAGCTTAGCTGCAATACAAAACACATAGGGGCTAAAGCCATTTGCAGAAGGCCCTCCAAGATAAGCAGTGACAACCATGCAGCCAAGTACTCTGCCAAATGAAATGGGTTTTTAACTAAGGACGGTCCACGCATTCCCCTATCCTGTCTTGGGCATCAGCGTAGTCCTTCCACCAATACCTCATCCACCCACCAGAGGCACTCTTCCTATGGGACCCACCGCAAGCAACCCTCTTTTGCTCATTCTTGAACCACAATTCCATGTTGTTGCAAGAATGCACTTCATGCAGAGCTTCCATAATTGCTCTCATCTTCCTTGTCATCCACGGACAACACAATCTTTTCCCCCCAAAGAGGGAGTGCAATTACCACCATAGGGTAGAGGCAATCTCCTCGAGGATGATAATGAAGGTATTCATGGATATGCTCCACTGTGATAATGGCACATGCATTGCCAAGTTATGCTTCAAAATTCTAAGACTCACAGAACTCTTCTGAATCTTCTCTAAATAAAAATTATCGAATTGCATAATTGTATTATTTGCATGGTTTTAGAGATAACAACATTGATTTTGAATGAATATATGCACTTGATTTGGTACCTCGGAGACATAAACTTTCTCAACGAACAGCAACCAAGTATTTTACCAAAACTCTAGCATAACAATTTATATTTGGGTGAATGCCTCAAAGTCAAAGTGTCATTTGACAAGCCCTAAAGTCAAACAACAACAACCCAAGCAAGAACAAATAAAAAAGAGGGACCCTAAGTCAGAAAATCATCTCTGGATCACAAACCAACATGAGATTGCTCCAACGAGTTTGAAAATGGTCAATGAGTCTCATACAGAAAATGACAAGGACCCAAACTGAAAATATCATGAATCGAAGGGTTGCAACTCAAAAGAAACCTCGGGACCACTTTCCGATTAGAAAATAGCATTGGCAAGGATTAAATTGAAGAAGAAGCCACCATCACTCTCCACAGAAGTAGCCAGAGGTAGAACACTCCCACCACATGCCCTCATGCACCACCACAAGTGGTGTCGATCTGTTGGCACGTGAAGGAACTTCCAATGACGCAACTGCTTGGATGATGGTCGACGGTGAGCAGCAAAGCCTCCTGTGGTACTGGTTTACAATCTCGATTCTCCAGTGTGTGTGTGTTTTGAGAAATTGTAGCTATATGTTTTATTGTTAGGCTCGGATACAATGTCAGAAAATATCAATAAATTAAGAGAAATAGTGGATTAAATGGTGTAATCAACTTTGTTAATTAGCCCCTTTGACCACATATCGTATTTATATTATTACAGCTACGGTTAGCCAATACCCATGATACAGAAATATCCTTAACCACCAAGAATATCAAAATATAATACTATTCTAGCAATTTGTCCCCCCCCCCCCCAAAAAAAAAGAGTAAACATTAGATTATTAATAACCAATATGAATATTTATACCAACTAAGGTAAATATTAGGTCTTCAGTTCTTATTGTAAAGGTTAATGAAAGTCCATAGGAAGAGATCAAATAGGTTTCCCCACCAGGGCATCATAATTTAAGATTATCCTGCACTACCAATTGAATATGCATCAAATCTGAACTCATGTACAAAGTGAAGTGTATAAATTTGTTAAGGTTATCTTCCATTGCAAATGATCAACCAAATATGTGTCACGTCTAAGAATACACTCTCAGGCACACAATAAATTGGGTTGTGTATGAGAAAATAAAAGCATCCACATAACAAGAATGCAAACTTTGACCTAATTAAGTACAAGCTGTGCCAAACTAACCTTCGAGTGTATGCTTCCACGGCGCAGACATACCCTGGAATAATGAATGTATATAATAAATAAAATGTAATCCTACAGCAAAAAAAAATGCTACTGCTACCACATAGAATTCAAAATATAATAAACTAACCTCCGGAACTACCCTGTTAAGAAATGTCTCCGTATCATCCTGAACATCCGAGTCATAGTTTTCATTTATAGTCAGAGAAGCACTTGTATGTTGCACTGTTACATATCATACATCAGAGGAAAAGCACAAAATTTTACATTCAAAAGAGATTCCAAGTGACCAACATGCAGGTCACTTACAAAAAAGATGCGCGAGGCCACATTTGAATCCTGACAAGTCTTGCTCAATTTCCTTCAAAATCTGAGGAAAAACAAATGGTTATTTATTGGAAAAGCAATATACACGTACTTTTTTTTTTTTTTTTAATAAGTGCAATATACCAGTACATTAAGCAGAACAAAGTTACCACATGTGACTTCAATGCACAAAAGAGGAATTGCCAAATTGTTTCATATCAAAGGGATAACCAAATGGATCAAACAATTTTATCCTCCATTATGAATATAAAACATAAAATTAAATCTAAATACCATCCATATTTAGAATTGTAAAAATAAAATAAAAAGGAAGTATGCTTTCAATATGTAAGAAAGCTAGCCCATATACAAGAAGATAATTTTCCAAATCAAGTGAGATTGAAGGGGCAATAGTCATGATCATGCAACAAGTAGAGTTACAAAGTTCAGCAGCAACAGAAGAACCCAAGCCTAGCCAGCCCCCAAATAAACCAGAAAAGGTAATTTGATAGGACACCATCATAATATATATATATATATAATCAGAAAACAGGTATGAGATTATTGCTTTGACCCAAAAAAAAGGTTAGGCCTCCAATCACCTTGAGGATGATTAACCTCCAATGAAATCTTTAAGTAAACATTCAATATCCACAATATATGTACTCAGTCAACAAACAATCTGTAACATAACGAGACTATATTGAAGCCCAAGAAAAATATAATATTGATATCAGTGGGCAATGAAAACTATGTTAGCTTGTATGGAAGTCCCGTGGAAAGTAAGTTGGTCTTTGAAATGGCAATAGGCTCTACAGTAGGAGAAAGAGCCCCACACTCGTGCAAGCAGCACGCCCCCCCCCCCAAAAAAAACCAAGCATGGAAAAAGGGACAAGCGGCTCCTCAGTTTGACCAAAGAACATGAAGGGGTAACTGTTATGTAAAAACGAAATAGACACATAGAAAATAACAAGAAGAGTAACGTGGTTCAGCTTGAAAGCCTATGGGCATGGGCGAAAGTAGGAGAGAAATTCACTAACAAAGATGAAAAAAGTACAAGATCTGTAATTCTAACATAAAACAGCTGACAGAATTATTAAACCCTAATGCAAAAAATCTCCAACTTATATGTTTGAAATCGGATCACAAAATGGGGCCTAAAAAACTCCAAAACCAGAATACGAGTCATAAACAACAATAACAGGCACTATTACCAATGGCATGATGGCACTGAAATCCTTGAATACTATAATGTAGCAACTGCAACAATGATTGAGTGAGCTCCTCATCTACAAGGAAACGCTACGCATGTATGTCTCTTGTTAATACATGGAGTTGTGTTCATGCATAGTTCTCTCTATAATATTGTTCAAAGCGCAAATTCTCGATGAAAAATAAAACAAGGCACCTTCATGGACCCTCTAATTTTAACCACTAAGTCATAAGAACCAGCAATCCCATGTTAGAGTCATAAGGTCGGTCAAGCACCCATGATTGAAGCAAGAATCCTGAGAGGGGTTCCTAGACTAGTGGAGGAGCACAAAAGCGCCTTTATAAAGCAAGTGTAGATCATAGGAACATGCCCAACTAGAAAATTGTTCAATCAAAGGTTGAGAAAGGACCACGTGAATGTAGATAAGCCCACTCGATTGTCTATCCCTTCGAGAGATTTCCCCCAAGTTGTCATGGCTCGAGGCTGAGACACCATGACAATATGCATGGTAGCATCCTAAGGTGTTGTACCTTATCGTGTCTGTGTTGGACACTGACACTTACCGAATAAACAAACATGCGGAATACTTTGTCTAAACGTGTGCTATTATTTTTTAGATTTTTTAAAAGACAACACTCTTCGAATACTTGGGTTAACTACAACACATTAAATACATTTTGAAGGTTGGGAAGAAAAGGATCTTATATTCCTTTTTTCTACAAAAAAGCAGAAAATACTTCCCCTTTTATAGATACAATACAGCCTATAAAAAAGGATATAAAGCTAAAGCTATGTAACAGAAGTATACAGCTATACAATCCTGAATTTTAGAAAACAAGTAGGATCCCTATAATTGCAAAATATACAGCCAAGATTTCCTAAGAATCAGGAAACTGATTTGTCTTGATTTGACGTGATTCTCAACAAATTAGGAAACTGATTTGCCTTGATGACGTGATTCTCAACACTCCCCCTCAAGCTGGTTGGAAGATATCGTTCATGGCCAGCTTGCTCACCAAACTATCGAACTGCTTCTTTGGTAGACCTGTAGTGAGAATGTCTGCTACTTGTTTAGACGTGGGAATGTAAGGCATAATAATCAGTCCATTCTCCAATTTCTCCTTGATAAAGTGTTTGTCGACTTCAACATGTTTAGTTCTATCATGGAGCACTGGATTGAGTGCGATTGCAATGGTGGCTTTGTTATTACAAAAAACCTTCATAGGCAAGGGACTAGTAGTTTTAAGCTCTTCAAGTAACTGTTTGATCTACAAAATTTCACAGATACCATGTACCACTGCTCTAAACTCAGCTTCAGCGCTACTTTTAGCCACCACATTTTGTTTTTTACCACACGAAGCTACAAGATTTCCCCTAATAAAGGCGCAATATCCCGAAGTTGATATTCTGTCTGTCACACTCCATGCCCAATCTGCATCAGTAAACACTTCAACTTGGAGATGTCCCCTATTTTCATATAAAATTCCTTTTCCTGGTATCCCTTTAAGTACCTTAAAATTCTGTATACAACATCAAAATCTTCTTGATTAGGTGAGTGCATGAATTGACTTTCCATACTCACTGCAAACGCAATATCAGGACGTGTATGGGTGAGAAATCAATTTCCCAACTAAGTGTTGGTATCTCTCTTGGGCACCGTTTGGAGCTCCAAAAAACAAAATAAATCTCCAACAATCTCTATTTTGTTTCCCGCCATTACTAATTTACACATTCCCGCCTTTATTAAAAACTAAAACTTTGCTTAAAAAAATCAAAAATTCGGAATAAGGTTAATCTAATGCATAAATTTTTTTTGATAATCATATTTTTCTAGTCGAAAGTTTTCAAACGAGTACCATTGTTGCTATTTTTTTATGAATTTTTTTGAATCCGTGGAAAATGATTTGGAAAACCGTTCTAACGGATAATTGCGCCAAAATTAACCCAAACCACATTTTTTCTTGTTTTTTCTTGTTTTTTATCACTCCAAACACTACCTTTGTCAACCATTTTTTCTGAACTTGCAGGCTGAAGCTTCAAATTTGGTTCTATGGGGGTTTCTGCTGCTTTGCAACCGAGTAAACCGGTTTCTCCTAGCAGATCAAGTATGTACTTTCTTTGAGAGATCAAAATACCTTTCTTGGATCTCACAAACTCCATTCCAAGAAAGTATTTTAGAGGACCCAAGTCTTTGATTTCAAACTCACGAGCTAAGGCCTTCTTCAGTCTATCAAGTTCAAAAACATCATCTCCAGTCAGAATGATATCATCAACGTAAACTATTATTACGACCACTCTCCCTTCTCTTGAGTGTTTGTAGAACATTGTATGATTGGCTTAACTTTGCACATAACCTTGAAGCTTGACAACCTTTCCGAACCTGTCAAACCAGGCACTAGGAGATTGCTTAAGACCATACAATGACTTCTTTAATCGGCAAACTTTCTCTTCTCCAAATTCTCCTTCGAAGCCAGGTGGTAAGTCCATAAACACTTCTTCCTCCAAATCACCATTTAAGAAAGCATTCTTTATATCTAACTGTTGCAGAGGCCAGTTGAGATGTACAGCAAGAGAAAGTAATACTCGAATAGAATTGATCGTTGCAACAGGTGCAAAGGTTTCTTGATGGTCAATTCCATAAGTTTGTGTGAAACCTTTAGCAACTAGCCTTGCCTTGTATCCCTCAATGCTCCCATCAGACTTACACTTGATTGTGAAAACCCAGTTGCACCCTACTGTCTTCTTCTCCCTAGGTAGATCAACAATTTTCCAGGTTTTATTTTTTTGAAGTGCTCTCATCTCCTCATACACTATTGACTTCCACTCCGAGTGTCCTAGTGCTTCCTGTATGGTTCTAGGTACAAACAGGTGAGAAACATTTGTTGTGAGGGTTTTGTATTTTTTTGAAAGTCTATGGTAGGACAGATATTTGACAATAGGATGTTTGGTACAATTCCTAACTCCTTTACGAATGGCAATAGGAACATCAAGATCGAAAAAAGGCAAAGAAGTAGGATTTATAGGAGGATTATCAGAAATCGGAGAACTAGGAGATGATGATTGACCATGCTCAGGATTGATTGGAAGATTCTCAATATTGGGATTAAACCTCCGTCTAGTATAAACACGCACCTTAGTGGACATAGGAGGTAAAGTTTCTCCCCCAGTTTGTGATACAGTATTGTCCGCATTTTCTCTAGGTAAAGTATCCATTTCCTGATTTATTTCAGGGAAAAAAGGTACTGGGTCTGGTTCTTCTTGTTGCCAAAACTGATCTTCATTCAAATTCTCCCCCTTAAGAGAGGTTTTGGTATAAAATGGAATTATTTCAAGAAATTGAACATCCATACTAACATGAAATTTTTTAGTGACTGGATTAAAACACTTATAGCCTTTTTTAGTAGGAAAGTAGCCTAAAAAGATACATTTTTCAGCTCGTGGATCAAATTTGGATCGAAGATGGGATGGAACATGAACAAACGCCTTACAACCAAAAATTTTTAAAGGGAGATTATTGATTAGGCGTGTGTTTGGAAAAGATTTTTTAAGAATTTGTAAAGGAGTGTCATAGTTCAAAACCCTAGTAGGCATTCTATTAATCAAATAACAACTTGTTAAGATTGCATCTCCCCAAAGATATTTAGGAACATTCATATGAAACATAAGAGCCCTAGCTACTTCAAGCAAGTGCCTGTTTCTACGTTCTGCAATTCCATTTTGTTGAGGAGTATCCCTACAAGTAGATTGGTGTACAATGCCCCTTTTTTAAAAAAAAAAATCTCCTAAACATTCATTAAAAAATTCCGTTCCATTGTCACTTCGAAGAATACTTATTTTAGCTTGAAATTGGTTTTCAACCAAAGAGTAAAAATCTTTAAAGAGTTTTGCAACCTCATTTTTTGAATCCATTAGATAAAGCCAGCATAAACGTGTATGATCATCAATGAATGTCACAAACCATTTTTTCCTGGTTAAAGTAGTAATCTTAGGAGGACCCCAAACATCACTATGTATTAGATGTATGGTTTAATTTATAAAAATTCCAATGGCTTTTAGCCAAGAAACAAGTTTCACAAACCAAAGAGTTACAATCCACACCTTTAAATAAATAAGGAAATAGGTACTTTAAATATGAAAACTAGGATGTCCTAGTCTATTATGCCATAGTATTATTTGATCATGAACAGGGTTTGAACGGACACTACCAATAAAACCCCGAGCTTGTTTATTCCTAACATGGTTGTCATCAAAATAGTAGAGACCTTCTATCATTCTAGCACTGCCAATCATCATCCCTATGTTCAAATCCTGGAATTCACAACAAGAGACACCAAAGATAATACGACAATTAGAATCTTTGGATAAACGACTCACTAACAAAAGATTACAAGAGAGTTTTGGGACATGCAAAACAGATTTCAAAATAATTTTTTCTGATAAACGAATTGAACCTTGGCCAGCAATGGGAGATAAGCTTCCATCTGCAATACGTACTTTTTTTATTTCCAGAAAGGGGTTCATAAGATATAAACAAATGGAACAGATTAGTCATGTGATGAGAGGCACTCGAATCTATGATCCAAGATGCAGATAATGAAGAATAGGCACACAAAGTTATACCTGTTTGAACCAAGGATGCTACAGGAGTACCGAGAGTCAGCGAAGCAAAGTTCAGCAACTTTAGGAGTTGCTTTATTTGTTCTTCACACAAAGAGGTGGTCTCAGCAGTATGTGCTTTGGTTGGGGCACGACTCAAATCATTTTGTTTATTATTTTTCCATTCCACAGGTTTCCAGTCAGCAAGTTTTCCATGCAGTTTCCAGCAGGTTTCATGAGTATGTCGTGGTTTATTGTAAAAATCACACCAAACCTTTGGTTTGTCATCTTGGCGGCGCTGGGTATGAGGGGCACGATAAGCAGTAGCAGCAGTCCCCATTAATGCTGAATTTTCCACCAGTCCAGCAGTGATTTTCTTGCCAAGCATGACATTTCTCTTGCTTTCTTCACGTCGAACTTCAGAAAAAACTTCGCCGAAGGAAGGAAGAGGTTGACGACCTAAAATCCTACCTCATACTTCATCAAAATCAACATTGAGCCCAGCCAAAAATCGAAAAATCCATGAGTTCTCCTCCTTCTTAAAGTAATTGCAATCATCTGTGTTCTTCCACTCAGAGTCATCATTGAATAAGTCAAGATCTTGCCATAAACCTTTAAGAATATTGAAATATTTAGTGACAGAATTCTCACCTTGACGAACTTCCCCCAATTTGAGTTGTAACTCAAATATTTGGGGCTGATTACCAAGGTCTGAATACATCAAAGTGACATTATCCTAAAGGGCTTTGGCAGTAGGATAACACATGTAGTTTGCATTTATTTCCTCCTCCATAGAATTCACTAACAAGGCCATTATCATGGAGTTTTCAGCATCCCAAATAGCATGACCAGCATCAGTTTTTTCTGGCTCTACAATGTCACTAGTTAAATACCTGATTTTCCCTCTCCCTCTAATATACATTCGAACGGACTGGGACCACCTGAGAAAATTGTTCCCATTGAGACGAACTGTGGTGATTTGGACAGAATGAGAGAGTGATTCAGTTAGAAGTTAAGAGGAATTGAGATTAGCACCAGTGGTAGAGCCAGTGATAAGGATTGATTCAAAGATTTCTGACATGGTAATGGGCAGGGAATAGATTGGTGAGATGAGCTCACAGAAAAAAACAAAGGTAAGGAGAATGTTATTAAAAAAAAAAAAAAAAAAAGAACAGAGGCCAATTATGTCGGCTCTGATATCATGAAGGTTGGGAAGAAAAGGATCTTATATTCCTTTTTTCTACAGAAAAGTAGAAAATACTTCCCCTTTTATAGATACAATATAGCCTATAAAAAAGAAAATAAAGCTAAAACTATGTAACAGAAATATACAGCTATACAATCCTAAATTTTAGGAAACAAGTAGGATCCCAATAATTGCAAAATATACAACCAAGATTTCCTAAGAATCGGGAAACTGATTTGCCTTGATTTGACGTGATTCTCAACAAATCAGGAAACTGATTTGCCTTGATTTGACGTGATTCTCAACACATTTAATTTTGAATAAAAAAGTTAGAATTGAATAATAAGATAAAAATAGCAGGAATTTATATTTATTGTTTCCTTACCCTTTAATTTTTTTCACTTGAAAATTCTAAGACCAAAAATTTCTAATTTGTTTCTAAACCAAACCAAACCAAACCAAACCTTTTCCCACTAGGTGGGGTCGGCTATATGGATTTGTCGACGCCAATTTGATCTGTTTAGGGGCATGTTCTCCGATAAATCTAGGTAGGTTAGGTCATGTTTAATGGTTTCTTTCCAGTTTCTCTTGGGTCTTCCTTTACCTCTCCTACTCCTGACAATCTCCATACTTTCACACCTTCTAACAGGTGCCTCTGCTGGACGCCTTCTAACATGGCCAAACCATCTTAATCGATTTTCTCTCATTTTATCTTCAATCGATGCTATTCCTACTTTGTCCCTAATCTTCCTCGTTCCTAATCCTATCTTTCCTTGTAATCCCGCACATCCACCTTAACATCCTCATCTCCGCAACTGCCATCTTCTGACCATGATTATGCTTTACTGCCCAACACTCTGATCCATATAACAGCGCTGGTCTAACCGCTACCTTATAATACTTTCCTTTCACCTTGAGGGGGATTTTTCGGTCGCACAAAACCCCCGAAGCACTCCTCCATTTGGTCCATCCAGCTTGAATCCTGTGACTTACATCAGTATCAATCCCTCCATCTTGTTGCACCATAGATCCAAGGTACCTAAATTTATCTTTCTCTACAATCTTTTGTGTGCCTAAACTTACTTCTATACTACTCGTTATCCTACTTTGACTAAACTTACATTCCATATATTCCGTCTTGCATCGGCTTAGCCTAAACCCTTTTGTCTCTAACGTATCCCGCCACAATTCTAGCTTAGCATTCACTCCTTCTCCCGTCTCATCTACTAAAACAATATCATCTGCAAATAGCATACACCACGGCACCTCATCCTAAATATGTCTTGTAATCTCATCCATAACTAAAGCAAACAAGTACGGGCTTAACGCTGAGCCTTGATGTAAACCAATCGTGATAGGGAACTCATTAGTCTCTCCACCAGTCGTCCGTATAGATGTCATGGCTCTATCATACATGTCCTTTATCGCCTCAATATATGCGACACACGCTCCTTTCTTTTCCAATACTCTCCATAGAATCTCCCTAGGAACCCGATCATATGCCTTCTCTAAATCGATGAACACCATATGTAAATCTTTTTTACCTTCTCTATACTGTTCCATTAACCTCCTCAAGAGAAAGATAGCCTCCATGGTTGATCTTCCAGGTATGAAACCAAATTGGTTCTCTGAAACGTTTGTTGTCCTTCTTAGTCTTCTCTCAATAACTCTCTCCCATAATTTGTTTCTAAATAAACAAATTTGCCTTCCTATCTCTATGCTAATAACGTTAATACCACGAGGTCAGGATTGCCCTCTCTTCCTCAACCTCTCCCCTAGGTTGGTCAGGCCTCACTGCTTGTCTTCTCTACATCAATATACTGTCTCAGGTGGCCTACTTTGACAAACTCCTCAAGTTAAAGTTGGGCCTTTAGGGCCTTGCAATTCGCTGCCATGTGGCCGTGAATTTTAATTTGGGTCTAAAAAAAAACCAAAACCAAACTAAATTTTAATTTGGGTCTAAAAAATAACTGAAACTGAACTAATAACCGAATTAACTAAAAAAATCAAAATTTTCTGTTCAATTTTCAATTCTGTTTTGGTTTTACACACCCTTAGTGGCCATTATCCTTATGGTAATAGCAATGGAGGTTCATGTTCCTTGTGCTCGGGTCACTTGTCATCTTTCGCGTCCATGCAAAAAAGGGCTTGTCCTTGATTTGGGGAAGGATTTTGTAGATGGGCTCTATTAAGAGGGTATTAACCACCTCATAAGCCCTCTTATCATCTTTTTTTCCTTCTTGGGACCATCCTTTGTGTCTTTCTTCTTCTTGGAAGAGGCCGGCTTCTAGTCAGGTTGCTTTGTTTCACCCTTAACTTTATTGTATTTCTCTATCTTGCTTATTAGATCAAATATTCTCTCGGCTACCTTTTTGTTAAAGACAGCCATAACCTACCAATTTTTGCCAACCCTAGCTCGAATAAGGTCATGACAGGCTTGCCAATTACTCGATGCACTCTTCTACTTCGTCGTACACCTTCACGTATGCTTGGCATACTCCCTCAAGCTTCCATTATTCTCTTCACTGTAAGCCAGGTATCCGTTGTCTATGGTTGCTTGCTATTGGCGATGAATCTCGCGATAAACTATTCTACAAGTTGACCCCAACCTTTAATAGAGTTCAGGGGAAGCCTATGAAACCATTAAAGGCCAACCTCTCCTAAGCTAAACGATAACATACTACACACCAGTACCTTATTAGAGCTCCACAACACCATAGCTTGCTTGTAATGTCTATAGTGGCCCAAGGGATCCGTTTTGCCATCATAGATGGTGAAACGGGAGACTACAAATTTCTTTGGTGGCTCAAGATCACAAATCTCCTTAGCAAATGAAGATGCTAAAATCTTGCATAGCGCTTGGCTCTCCCCTTGTGGCAGTAGGAGGTCTAACAACATTTCCACAACCCTATCCTTTTTTTTCAAGGCATTTTTGGGTAAGGCTAAGCAATTGGTTGATTTGGCTAGAAATCAAACCGAATTAACCCAATTTTTTTAAGTCATATTTTTGTTAATTGAGTTGACCGAAGAAAATCAAAATTGAAAAACTAAAAAATTATATTCGATTTTCTGTCGATCCAGCTTTAAACTAAATGCTTAAAAAAAAATACATTACAAAAAATAGCAAATATATTTAATTAGATTAGGATTTAGGATATGTCTAACGTGGGGGAATCACACCTTATAACATATTTTAAGCTTTTAAAATACATAAAATTAAATATGAAAAATAATATATAATTTAATGTAAAAAATAATATAAACTTCAATTTTCCAATCCGTCCAATCATAATACTTTCCAAGCTTTATAGACAACCAAATTATTCAAAAAAAAAAAAAAAAAAACGAATTGATTAACCAAAATCACTTAGGGCGCGTTTGGAGTGACAAAAAGTGAGACAAAGTAAGATAAGTTATAAGTTTGTAATTCGTGCAGTGAGATCAAAAGTGAATAACTTTTAGAGTTTTTCAATATTTTTCACCATTTTTCAAAGTTTTTTTATCACCCCAAACGGAGCCTTAATCATTTTGACTAAATTTGGTCGGTTCAATTTGGTTTATTTAATTTTTGCACACCCATCTTTTTGGGATGTGCAATAGAAGCATTTGAAGTCTGTTCTTTGATGTTTTGATGGCCTTTGCTATGCTCTCGGTGCACGTTAAGGAGTCTCACTGGTAAAATGCACCATTTTAGCAATTTTCGAAACAACCATTCATTTAATCAATCTAGATCAATCAGGAAAACTTTTCAAGTCCAGGATGTTACAATTGAGATTGAAGAAGATTACAAGATCAATGAGGGTTTTAGAATCGTCGAACGTGATAGAGGGTATGTTCGTATTCTCGTAATCTATGAGGAAGAGCTCAGATGGCTGTATCAGATTTGCAGGAAGCGGCTCAGGAATACCAAAGGTCTTTATCAAATAGGCTGCCTTAGAGGAGGGGCGAGAACTTTGGTCTGTTCAATCATCAAAGATGGCTTGGAAGAAAACTTGAACTGCGTTTGTTTGCGCCATATGGAAGAAGACAGATTAGAATTCCAGAATCGTCATTCGATTCAGGTTGGTGTTTTTTCATTGATATTATTAGTGAATTTTTGCCTGGCGAAAGAGTCCCTACTTTCAACAGTCATGATCATCATGAAAGGCAGAATGTTTTTTCTCTCGAAGAAGCATTTTTTACCCCAAAAGAGCCCAAGACTTACACTCAAGCGGCTGCTCTTCCTAAGTGGCAGTTCTCAGATGTCCACTGCTTTTACAATGACCAGATGGTTATTGTAAATTATGAAGATACTGTTGAGAACAGCATGCTCCTTAAAAGATGCCTAATTGGACGATTAGGGGGCCCAAGAGCAGCAAAGTTGGATTTGGTTAGTATCTCAACATGGGTAAATAGAAAATGGAAAATTCCCGGAGGAGTGGAATTAAAGGAGTTAAGACCAAGTGAGATTACTCTTTATTTTCCCATCTCAGAAGATAGCTCAACAGATAAAAAATGAGTTAACCATTATAAATGGGTTTCCCTTATGGCTTGATTATTGGCACAGTTGGAGTTGTTGCTCCAGAAGGGGCTGGAATGATAAGTTTGTTTGGATTAAAGTAGTGGGATTGCCTGTCTTTTTATGGACTGATAGTGTTCTTCGAAGCATTGGAAACTTTTGTGGAGGCTATATTGAAACTGAGCCAAATTCTAGCTGCTTCAACAGCTATAGATGGGTTAGAATCAAAGTTAGAGGAGATGGCAGAAAAATTCCAGCTTCAGTTAGAATAAAAGTGGGTCAATCCTTGTATGACTGTCCAATATGGACTGAAAGAAGGGCTTGGGTCGATTGGGCTGGAGTTTTCCGACCACCGGAAGATAAGAAGAAGGTGGCGCGTGAACCACCACCCAGTTCAATGAATGTCCCCTATTGGAAATCAGAAAGCCAAGGAGTTAATTCAAAATGAGGCTAGGAATGCTAAAAGTCTCTCAAAGGAAGCTGGAAAGTTCAAATGGGTACGAGTAGGCGAAAACCCCAACTCTTTTATGAGGAATAAAACTCCAATTCCAACTCCAGTGGGCCTGCCTAGAGTTAATAGATTTCATGTTTTAAATAGTATTAATGAGGAGGACCAATCAATGGATGAACCTAGCCACGTATTCCCTCGAAGCCTTCAACAGCAGGAAAATACCAGAGGAGAAGTAACAGTTGCCTATGGAGATTCAGCCAGCGTATATGATAATCTGAATTTTTATGGGAAACAATACAGCTCCAGAAGAAGAACCCAGGTAGCTTCTGAACACACAACTACATCGCCACAGGCATTGTCTTCTCCCATAGAAACCTCTGCAGATCAGCTTTCTATAGGAGAACCAACTGAGGTTGAACATACTTCTTTCTTTGAGAACATGTTAGTCCCCTTTGGAATTCAAGAAGCCGCAAACGAGGAAGCTCTAGATTGTCTACCATTAGCATCTTACGGCCCTGATGAAGTGTGGAATAGAGATGTGGACCACCTGTTGCTGCTGAGAATTGTGGTAAAGATCAAAGTAAGATTTCAGCTTGGGTGATTAATAGAATGAAATCCTTCAAGAAGATATTGGGTATCTCATGTGAAGGCTACGAGGAAAATTAATGGAATTGCTACAATCCATCGAAGAAAAGAGAGAAGTCATTATGCGAACACAAGAAACAACAAAAGAGCAGCACCAGAAGAGGAGTTAGGGAGTTGAGGAACTTACAATGTTCGATAAGCTATGACAAAGGAGGAATGGAATCTGTCGTGGGAGCAAGAAGAGGTGGGGAACCATTACCCTTATGTTTTGAATGAAGCCAAAAATCATTTGCTGGAATGTTTAGGGCTGTTGTGGCAAGGAGAAAAGGATGTTAATTAGATCTTCAATTAGGAAATGGAAGCCAGACGTTGTTTGCATTCAAGAAACAAAGCTTAATTTGGTTAATGATAGCATAATCAGATCAATTTGGGGTGGTGGATGGTGTAAGTGGGCAGCTTTAGCTGCTGTGGGGGCCTCGGGTGGAATAATTGTCAAGTGGGATAGTAGGAAGCTGGAAGCTGTTGACTCTGAGATTGGATCCTTCTCCATTTCCTGCTTGTTCCACCATCTGGATGAGGATATTTATTGGTCATTCACTGGAGTTTATGACCAGTGGACAAAGCATCAAAAGAAGACTTTCTTGAAGAAATTGGGGCAGCTGTTTTCAGATGGAATCAGCCTTGGTGTTTGGGGGGTGACTTCAACATGATTAGAACCATTGAGGAAAAAAAGGGTTGTAAAAAGAGAACAAAGCAGATGAAAGTTTTCTTAGATTTCATTGAAGATTTACAATGCATTGATTTGCCTTTAAGAGGAGTAGATTTACTTGGAGCAACAGCATCAGTAAGTCAAGGATTGACAGGTTCCTGGTATCCTCTGATTGGGAGGAATTATTCCCCAGTTTTGCAGAGAATTCTACCTAGGATAATCTCTGAACATTTTCCCATTCTGCTAGAAGGTGGTGGATTAAAAGGAGGTCCCAAACCATTTAGGTTTGAAAATATGTGGCTGCAAGTTGAGGGATTTAAAGAAATGATCGATTCATGGTGGAATACATACATGTTTACCGGGACTGCAAGCTACAGGCTGATGCAGAAATTAAAGCTGCTCAAATCAAATCTGAAGAAATGGAATATTGAGGAATTTGGCAGAATTGACCAGCAGAAATTCCAACTGGAAAAGGACATCCAGAAGCTAGATTTAATGGACGAGGAAGACAGCCTTTCAGATCAAGGCAGAATATTGAGAAAAGAAAGATTCTGACTGAACAACTTAATCAAGATGGAGGAGATCAGCTGGCGACAAAAGTCCAGAATCAAATGGTTAAAAGAAGGTGATCGAAACACAAAATTTTTCCATAAAATGGCCTCTGCTAATAAAAGGAGAAACTGGATTGACAAATTACAAGTTAATGGGAAGATGACAGATGATCAAGGGGCAATAAAACTCTACATAGTGGACTTTTACAAGAGGCTATTCAAGGAAGAAGTAAACTGGAGGCCACAGGTGAACAATCTGGAATTCTCCAAACTCAATCCACAAACTACAGCAGGCTTAGAATCTCCTTTTACTGAATTAGAGGTCCATTAAGCTCTTATGGAACTTAGTGGAGACAAGGCTCCCGGCCCAGATGGTTGGAATTTTGTATTTTTACAAAGCTACTGGAACTCTTTAAAGGCTGATTTGATGTCAGTTTTTGCTGATTTCCACAGCAGTTGCAGGTTTGTTCGCAGCTTGAATACCACTTTTATTGCATTAATCCCCAAGAAAGATGGAGCAACGAAGTTAAAAGATTACAGACCTATCAGCTTGGTAGGTGCTGTTTATAAGTTATTACCAAAGGTACTTGCAAGTAGGCTGAAACAGGTAATGAATAATCTCATTTCTGACACTCAGCATGCTTTTGTTGGGGGAAGACAGATTTTGGATGCCTCTTTAATTGCTAATGAAGTTCTAAATTCCAAAATTAAGAGCAAAAAACCTGGAATCATCTGCAAATTGGACATTGAGAAAGCCTTTGATCATGTTAATTGGAAGTTTCTGATCTATCTGCTAAAAAGGATGGGCTTTGGAGAAAGATGGTGTCATTGGATCTATTGGTGTATCTCTTCTGCTAGTTTTTCTATTTTGATTAATGGCTCTCCCGAAGGTTTCTTCACATCCTCACGTGGACTGAGACAAGGTGACCCTCTTTCACCTTTTCTTTTTATCCTAGTAATGGCGGTATTTAGTAGGATGATGCAAAAGGCTGAGAAAGATGGATTCATTGAAGGTTTTACAGCAGTACCCAGTAACCGAGAGCTCAGTATCTCACATCTTCTGTTTGCAGATGACTCAATTATATTTTGTGGAGCTGATTTACTTCAAATTGGTCATCTTCGTTGTATTTTATTGGATTTGAAGCTGTCTCAGGGCTGAAAATTAACCTCAACAAACCAGAGATTATGCCTGTGGGTCACATTCCAAATCTAGACAAGCTAGCAGCTGTTCTAGGATGCAAAATTGGTTCTCTTCCCACTAAATATTTGGGTTTGCCTTTGGGAGCTAGATTCAAGTCCAAACAACTTTGGGATCCAATCATTGAGAGGTGCAGAAAACGACTGGCTGAATGGAAAATTAATTATTTATCAACTGGGGCAAGAATTACCTTAATTAAAAGTGTGCTTTCTAGTATTCCCACTTATTATTTATCTCTCTTCTCAGCCCCAACTTCCATGTTAAAGGAATTAGAAAGACTACAAAGGAATTTTCTTTGGGGAAGGAGTGAAGGAGTTTTCAAATACAACCTAGTGGATTGGAGGGCTGTTTGCAAGCCCATCCATTTGGGTGGCACCGGAATAAGGCAGCTAAAGTTACATAATGAAGCTATGTTGGGAAAATGGTTTTAGAGATTTGCTCATGAAGACTCCAGCCTTTGGAAAAGAGTGATAGTTAATAAATATGGTTAGGAGAAAGGAGGCTAGTATTCCGCGAAGGGTGTAAACTCTCTTGGCATCAGGTTATGGAAAAACATTAGAAGGAATTGGTTTAAATTTGACAGCTGCATATCATGGAAGATGGGAAGAGGTGACAAGATTTTGTTTTGGAAGCATAAATGGCTGGAGATTGGTTACCTTTCAGAGGTTTTTCCTGAGATTTACGACATTGCAATTGACAAGAATGCTTAGTATCAAATTACAGCACAGGTTTTGATTCAAACAAAGTATGGAATGTACAGCTACGAAGAAGAATGAATGATTGGAATTGGATAGTTTTCGGTTACTTCTGGAACTTCTTTACTCATTACCAGAGGAAGACACAACTGATGCAATGATTTGGAAGCTATCAACTCATAAAGACTTCACCATGAAGTCCTTTTATCTGTTCATGCACGGCGGGGAGAAGGATGACTTTCCTTGGATGAAATTATGGAACTCTGCTGCTCCAACAAGAATCACTTTTTTCTCTTGGTGTGCTATGAGGGGGAGGATTTTGACTATAGATAATTTAAAACTAAGGGGACACTCTCTAGCAAATAGATGCTCTCTATGTCTCAAGCAAAATGAGTCAATTGAACATCTATTCATTCACTGTTTTTGGTCCGCTGAATTGTGGAGCCTAACCCTTTCATGTTTTGGTATCCAAATGTGTTTCTCCGAGAATCTTAAAAGCTTTTTTTGGCATGGTGGGGACATCCACTAGATAGGAGTAAGAAGAAGATTTGGAATTTGATTCCTTTTTGTCTTTTTTGGTTGATTTGGAAGGAGCGCAATAGGTGGATTTTTGAGAATATTGAGAGGAATGTTTTGAGAGTCAAAAGTCTATTTCTTTCTTGTTTATATAGTTGGGTGGAAGAGGGAAAAGAGATCGATATGTGTTCTTTCTTTCTTTTATTGCTAGTATGAAGTGAGTTGGACAAATTGTCCACACTCGCTACATTTTGTTTTTAGCATCTCTTCGATGCTTTGAAATAAAACTTACTTATAAACCAAACTAAACCAAGCCTTTTCCCACTAGGTGGGGTCGGCTATATGGATTTGTCGACGCCAATTTGATCTGTTTAGGGGCATGTCCTCCGATAAATCTAGGGTTAGGTCATGTTTAATGGTTTCTTTCCAGCTTCTCTTGGGTCTTCCTCTACCTCTCCTACTCCTGACAATCTCCATATTTTCACACCTTCTAACAAGTGCCTCTGCTGGACGCCTTCTAACATGGCCAAACCATCTTAATCGGTTTTCTCTCATTTTATCTTCAATCGGTGCTATTCCTACTTTGCCCCTAATCTCCTCGTTCCTAATCCTATCTTTCCTTGTAATCCCGCACATCCACCTTAACATCCTCATCTCCGCAACTGCCATCTTCTGACCATGTTATGCTTTACTGCCCAACACTCTGATCCATATAGCAGCGCTGGTCTAACCGCTACCTTATAATACTTTCCTTTCACCTTGAGGGGGATTTTTCGGTCGCACAAAACCCCCGAAGCACTCCTCCATTTGGTCCATCCAGCTTGAATCCTGTGACTTACATCAGTATCAATCCCTCCATCTTGTTGCACCATAGATCCAAGGTACCTAAATTTATCTTTCTCTACAATCTTTTGTGTGCCTAAACTTACTTCTATATTACTCGTTATCCTACTTTGACTAAACTTACATTCCATATATTCCGTCTTGCATCGGCTTAGCCTAAACCCTTTTGTCTCTAACGTATCCCGCCACAATTCTAGCTTAGCATTCACTCCTTCTCTCGTCTCATCTACTAAAACAATATCATCTGCAAATAGCATACACCACGGCACCTCATCCTGAATATGTCTTGTAATCTCATCCATAACTAAAGCAAACAAGTACGACTTAACGCTGAGCCTTGATGTAAACCAATCGTGATAGGGAACTCATTAGTCTCTCCACCAGTCGTCCGTATAGATGTCATGGCTCTATCATACATGTCCTTTATCGCCTCAATATATGCGACACACGCTCCTTTCTTTTCCAATACTCTCCATAGAATCTCCCTAGGAACCCGATCATATGCCTTCTCTAAATCGATGAACACCATATGTAAATCTTTTTACCTTCTCTATACTGTTCCATTAACCTCCTCAAGAGAAAGATAGCCTCCATGGTTGATTTCCAGGCATGAAACCAAATTGGTTCTCTGAAACGTTTGTTGTCCTTCTTAGTCTTCTCTCAATAACTCTCTCCCATAATTTCATCGTATGGTTCATCAATTTAATCCCGCGATAGTTCGCACAGTTCTGAATATCTCCTTTATTCTTGTATATGGGTAAAGGATACTTTTCCTCAAGCATCAGGCATCTTCTTGCTCTTTAGCACTACATTAAAAAGTTTTGTCAACCAACTTATGCCATCCTCTCCTAAGACCTCCAAACCTCAATAGGGACACCATCTGGCCCAACCGCTTTCCCATTCTTCATCCTTTTTAACTTCTTTAACTTATTCCCTACTGATTCTCCTATAGAACATAAAATTTAATCTTCCCTAAAAGTGGTAAACTGCCCAAATGTATGTCACTACTATTGCTTTCGTTAAATAACTTGTAGAAGTAGCTCTTCCAACGCTCCTTTATCTCCTCTTCCTTTACTAATACCTTTTCATCCTCATCTTTAATGCATTTAACTTGGTTTAAATCCTTGACCCGTCTATCTCTAGATTTAGCAAGCTTGAATATCTCTCTTTCGCCCTCCTTAGTATCAAGTCGCCTATATAAATCCTCAAATGTCTTTGCCTTAGCCTCACTAACTGCCTTTTTGGTTTCTCTTCTAGCTTCTCTATACCTCTCCAAGTTCGCTTCATTTCGGTCGTTTTGCCAAGATTTAAAACACTCTCTTTTAACTCTTATCTTGTCTTGGACGGCCTCGTTCCACCACCATGCCTCTTTCTGTGCCGGAGCACTCCCTTTGGATTCTCCTAAGACTTCTTTCCCTACCCTCCTAATACACTTTGCTACCTTATCCCACATAATATTTGCACTCTCATTTACCGTCCAAATGTTTTCCTCTAGTACTCTTTCCCTGAATGCTGCTTGCTTATCACCTTTTAAGTTCCACCATTTAGTCTTTGAGCATCTATACGACTTCTTTTTCTAGCCCACCTTTCAAGCTGCACATCTATGACCAACAACCTATGTTGGGCAGTCAAGCTTTCCTCCGGTATAACTTTACAATCTTTATAAGCTACACGATCTCTTTTCCTAGTTAAGAAGAAGTCAATCTATGTATTTGAGGAGCCACTCTTATAAGTCACCAAATGTTCCTCTCTCTTCCTAAAAAAGGTGTTCGTCACCATGAGATCATAAGCCACTGCAAACTCCAAAATATCCTTCCCTTCTCCATTTCTATCACCGTAACCATATCCCCCGTGTACTCCTATGTATCCATCTATGTCGCATCCTATATGACCATTCAAATCTCCTCCTATGAAGATCATCTCTCCTTGAGGTATCTCTAATAGCATTCCTTCCAAGTCTTTCCAAAACTTCTCCTTATGTACATCTCCTAAGCCCACCTGGGGGCATAAGCACTAATTACGTTTACTATCTCTTCTCCTAACACTAACTTAATTGCAATAATCCTATCTCCACAGCGTTTCACATTAACTATATCTTCCTTTAGGTCTTGCTTACTACTATGCCGACCCCATTTCTCAATCTATTAAGTCCCGTACACCATAACTTATACCCAGTCCTCTCAATCTCTTTAGCTTTCTGTCCCACCCACTTCGTCTCTTGCAAGCAAGCAATTGCAATTCTTCTCCTTTCCATTGTATCCACCACTTCCATAAGTTTCCCAGTTAAGCTCCCAATATTCCAAGTACCTAATCTCAGCCTTCTATTTTGGACTAGCTTCCTTGCCCCCCCACTCGTCCAGGAAAGTGCGAGGACCCTTGCTTATTTAACACCGCACCCGGGCGCCGATGCAGCGGTCCTTGCTTATTCAACATGTACTCGGACCATACAGCGCGTCGCTAAGTAGGGAACGCCCCCACGAAATCTCATTAGGTGTCATAAAATCCATAAAAAATTCGACAAAGTTTTACGCTGGCTGTCGACTACCTAACACAACCCTCCTCCTTTATCCGGGCTTGGGACCGGGCATAAAACTTACTTATCTTTTTCAAAAATCTTTTTGGGATGTGCTTGGATGGCATCTTCTTCTCCTTGCCACGTCACTCCAATTTCCTACTTTGTTGCAAGTGGTGTTAAGCATTAGACTCCCTATGGTTGTGCTAAGCCATCTTGCCATCAATGCCCTTGCCCCTAGGGCGATACCTTGGTGACAATTAATCTCTTCATGAAACCTAAAGGTTGTCTCCTCTTCTGAACTATTTTCGGAGTAGCTCCGCCTGGGCTCCTTCCTTATTCTTCATTTTCACCCACTACCATTCTTCTTTCATAGTGGCTAACTCTCACTCCTTGGCTTGAATTCGTGCTTCAAAGTCCCTCATGTTCCTTCAATCCTCCAGTAAGCAATCTCAAGCATAATTTCTCGCCAAGCTTTTGATGGTGAAACCTGTCTGTCATTCTCGATGGAACTCCATCTAACTCGCAACGTTCCTCCGAGTCTCCCAAAATAATGATTGGATTTTGCACATAATCCCAACCTTTTGGGAGTTCAAGATAGCGATGGAGTTTATGCCATCCTTCCTTAATGGTAGTGCTTGTTATAAGAATTAGCATAACTTCAAACAAACAGCTCCAAACACGCAAGGACAAATTATTCACTAGACGAATGAGCATGCCACTCTCCTAGTTCCTTGAATGAGCCCTGAAAGCAAACAATGAAAGATCAAAATGAACGACTTGCAGGAGGTGCAAGCTACGATCACTCCGAAAAGCAAGTCAATATAAGGCTCAAAGAGAGTAAGAGAGAGTGCAGAGAAAAGATCTACAGTGAGCATTCTTTTACTTGTGAATTGCCTCTTGTACATATAGGAGTGAATTAGCTAATGATGGGCCTACCCAATTGCTGAGCCGTCACCTCTGCCCATATGTGTCATGTGGGCCCCTAGTCATGAGTAATTGGGAGCATTAAATGGGGATGTAAGAGTGGGGCCTAGTGTTCACGGTGATGTGATAATGACAAAGGTCATAACCTCCATACCCCTTTGGCAGATAATTGAGTAGGAGTACTTACATATATATACTGTGCAACTATATGTGTTAGAACTCGATTTCACTACCACTTCTTGAGGGCAGGTAACTCTCAGGTCGGGAACTACCTCAGGGGCAGTTTGAACAATACAATGATGATCCCCCGAGCTCAACGATACAAGCGTCTCCGGGCATGTATTCAGCAGCAATTGGGCCTTATGGCGATAGCTTTTTTTACCCATCCACCAATATTGTCCTTTTCTCATATCATAAATAAGCATATGGCATTTACAAATTGATGTAATAAGTTCAGAACTACAGCTATCAACAGAAATAAGAAGTAGAGAAATCTACCAAAATAATGAAAAGTAAATATGCTAAAATCAACTAACGGAAATATGACAAACATATCACATGATTGACTTAAAAATATCAAAATATAACTACCTAGACTAGGTAACCGTGTCAAATCGTATTGTAAAATGAAAGAAATATGAAAAACAAAAAGGAAGAACTGTAAACAATTTAATTTTAGCTCGATGTTTGGTCGACAAGACAAAATTAAAAATAAAAAAGGGGGGAATTACACACATACTAATATGAAAAGTAACTTAGAAAGCAACGAAGAAGAGTAGATACTTTAGGGGTGATAAGATGACAACCACGCCTCTGCGGCGGGAGAGTTATGGTCTTCTGAGCCCATTTGGGGGCAGCAACAGGAGGCGGAGCCGCCATTGAACCGGCGGCGGAGGGATTGTTAGAGGTGGTGTTGTTAGGCCAAGAATACATGGATTTTACTGTGATCGAAGGCGGAGACCTCAGGGGCTTGGCACTGAAAATTACCGATGAAGGTCGGATTCGGGGAGCATGGGATCCCACCACGCCCGATAATGATGCCATATGAAGAACTATAAATAATAAATAAACGAGAGGGGGAAAAGAGGGGGGGCCTTTTACGTTTGCGGTATTCTGGTATCAGTGGCTCGGGGCGGGATCATATCTGTGCGCCTTTTATTTGTTTATTTATTCATTGAGATAGTCATCTCGAAAGTCTTGACCTGAACTAGGGTTGTACAATTTACATAATTTATCAAAATTTAAATATAATTTTAATAAGTTTTACAATTAAATCAGGTTCTTATTATAACTTCGCTTAATAATTATTGTGTAATAATCAAATATTTAAGACAAAGATAAAGTCAATTTAATACTCCAAATTTTTATCTATTAAGTCCCACTTTTAATACTAACAAAAAGCCAAGTCATCTATCAAATGTCCTTTAACATTAATTGAAGAGAAATAGGGGGCCATTAACATCTTAACCCAATTCGGTATATTGATTTTCAGATGTTCACAATTAAGACTCTGTTTGGAAAAAAAAAAGTAGCTAATTTATTTTTGACTAGCTATTTTTGTGTTTGAAAAGGAAAAAAAATGTAACTTTTTTAGGTAATTTTTAGTTTTAGTTAATTTAACATTTTTATCTTTGAAATTTTTAAAAAAATATTAAAATATAAGAAGGTAAAATTGATCGGCCACTGTAATAGCTACTAGCTAGTAATTATAACAACAGCTACTAGCTCGGTTGCAAAACCAAGCCTAAGTTGTAGGAACTCCAATTTTGACTTAATTTGACAAAGTCAACGCTAAAAATTTGAAATGTCAAATTGGCATGCCTAAAAACCTCCAAGCAGTCCCGAACCTCTCAGAGATTCAATTCATGGTTTAATAACACCTGAGCATGTCTTGAACATTGTCAAACATCGAGATACACACACAAAGCAACCGAAAAAGACCAAACTTCCCCCCTTGGCCATGCTGCACACCAAGGGTGCAACTAGGAGGTTCGCAAGGATGTTTGCATAGTGTGTTTGTGTAGGAATGCTTGCAAATGCACATTTTGCGAGATTTGGTGCATTTGCGCATTTTGGAAGAATTCTTTCAAATACATATTACGCAAGAGAATTTTTTTTCAAATAAGGTAATTTTTCTACAATTATCCTAGCTTAATTTGCCCTATAAATACCCCTCTCCTCAAACCATTTCAAATCATCATCTCTCACATCAAAATACACTCACACTCAATTATCCTCTCAAGTCTTCAAGCACATTCAAGGAGGAGTTCTTGCTCTTCATTTGGGTATAATTCCTAATATATTTTCAATTTAATTATTCAAATTCCCTGTTTTTGTAACTAAGATATAATTCCCTGATGTGTAATTAGAACATTTGTCTATGGCATAAACCTGAGTCAATAAATCACTTGGACCTTGATTCTTACATTCAGGATCCTTCCTAATAGGTGATGGCAATTGGAATGACTTAAGGTGCATAAGGATGTATTTAAATATGACCCATGGTATGCCACTATGAGATGGGTCCCACGTGACATCATATCATGAAATGACCCATGCCATGCTACCATGGCATGAGTTACACGTTACATCATACTATCGTGTCATATCATCATACTATATTATATCACCATGACGCATTACCATGCTATTATGTCAAATTACTATGTCATCATACCATATGATTATCTTATACTATACTAGGATATCATACATCATGTTATCACATGCTATGCCATACCATGCATCATGCCTTGACATGGTCAAACATGATCTAACATTCTAGGAATATCGTAGTGCATGTAATCACACACTGACTTAGGTAGACACAACCTTAAAAGTTATACGCTCATAAAAATTAGGCATTCATATGGGATGAGTTCTCTATTGTTTTTGAATTGAAACATGATAAAAAGGTTTGATTTTGGATGAATTCATGCAAACCAATAAATAGGTAGATTTGACTATGTATTCTCCATTTCATGATTCCAAACAAGCCAATCATGCAACCCTTCAGTTGACAGGAAAATCTAGTAAATGGCTTTTGCCATGGAGGGTGAAATAAAGTGAGATGAGTGTAGCATTCCATTATCGCGAGTTTCCCACTATAAGATCCTTAACAATAATAGGCTTGGAGTATGTGGAGTGTGAGGGTTAGGAAATGGAATAAAAGAAAGAAAGAAAGAAGAAGAATTTTTGTATCCAATAGTCTTGTCAAATGGAAATATTAGATTTTTTTGTTTTTTTTGTTCTACGATTAGTTAAAAAAAATTTGGCGTTTACAGCCTGGCTGAAAATAATCTGGGGGATACCGTTAATGAAAACGCTATTTAAATTAGCGTATTAATATTGCACTGAAAACAGTATATAACATAGCGCTTTGGGACTGGCGAGACAGAAAATGCTCTACAGTATAGCGCCATCAAAAGACACTAAATGAAATAGCACCATAGTGCAGACGAGGACGTTATTCGATCCAGCGTTTTCGCTGCGGTACATATATCACTCACACTCACAGTGTTCTTCTTCTTTCTCTCTCTTATCTCTCTCTCTCTCTTTCTCGCTCACTTGTAGTTGGGTCACTGCTTACCTCTATTGTCGCTGACGCTGTTCACAACTATTCGTGTCTCCACCGACAGTCATTACAGGTAATGTTATACAATGTTGTATTGTTTATGGTGATTTTAGGTGATGGAGATTTCAATTTATGATTTTGATTTGAGAATCCTCTGATTTTTTGAATCTAAAGTTACATTACTCATTTAGAAGTTACATTACTTGTTTAACTTGTAAAAAATTTCTCTCCGTTGAGTTTCGTTCGGTGACTATGGTGTACTGCTGTGAATCTCTTTGGGGGGGGGGATTGAAGTAAGAACAGATTGGCAAGTTGAAAAAAAAAATCACTTACGACAAAAAATTAACAAAAATATTGTTAAAACAATTGTTAAGAGGAGTTAACAAAAAAACTAACTGTTAAAAAAAATTGTTAAAAAGCTATTAAAAAAGTTAACAAAAAATTTGTTAAAAAACTGTTAAACCAAAAATTCAGAACAAGTGTAAAAGAAAAAAATTCTACTTTTTTCTATATTATTATTTTGGAGTATTAAAATTTTTAAAATTTTATTAAAAAATAAACATTTACTTTAAAATTTTAAATTTAACGTGCTTAAAACTTAATGGGAACAAATTCTGTCAGAAATTAAGGACCATATAACAAAATAAAGAACGATGAAAGTAAATTTACTAGTTATCCTCTAATTTTCAAATTATACAAATTATGTATTTTATATTAGGAAAAATCAGTTGAATTATATTTTACTTATATTATTTATTATTATCTACTATTATTGTTATCTATAATTATTAAAATTTAAAATTTTTTTAGAAATAAACATTTAAATTAAAATTTAAATTTTAATATGCCTAAAACTTAATGTAAACAAATTCTTAACAATTCCTTGAACTTTTTTTTCTATATTCTTTTAAATTATATATGAAAAAGTTTAAGAATAAAAAAGATTAAAATATTTACTTTAAATGAAAATGGTAACAATTAAATAATTAGTGGATAAAAAAACGTATTTAAAAAAAATAAACTTTGTTGTGAGGAATTAAGGACCATATAACGAAAATAAAGAAGGATGAAGGTAAATTTATTATTTATCCTCCAATTTTCAAATTATACAAATTATGTATTTTATATTATGAAAAATTAGTTGAATTATATTTTACTTATATTATCTATTATTATCTACTGTTATTGCTATCTATAATTATTAAATTTTTTAAATTTTTTTAGAAGTATACATTTAAATTAAATTTTTAATTTTAATGTGCCTAAAAACTTTATGTGAACAAATTCTTAACAATTCCTTGAACTTTCTTTTCTATAATCTTTTAAATTATATATGAAAAAGTTTAAGAATAAAAAAGCTTAAAGTATTTCTATAAATAAGAAAATGATAACAATTAAATAAGTAGTGGATAAAAAAATGTATTTAAAAAAAATAAATTTCATTGTGAGGAATTAAGGACTATACAACGAAAAGAAAGAAGGATGAAGGTAAATTTACTATTTATCCTCTAATTTTCAAATTATCAAATTATGTATTTTATATTATGAAAAATCAATTTAATAGTTGTTTACCATTGCAATAATTTTTTTTTTTAGTTACAAGTTACTACTTTTAATAAAATATTTATTTTAATAAAGTACTTTTATAGGCAAAAG
The DNA here is from genome assembly GCA_019916065.1 of Vitellaria paradoxa. NCBI lineage: Eukaryota > Viridiplantae > Streptophyta > Magnoliopsida > Ericales > Sapotaceae > Vitellaria > Vitellaria paradoxa. The sequence continues at coordinate 2,056,853 of CM034239.1, forward strand.
AGATAACTTTTATTAAAATCCCTTTAGGATCTTTTCCCCATTATAATCACATCCTTGTAATATAGTTTATACTACTGTGATAATAAATTAAACTAATGAAGAGATTTTGTTTGCAATTGAAGGTATCATGGCTGAGGATTACGTGTCATTTTTTTGTTATTGGGGGGAGTATTATATCAACGGCTGAAGGATTGTCGTACGATCGTGACTATGAGCGATGCATTCGAGTGCTTCCGAGTATAAGTCATGAAGAATTGCTCACGAAGTTGTGCTCTGTGTTGGGTGTGCGACAAGGTTAGGTTAACATTAAAGCCACAGGTCATTACCCATTTCTATTTGGAGATACCATCCGTACGCCGGAGCTTAGATTGGATGACGATGACTCAATTTGGACATTAATGGAAGGAATCAACAAGTTGAAGTGGTCTCACACTGAATTATACTTAGAGTACGCAGTTACATCAGTCGAGTCTCCCATACGTGCACCATTAATTCCTAAAAAATAGTCAGCTCCCTTAGCCAGCTCAAGAGGAGACATAATATCCCAAGTAAAGAACTTTCTTATCAGAACGCTGCACCGGATATTGCTCAATGGGAAGCGTCCAAGAGCTAGCTGATCACTAGCGGGAAATGGAGATCAATGATACAGTGAGCCACCCTACATGGAGGAAATCATGGCCGATCTGGAAGATATCCAATTCATTGGTTTAGATCTGACGACAATATGGGTTTTGATGTGGGCTTTTAGTGTCTCGTGAGGAGTAAACGAAAGAGAGCCTGAATTGCGTCAACCTGACTCACAATCATTTACAACATTACCTGAAGTTAGCACTGCTTGCTCCACATCAAGGATTAGTTGCAAACAATGGGATCCGCGAGACTCAAGAACCTCGCACTGGTATTTTGTCTAATAAGAAACTTGATTTGATGCATTGAAGACTTATTCGTTATGGACCAACACCTAATTCCAAATTGTAGAGTCTGATACGAGGACATAGGCAATCAAGTGCAAAATGGTTGGGGGAACAATTTGCAATTGGCAACTGCGTGCATCTAAGCTAAAGAAACATGGACAGTGGCAGATTACCGTATATGTTGGCCCTCAAAACATATGTATATGCCAGGATGAATCAGGATCACTCGCAGTTAAATGCTCGATTCATCGTATCATACATCAAGGAAATGATAAAGAAAGACCCATCCATATCACCTAGCATGCTAGCGGTCATAATGAACACGCAATATTAGTATCGTATTTCTTACAACAAAGCATGGGTTGCAAAACAGAAGGCAATTGCTAGTATTTTGGTAACTGGGAAGAATCTTACAGTAAATTCCCAATCTTTTTGTATGCGGTTCAAAACATTCAACCCTAATACCATTGTTGATTATGTGTATCATCCGACGGCTACTTTGAGTACTACAATCTTGCAATACGTGTTTTGGGCTTTCAAACCCTGTATCGAAGGTTTCAGATATTGTAGACCCGTTGTGAGTGTTGATGGCACTCACCTATATGGCAAATACAAGGATAAGCTTCTAATTGCCATGGGAGTTGATGCCAACCTGCAAATATTCCCACTTCCCTTTGCTGTGGTTGACGAGGAGTCATTTGAGAGTTGGTTCTGGTTTTCTCTGCAACTTGAAGATACATGTAGTGCCAAACAAATGAGGCTTATACCTTATTTTAGATCGGCCTCTTGGCCTTATTCCAGCAGTCAATACACCTACTTTAGGCTGGGCACCATCGAATGCCACCCATCGATTTTGCATACGGCATGTAGAGGCCAACTTTAAGAAGAAGTACAGCGGAGTTTAACTTAATAAGTTAATGTCAAATGCTGCCAAAACTCCTCAAGTTCACAAGTTTGAGGCTACGATGCAAATGATAAGAGAGTTAAACCTAGAGCCTTGGAAGTATCTCGATGAGATCCCAAGGGAAAAATGGACTATTTCTCACGATGGGGGCCATAGATATGGAAACAAAATTACCAATATATCGGAGTGCTTCAATAGCATAATGTGGGCTACTAGGGCCTTGCCTATCGCAGCCTGCGCTCAATTTACTTTTTACAAAGTGTTGACATATTTTAGCAACAGAAATGCCGTTGGGGTGGCTTGCCAAGGGGCTGGAGTTCGACATTCTCCAAATGTCTGAGAGTTAGTGGAGAAGTTCCAACGCCGTGCTTGCAGCCATTGTATAATGCCTTTCAACCAAATTGATGGTGTGTATGAGATAACCGCTGGTCACCATGTTAATGGGGGCAGTAATGTCTAATGGATTTTAAGGAAGAAACTTACACATGTGGTAAATGGAGTCATTTTAGGATTCCATGCTTACATGTCATTACCGTATGTGAGGAACGGCAGTATGACTGGATGGGGATGATAGCACCAGAGTACTCTGTCGATATTTATGTGAACATTTATGCTCCGCACTTCAAGCCCCTACATGATCCAAAATATTGGGAAGCACTGAGCGTTCCGAAGTTTATTCTAAATGCTAATTTGAAGCGACAAAAAGGCAGACCAATGTCAACCTGCATCAGAAATGAGATGAATAGGAGTGAAAGTGCTTCCAAGTGCGGTGTGGGATTTATCATGAGGAAAGCCATAACAAAAGAAATTACCTCGGCAGACTTCTGGGGTAGTCCTGACAGTTGAGGGTGTTATGCTTATGCTTTTGATATTATAATAATTTTCTATTTTGAACGATGTTTCATTTATGTAATCACTAAATGGAGCCTAATGTAAATGACTCTGTATTTGCTTGTAATCAAGTGAGATTTTCTTTATTTGCATGTTATAACCCATCGGTTTTGAACATAGGTTGAATGACAGTTTCTTTTATCCAATATGTAATACCCAGTATTTAAATTTGGTAATTTATGTATTATTTTGGAAAAAAAATATTTAAAATGAGACTGAGTTATTTATTTTATTTTATTTTTCTTGGGTCGAGTTTGACTCAAAGTGATATTGGGTTAGACAACTGTGGCAAGGGGCCCAGTCTTGTCTCTTTCTTTCTTTTCTTCCTTTCTTTTCTTTTCTTTTTTCTTTTTCTTTTTTTTCTTCTTTTGGTTTTCTTAGCCCCCGCGGTCTGATGGGCAGAAGGAAAAAGGAAAAGAAAATAGGAAGGAAGATGAAAGAGAGAAAAAAAAAAAGAGAGAGGGATCTAGGAAGGAAGGAAGGTAGACCCGGATGGTTTTCGACGCCGTGAACGCTGTGGTAGTATCCATTTCGCGTGATTTCGCTCGAGATGGGAGAAATCGACGTCGAAAGGTTTGTTGCTTAAACTAAAATCTCTTTATTTCTCTTTTTTTCTTCAGATATGAGATAAATAGAACCTATATATGTGTTCTAGACGTTGCAATGATCATTTTGGTATATTTATATGCTTGATTTGGTGAAATTTTGTGAGATGTGTATATATATATATATATATAAATGGGTGTGTGCATATATAAATGCGTATATTTGTTAAATTTTTCTATATTTTTGAGTCATGATAATTATACAAATGATATATGAGAATTTTTGGATAAATTTTATATGTTTAATTCTACATACAAATGGTAAACTTTAGACTGATAATATGGATTCAGGCCGAAAATGGAAACTAGGGGCGCTGGGAAGCTCACTGGAGGAATGGAAAAATATAAGGAAAAATATTTTGGGATATTACATGAGGTGGATCCAAAAGTTTTGGATATTACCATTCCACCCCTAAAGTTTGAATAATTACATATTGACCCCTAAAAGTTTGGGTAATTACATATTGACCTCTAAAGGTTTGGATATTACATAATAACCCCTGAAGTTTTGAAATACTACGAAATGGCCCCTGATATTTTGAAAAATTACAATTTTACCCCTAGAGGGTTGGAGGAAAATATAATGTTGCCCTTAGAGTTATGAGAAGTTATATTTTGACATTACATAATTAAAAGATATTAGAAAATTGTAAATTTTGGGAATTTAAAGTATGCTTTGATTTATTTTGAGAATTGTGGAAAAGAATACTATGCATGATTGAATTGTATGAGATATGATAAAAGATAGAATATAGCATGCTTTGTTTAATGCTGTGAATTATTAAAGGAAATTGTTATGCATGATCGAGCATATCATGTGTATTGGGGTAGGGTTATATCATCCGGTTTGAAATATAATTATTAATTCACCGGGAGTGCCACATTTATATTGTGACGTGTTGAGTCACGGATTATATATGTAGACCGGGTTCGTGATTTGAGAAAAATGAGAAAATAAGATTTTGAAAATACTAGATAATTCCCAATCAATATGTATATGACTAGAGATTAATCATTTGGAGTTGGGCATTAATATTGAAGTGAGATATTATAGGATTTTCTCCGAATTGTAGCCGAACCCTGCTTGAGATGAGCGGATACCTGCTTAAGATGAGCGGATGCCTGCTTAAGATGAGAGCAGATGCCTGACTAGGGGTGTAACACGGTTCCCTAGCAGACGGACCAGAGGGTGTACATGGTTCCCCTGAGTCTTACACCAAGGAGGGTGTAATACGGTTCCCCATTCGGCTTATATATTTATTGAGATTATGGGATTGTTACATCTATTGATGAGATGTAGGGATTATTATATTAATCATAAGTTTGGTCAAGAAATAAAAGATATAAATTAGGAACTACGGTGACCTGATTCCTGAGATTGGATACGTAGGCAGCTCAGGTAAGAGTGGCCTGAGTCTGGTCTTAACTATGGATGAGGTTTGAGTAGATAAAAAAATTGGATAATTGCATTACATCACATATGCATTTTTATATGATGTTTGCATTGTATAACATGACGTGCATTTATATTATTTTTGACTGCTATTGTTGTGCGTTATATTACATGTTTGAGCATATCCATTAGCACACCCTTGCATGGTTCTACCTAATGGGCTGGTTAATTTACTCTATCTATATTGTGGGTGATTCGGCGAGGTCAGGAAATCGCCACCCGAAGCTAAGTTAAGATTGATAGATGGTCTGTTACAGAATTTTACTTCTATTGAAATGTTCGTATTCCCCTTTGTGTGACCTGGGGGTGTGGATCCCAAAGTCAATTTATATTAGAGATTGCATCGTTGTTGATGAAACCTGTGAGGCTGTGTCAGTCTTTAACGTAATCACCAGAGTGTGACCTTAAATTTATCGCGATTGATGATGTTTTATTTATTTCATATAGGAATGAGGAACGTATTTAGTTGTTTTGCTGGTTGTTATTGTATTAAAACCCGACTTTAGCACCATTTTTTATTTAATTTATTTTGTTCTTATATTCCCATCTCGTCCGTCCCAGACAATTAAGTTAGGGGTGTGACACAATAGTTATGTAATCAGTAAAGGAAATTCCTAATGTGAATGACAGTTTATTTATGTGTTGGTAATCAATTGATATTTTCTTTCTTTCTTATATTACAAGTACTTTGAATATAGTTTGAATGACATTCTTTTTATCTAATGCTTAAGTGGTTCTAATATATTATGTTACATACAGCTAGCTGTAGATTACTTATGGACGCATAAACGGATTTGCTTTTACTTAGACCCGACGATCCATCATACTCTATCCGTAGTTGTCGCATAGATCTATACGGATATGGGATGCTGCGGTAAGTTTGGCATGTAAATTCTAATTGTTATTAACATTTTTTGTGTATTATTATATGAAAAAGTAAGATTTACTTAACATTCCATCTCTACAGGTGCTAATGCCTTCTTTTCTCTCATTACAGGATGAGGTAGTCCTTTATGTCAAGCACAGCAAGTAGATGATGCGTGATTTTAGTCGTGTACCCAGAGACGATAGGGTGGTTGAGTACTTGGTTAAGGCAAGGCTATATGGATTCTACATGAGAGGTTGTAGTAAATTATACTAGCCCCTCATCACAGCCCTAGATGAATGATAGAGGCGTGAAAAGCATACATTTCACTTGCTCTGCACGTTAGAGGACATCAGCATGGTCACAGGCCTACCAGTTGATGGATTTGCTATCACTAGCACGAATGAGGATCATATTGTAGCTAAGTGGATTGCCATAATTGAGAGGTTATTAGGCATTGCTCCTCCTGCAGCTGCTATTCATGGAGCACGGCTACAGATTAGTTGGTTGACCTGACATTTTACTCGCTTGCCAGATGGTACAGATGATGAGGTTGTTCGACAACATGCCCAAGCAACTCTACTACTGTTGATTGGGGGGTACCTTGCTAGCAGACAAGTCAGGAAACCTTGTGAATCTTATGTACTTACCTATGTTAGACCAGTTGGAGTATGTTGGGCGTTATAGCTGAGGGTTAGCTGTATTTGCTTGGCTATTGTTAAAGAAACCCAACAACACATAAGAGTAGGGGCCTTAACCTTAAAACCTAGGTGTTAAAGTGAGGGACGTCCATCTCTTATAAGGGACAAGTAATTTTTACTTCGGGCCGATGTGGAACAACATCTAACAGCCTCCCTCACGCTAGCTCGCATGGACATAGGCTTAGCGTGGACTATGGTGAGGCCCAATTAAAAGCCCGCTCTGATACCATGTTAAAGAAACCCAACAACACATAAGAGTAGGGGCCTCAACCTTAAAATACCGTGTTAAAGAAACCCAACAACACAAAAGAGTAGGGGCCTCAACTTTAAAACCTAGGTGTTAAAGTGAGGGACGTCTATCTCTTATAAGGGACAAGTAATTTTACTTCGGGCCGATGTGGGACAACATCTAATAGCTATATCAGGAGATGTGTAGGGTGCCAGGCCCGAAGGAGATCTCAGGCCTAATAGCAATACTACAGATCTGGGCATGGGAGTAGTTTTCTCACTTACGACCACTTATTCGATCGCTTACACCAATTGTAGCACCCATTGATCCTCCAGCCCAGGATGCACTCAATAGAGGAGTAGCTGAGGTCACTTCTGCAGAAGGGGTAGCGGACCCAGATCCACCCCATGCTGCGGACGCACATCCCGACCCTCCACAGCTACGAGCGACCCATATGACTATAGGTATAAATTTTAACAAATAATTTATTGCAATTCTTCATTATGTTTTCTTTTATGTTTAAAAACAAAATCATTACTGCAACTAATATTACATATTATCATTGTAGGTGGTACGCCAGACTTATGTTGACCGCTTCCCGTACTTTGCGGGAGTATAGGGATCAGTTGGATATCATAATAGAGTCACAGATAACGCGACAGCCATATCCGATCGATCTTCTTATACCTGCACACGACCAGGCGATTTGGCGGGCTAGAGTGCCCCTTATTTGCTATGACGTGGTGGAAATGTACTTCCCAGATTAGGTCATGTGACAGTTTGGGATGATTCAGGAAGAGCCAGCTACATGTGAGACCAGTGTCGCTTTACATGCACTTGATCGACAAGGTCGCTCGGGGACTCGCTGGGATGTCTACCACAAAGAGCATATCACCGCATGGGAGGATCGGCTCAATAGGGTAGTCACGGCTGACCCGTATATCGGCCAAATTACACCAGATAATCCATATATACGATAGTATAGGATGATTAACAAGACACCAATTGGATCTCTACGAGACTTGCCCCCTATTGGATCTTAACCAGTTGCAGCTACGAAGACTATACTGGTTAGTACTTAGAAATTAAAAATGTTCTCTAGTAGAGTTAGCAACACTTGCTTAACTATACTTGTTAATCGTATATTCACAGGTAGACACCACTGTCAGGGCAACTCAGATAGTGATAGATCTCCTCAGCTGTAGAGATTGGGATGAGGTTCGTCGCTTGGCAAAAACGATGAGGAGCATCGGGCGGCGGACAATTGTAACTATAGATAGGGAGTACTAGCTGGTCGAGTCTGGATGGTCAGTGAGATCGTCATCACCCTCTGATGTTGGACCATCATCATCCACCAGAGCCAGACCATCCACTTTTGTAGGACCTGGACCCTCCAGTTCTCTAAGAGTCCTACCATCAGCTTCTGCTAGGCCGCCATCACCTATTATTGATCCACGTCATCCATTAGAAAGTATTGATAACTACACTATAGTCATGGATGATGTGAATATTACACAGTCACCATTGTGGCAGCCTACACCATCAGTTCCCACCGCCAGCGTATCAGTGCCACCACAAGAGGACATCATAGCACCTCATCCTCCTATACAGTACACTCGAAAGCGGGCTAGGACTCGTTTTGACCCGACTATACAATGTCCAGTCCATTTAGAGTTGCCTCATGACCCACCACCTCAGCCGCAGCCTATAGCACCACCGACTCAGCCACAAGTACAAGAAGCACAAAGGAACCCCCTCGTAATAGAAAGGTGCCTACTTGCGAGACAGAGTAGGCGTCTTGTAGCTCAAGTTTTAAAAATTCATCATTAATGTAATATTTTTTATGTACACACAATTTAATTATCGTAACTTCCTCATTCCTATTATGTTACAAAAGTTAGTTTTTTATATTGTGTTATTGTGTATAATAGTTTTTGATGATGCTGCTCACTGGGAGTACTGTGGATGGTCCAACTCGAACTCAAAATCCTGCCTTAACACCGGTGTGGTGCCTGCGAAGGAATCTTCGATACTTAAGTTAGCAAATAGGGAGACTAAAATAGTATTTTGACAGAATAACAACAGGGTTCAGAATGTCTTTTTTTTTTTTTTTTACCTAGGCACCAGAGGTGGTGATATTTGTGGAGGAAGAGTGAACTTGCATGGGCTCTATACATGTGAGCCTTACCGAATCTAGGTTCTCATTGAATCAAACTATGCCATGTGTACTCACAAATTCCCATGCAGATATTCTATAATTAGTTATCCAAACCGTTATCACAGCACTCCCAGTAAGCAGTATCATCAGTTTTTATATTGTGTTATTGTGTATGACGATTTTTGCTTGCGATAGATTGTTTATAACTTAACTAGGTCTCTTGGTATATGAAGTAGGTCATTCGGACAGAGGAAGAGAAATAAGGGTAAGGGCAGGGTTTCAAAGCATAAAACACTACTTGGTGTAGCGATTTGACCAGGAAGAAAACACTAGGTGATCTAGCGATTTCATTAAAAAAAGAGAGAGAGAGAGAGAGAAAAACATTGAATAGCGACTTCACGCCGAAAAAAAAAAAAAAAAAAAAAAACTACTTCAGCTGGCCGTAAGCCAAAAACGCTGCTTCATTTAGCGTTTATCTTTGGTCCAAAACGCTGTCTAAATTAATGTTTTCATTAACCGTATTTCTCATCTTATCTTCAGCCGAACTTGAACGACAAAAATTTTTTTTAACCAACTGTAGAACAAAAAAAAAAAAACTCAGAAATGTTATCTCTTACCCCCACTTGCCATCTTGATACTGCCGAGAGCAATTATTTACCCCAAGACTTTTCCACACCAAGGAGTGGTGAGAAAGAGATTTAGCTGAAAGAGAGTTTGCTTGAACACATACTTTGCTTTGAATACTTCACCTAAAAGAGAGTTGTTTTGAGTGAGTTTTGCAACTTTGCTTCGCTAACAAAGTTTTCTTGTTCAAGATCAAGCATTTCTTTTTTTTTTTTTCTTGGAAACAGAAGGTCAAGGTTTTTAAATCCCAAGCCAGCAAGGTTTTTAGGGGAGAAAAAGTTTTTCAAATTTTGCGATGAATAAATTTCTTATTTGAATTGGCTGACCACCACAAATTCAAAAAGGTAGATGTGAGTTTTGTGACGATGTGTTTATATCCCATCCAAACCTTCCTTTCCAATAATTGTAATTTTTTTAGTGGTTGGTATCATTTTAAAATTAGACTTCTAATGATCCCCAAGTCCTACGATTATTTTCTATCAATTTTAATCTTTTTTAAGTTACCCGTTTGCTACCTTTTATAATTAGATTTCTAATATTTTCAATGTTATTTTACGTTAATTTTAAAAAATAATTACCTTTTTATTCCATATACTAAAGGCGAAAATCAATTACCATTTTATCTCATATACTCAATGTGTAAATTACTTACACCCCTTCAATTTTAAAAATCTATCTTTCTATCATTTGTATTTTGAGCTTATGTAATGTTGTAAGCAGTGATAAATTTTCAAGTGAAAAAATAAAATAATAATTAAAAACTAAATAGAATCAGAGGACTAAGTGTAGATAATATAAAGAAAAGAAGTATAAATATAATTTTTTAAACTTAGAGTCAGAACCATTATGTTTGACGAATTTTTTTAATATTTTATATTTGACGAAACGTTTTCATTTTAATCCAAAATGCAAATGATGTAAAATTCAGTTTTTAAAGTTCAAGGGTATTGATAATTTTCACCTTAAGTACAGAAAGTAAAAAGATAATTACTTCTAATTTTATTTATTTATTTTTTGATAGTTACCAGTTAATAAATTTTTTTAATGAATTTTACTGAAGCTATAGAGTTGGAATATGGATCAACTTTATCATTAGAACGGGTAAATATTAAAAACAGTTTCACCATTATTTTGAATAATAATAAACATTTAAAGTAACTGAATTTTTAGGAACTTTTTAACATAAAAAATAAAAAATAAAATCATAATATTAAATGTATATTATTACTTTTTAAAAATACTTAAATCCTATTTTACAGGTGATTGTCCATCAGGTAAATATTTTAGATTGCACTGCTTGCAGCTTGCAACGAACAAATTATGAAAAACAAATTTAAAAAAAAAGGAAAAAAAAAAACACCAAAGCATTGATAATACTAATAATGGCCCGTTTGGATGGCTAAATTTTACAAAAAGTTGTAAATTTTTACAAAGCTTCACAAAATTCTAGCCATTTTCGTTTTCCATACATTTATTTAAGTGTTCGTTTGGGAAGAGTAACTAGAAATTAAAATTCTATCTACTTTATTTTTTGACTTTTTTTTTTCTAAAATAATCAAATTGACCCTCTTACATTTTAAAATTTTTAAATCATGAAGGATAAAAATATTAAATTAGCTAAAAATTAAAAAATTAGCTATTAAATACAAAAAAAAACTAACCTTTTTTTTTTTTTTGCATCCTTCAATTTTAGACAACTTTTTTAACTAAAACCATGGGAACGAGTCATTCAATCCCGTTTTTACAAATTCTGACAACAAGTTTTAGTTTAATATTCCAAACGCCAAAAAAGTAACTGACACATTACGTTTTCTAATTTGTTTTAACTTTTCGCTATCCAAACACCCCCTACGAATAGATCATCCCCAAAAAATTGGCAAAAATTCTTTCAAAAATATCTTAATATGATAGAGGCGAGTTTATGATTAAAATTTAATATCTATACAAGTTTAAAATTTGTTTGTCAAATAACCAATATTCAATTCTTAGTTTTCTAAGAGTATCACTAAATATCCATTTAATATAATATTGTATTAAACAATTACAATTTTGTCCATAAAATTTGAGGACAAGGACTGGTTTTACTTCGGATGCAGGAGGCCTGAAATTGACTTTTAAATTCAAGTTTTTGAAATTAAACCTTGTCCACTGAAAAAAGAGGTGTGAATCTCCAAAATTCTCACACAACCTCAACACTCTTTTTTAAATTTGTTCACTTTTTTTATCATAATATTCATTGATAGGATTTTTTTTCTTCATTGTAATATTTAATTTATGTATTTTTAAATTAATAAAATTTACTTAAAATTTAATTAATTATTAGAGATAATAATTTATATTAATATATATATGAAAGGTTTTTGAGTTCATTATTTAAAATTTTATATATACAAATGTATTTGAAATAGGATTTATGGAATCCCACCAATATACTTTGATGAAACTTAAGGGAATCTCAAAATGGCAAATTTTTTTTTTTTTTTTTTTTTTTTGTATAGGGTATAAGTGCTGTATTATCATTAACTAACCATACATGATACATCACCGTCAGAACCGTATTATTCTCAAGAAATAGAGGTAACAAATTTTAATCCCCGTCCTGTAGCACTGTTCCCGCAAAATAAAAATAAAATTTAAATGAGAGAGCGAAGCAGTAACGTAAGTCGTCTCCTAAAGTGCAATTTTCAGAATGAATATCACAATACCATTAAAATATGTGTGTGTGTGTGTGTGTGTGAGAGAGAGAGAGAGAGAGAGAGAGAGGGGGAGGAGGAGGAGGAGGAGGAGGAGGAGTAACGTAAGCCACCTCCCGAAGTACAATTTTTTAAAAATGAATATCACAAAACCGACCTGCTGGAGCGTTGAATCCCGTGACAACCGATTAAGCAATCCTCGGATAAATGTTCAACCCTATCACTCTTCCATTGAGGTAACGTCTTGAGAGGGCGACCCAACAAAACTAAGCAGCAAAAGGAACGAAGTTCGGCTCCCATCACAATAACCAAATTATTGGGCTGTCTTCAAACTGAACCATTTGCACGCAAACCTGTTGGAGGAGGCTCAAATTTTATGAAAATGTAACCATTTATAAATTTAACGTAACTTTACACCTAATTAACCCGGAGCTATATTAAAACATATATAAGGTGACCGTTATATCATATAAATATAATGCTAAAATAATTCAATCCAGCACACTCATTTGAAACAATCATCCAACTCAAAAATAAAAAGGGGAAGCTAACACAATAATGCTATGTTAATCCGGTAATATTAATTTGAATATTAATTTGAAACCGGTTCAAATATATTCATATTATTTTAATCCAATGGTTCTAATTATAAGTTATGGGACTAATATAATTTTGTTATGTCAACTCATCCAAATCCCCCCAAAATTTGAATTTCCTCGTTGCCAAATTATATAAGTTTGGCAAAGAGAAAATTATGCCACTGCTTGGAAAAATTATTCACTCACTCCCAAATTGCCTGAAGCATCTCTCCTTGATACACATCCAATTAGGCTTGGATTTCTAAATGAGCACATTGTTGCAACAGGAAGGCAGCCGTTGCACATAACACGTTCTTCGTTATTTTTTGAATCAAACAGCAAGATTGAACGGACCCCTAACTACCACCCCCCCCCCCAAAATAATAATAATAAAATAAAATAATAAAAAATAAAAAAAACTCACCTATTAATAAATGTTTAGAAATTTGATTAATTTGAGGAGTCCAAATTTGCTAAAATTTATGTGGCCCATTTTATAAATACAACATCATCAACTACATATCCCACTTCAGTGGTGTAAAATTAGATTTGTGACCAATGATTTGGCCGTAGAATCTATGGAGAGGTCGCAACTACCGAAGATTCCAACACTGCTTCCTACTCAAACCATCTTGATGTCATATTTCAGAACCTCTCTTCATCAACCATCTTGATATTATATTTGAAAACTTATTTATGATGCGCGTATCTTTATCCGAGATATTTCTGTTTTCCATTGTATCTTTCCACCATCATCTTGTATGGGTTGCTTTTATTTTCTATTGTCTTTTTTGTCATCTTTCTGTCACCAGGTGAAGCCACAAGAGTTTTTTTTTTTCTGGGGGGGGGGGGTTGCAAGAGAAAAATAAACAGCAAAGAAATGTAAAGCCGAAGGATAAAAGAAACACATACCAAGGGCCCAAATATACTTCCATGGCAAGCACTAGAAATACAGAGTGGACTTGAATTACCCTGCGCCCAAAGAAAGCGAAAGAGAAAAAAGGAGAAAAAATAATAAAGGAAAAGGGGGACGACTATTAAAAGCTTGAGGTTTATTATCATTTCATCTAATTAACATTAAAACATTTGGCAGAGAATAGTTGCAAGAAAAATAAATAAATAAATCAGATGAAGCTGCTGTTGATAGCCCCTGATCCTATTATCACAATGCTACAATCAGTAACTAATTTAAAGGTGTGGTAGATGACTAATTTAATTACTTTCCATCACCATTGATTTTAGTGCAAACTCCCACTCATTTTGGCATACTTTCTATTGAAATTTAAATTTAATTTAGTCCTGATGAAAACTATCGATTCTTTTATACAGAAGCATATAACATACAGAAACCCATCCACAAAAGCTGTGTATAAACATCTTCCACCAGTTGATTTATCGTCTGGTAGATATAAAAAGGTTAGTAATTCCAGTGTTTGCGTTTACAGGTCCCACGCTCATGACCCAATCTTCAACCAGGAGATGCGTTTCACTAAATATTTGGCTTAATGGTGGGCTAATTCACACCTTCTAAACATAGATACAACACAAAGTCACACTTCATGTCCACCCGTTGTAGTAGCTGCTCAAAGATCCCATCTGATTGCTCGCCCTGGGTATTTTTTGATGTGTCCATATATCTGCAATAGACACTCCCCACCAACAGTCTGGCGGTACATGAAAATTGAACCATTTTATATCATCAGATGAAAGAAGATAATTCCACGAATCCTCGAGGACTTCAGAAATGGTGGCCAGCTTAAGCTCCCCCCACTTGTCACCATAAATGACGGTCATGAGAGTCCAGTAAATTATTTGTATTTTTTTTTTTCATGCTATGTTTGGATCTTGAATTTATGGAGAAAAAGAAGAGGTAAAGGGAAAATGTAGGAAAGAAAAGAAAAGTCAAAGTAACTAAATTTATCCATTTATTTTCGCTGCATTAGAAAAATGATGAAGAAAACAAACAAATCTTTGTTAAAAATATCTTTTATTTAATTAACCACAAAAAATTAAATATGTATAAATAATTTTATTTCTTCATTTTCCTTTAACTTTGGCAAATACATGATTTACATGTTACAGTAGTCTCCCAACTTTAAAACGAGATACTAAAACATGCACGAATGTTCACCAGACCACAAACTAGCAACTAATAACAACTGAAGTATGTTGGACATTGACAAGGTTTCACGGGACGTATCAGATTTATATACTATATTAAAGAATGAAGAAATGACGCAAGTCCATACAAGTGATTATTCCAAAAATTCCATGGAAGTAAATAAACAATAAACTGATTTACAGTTTTTAAGAGGAGAAACTCATCTGCGACTGAGAGCTATCTACAAGAATATGCATGAATCGGAAATCGCCTCCAACAAGAAAGCAAAAGTCCAAAGAGAGAACAGCACCATAACCAAGTAATCCTGTTCTATTTGGAACTGCATTTCATATCCTGAAATAACGTAAACAAGTATTAACACCCACAGATTATAGAAGAGATCGATCATTGTGTGATTGTACTTGTGATTTCTAACACCCAAATACAACTAATTTTTGTTTCAGTTTTTCCTCTCTTTGGAGACAAAATATATCAGTCGCTAGTTAGAGGTTAAAAATTATATTTATCTACTTAGCCAAACCAAAGTCAACTTCATTTAGAAAATACAACTCTCCTAAAAACAATTTGCCAACATCGTTGAGCAATAAATATCAATGACCGCTCTCCCCCCCCGGGGGGAGGCGCCTCCACCCAACCAAAAAAAAAAAAAAAGGAGCAATGATAGGCAAAAAGTCAGTGGCAACTCAGCTCAAGGTCAATGCCAAGGATAATTCATACAAAGTAGAGAAGCACATGCAACTGAAAAGGCTCCTAGCAAAGTACAAGGGCGGCAGATTCTTAGGGTAATATCCATTTGCTACGTCCAACTTTTTAACCTTCATTGATCACCATGGCTCCTAATGATTCTAGAACCAGCATACATATATATATATATATATATATAAATCATTCAGTTGAATTTAGTTTCCGTGTGTGATATGTGTGATATTTCCATGACTTTTATTTAACCCTCCCCAGACTCGCAATGTGTAGCCTTGTGGACTCAGTTACCCTTTTGCATGTGATATTCCATTGTAATAAAACACCAGGATCAACCTTGCTCCAGTTGAGGTAGCGGAGACCACTGGATTTTGTGTGCCACCCAGTATAAACACTAAGTTTGCAAAAATATGCTATTTTCCACGATCTGTAATATAAAATTTATATTGACAGTAAGCAATTTTCACTTTTGTATTGTGTCTTCTAAATTCTCTCCCTTATTAAGTTCACACACCCTGAAAGTAAACGCAATTAACTTTTTGAAATTCTGATTCTGTTTTAGCTATCTGTTACAAGATTCAATCACACAGAATAAAATGCGTTAAAAGAAATTATATATTTATATTGGAAGGTGCAACTAGAAGCTGCTTTAGAAAAATTCCAACATAATAACAAGTCTTTAGGAGTTGATCAATATTCTGAATAAACTATGATTATATCACTGAAATTTAGCAAACAGCAAGTGTTTCAGAGGCATACAAAATGATGATAAACCCATCCAAAGCAATCAGCTGCAGGCCATTCATCTAGCAATTTAACAATCAGAAGAGCTGAAGATGAAACTTCCAAGCAATGTGTTGTTTACACTGCAGTTTTTGACGCATTAATCCCACCTCAAGTAGTATCTATAAATAACAAGAAAAGCACTATTAAGACATTTACTCTAAGTTGTAACTACATGCACCTGCATGCATTTTTATGAATAAAGATTTCAAAAACAGATCATAAATACCTGATTTGAAATAAAAAAAATTTGGTGACAAAAATGTTAAATTTACCAGACTGAACAAACTAATTAATCACCCTCCAAGTTTAACATCCAAATTTAACACATGGCTCCATCCATTAGGACTATTGCCCACATACATTTTTTTGCCAACTCCATCAACAAATAGCCTATATCCATCATAGTGAAAAGAAACAATTACAAAGACACATGTTTACGCTAAGAGTGATTAATAAAATATGGGGGTGTTTGGGGTCTCAAAAAAAAACCAAAAAAAATGAAAAGATGGGATTGATGTGATGTAAAAATGATAGGTGGCAAAATTTAATTGGAGGGATTTGAAAACTTTTAAAGTTTTTTGAAGTTTTTTGAGGTTCCAAACGAACCCTATTTCAACATCTAATTCAGTAACAACATTTCAAAAGAAAAAATAAGAATACTAAGGAAGGGGGAGGAACTTCCACTACCAAATTCACAAATTACAAACCAAAGTAGTATTACCTATGAATACAATAGATCTAAGTTTATCTAGGTTCAAGAAAACCAAACAAACGACAGAGCAGAAAACACAAGTAGAGTTCTTCTGCATAGCACAAAGGGAAGGAAAGAGTTTGAATCCTTGACCAAGTCATTTTTTCGGTTCATTCAAGGTTTGCGTTTCAAACCATGCCTACGCTCTGCAATTTTTTCCTCTATTTTCAAGCCAGCCAAAATGCCAACAGAATAATTTAATCCTTGATTGAAAGGAAAATAGGAGAAAAAGGGTAATTATAACACAGATTAAACATTGAGCCAATATTTATTTATTTATTTATTTTTTGATAATTAAGCGGGGAAGGAAGACCCCAGGTTTTGAACCCAGGTGGTGAGCGGGCCAATGGAAGCCTCTGCCACTAAGCCAAGAGCCGCGCTCACATTGAGCCAATATTTATTATGGTATCCTTCAACAGAATCGACAGGATTGTCTAACGAATTTTAAAAGCATATAGTTGGAGACAAAAAAGTAAAATCATGTGTGCATTTTATTTATTTTTCCTTGTGCCGCAGGGGGCTAAGCATGTTGATTAAGGGGAGGTCACAAACTTGTGACATCAAACTCCACAGCATAAAGCTCAAAAGAGATCATCCACAAAATTGGCGCAAAGAGATTAGAAGGTTCCTTTCTACACTTTTCCAACTTTTATTTTTAAGAAGTGACACAAATAAGAAGAAATAAGAACTAAAATGAGGGGGGGGGAGGAAAAAACTAGTATGAAAACCATTTGTGCACATACCAGGATTGTTGACTCAAAAAACTTAGTTCAATGACCCTCGACACCTGAAAAAATGAGGGTAAGAAGACAATAAATTAGCAACAAAAGCACCATAGAAAACAATAGAAAATAGTGAGATCTGAAAAGGATGGTGAGATTTGATGTCAACAACTAAGAAAACTATGGCACAGTTTGGAGTGTCAACAAACAAAATAAAACACAATAAAACCCCATCAACCTCTATAAATCACTAAAATTCTCTATCACACTTTTACACATTTCCCCCCTTTACTAATTACAAATAAGTTCAATATTTCGCTAAAAAAATGAAAAATCTGAAAGGAGGTTAACCGAGTGCAAAAATTTTTCTTGACAATCATATACTTCAAGTTGAAACTTTCAAATGAGTACCATTGTCGCAGATTTTTTTGAATCCGTTAGAATGGATTTAGAAAACCATTCTAACAGATTTGCCACTATTCATTTCGCCAAAACGGTGTTGGAGATTTTTTTGAATTCGTTAGAACAGATTTGAAAAACCGTTCTAACAGTTTACCACTGTAGAGAGAGAGGAAAACTATTGCGCAGAACATTGTGCGGCGATTTTTTTAAATCTGTTAGAACGGATTTGAGAAAACCGTTTTAATAGTTTTAGCACTGTTCATCTCCAAAAAACGTGGTTTGAAAAAAATACCAAACGCCATTCTTCACCCAAAACCACGTTTTATCTTGTTTTTTTCTTATTTTTTATCACTCCACACGCGCACTATATATCAGGATCAATCTTTAGTGGCAACATAGCCTATGGGTTCT
The DNA here is from genome assembly GCA_019916065.1 of Vitellaria paradoxa. Lineage (NCBI taxonomy): Eukaryota > Viridiplantae > Streptophyta > Magnoliopsida > Ericales > Sapotaceae > Vitellaria > Vitellaria paradoxa. The sequence goes on from CM034239.1 coordinate 2,075,361, forward strand.
TCAACATAATATCTGCAGGGGGGGAGGGAACGTTCTACATTGCCTTGATACAAAAGTTAACCGTCACCTTGCAAGCAGGTTTTTAGGTTTGAATTACGCCCATGGGTTCTTCAACATAATATCAAAGCTTGGTTCTGCCATGGTTACTAGTCCTTTCATACCTCGCATTACCTTGCTTCATATGCGTGAGGAGGCCTGCGAATGAAGCAATTCGCTAATCTCTATCTTGCCCCATTTTTGCATCACTTCATTCCACATTTCACGTGAGTCGGACAATAAGTGATGTCCTGTATCACCTTAATACGAAAATTGTACTCTCCATATAAGGCCTTAGGCAACCCAAACCTTGCAAGTCAATTTTCAGAGTTGAGTTAGGCCCATTGGTTCTTCAATAACCCAAAACAAATTTTTTCCCTCAAAATCACTCTCTTTCTAAAGATGTAAGCTACAAGTTAGTGGCCTCTTCCAAGGTTTTATTTGTTGTCTTCTAGCCCTTCATTCCATCCTCGTGACGAATAACATCAAAAAGAGAAACAATTTTGCTTTGAATCAGTGTTTTATGCACAAGTCTGGTGAAGAGGAGACAGTGGATAATCTTATTATTAATTGCCATCTTGCTAGAGATGCTTGGAGCTCATTGTTTTCAATCTTTGATATTATGTGGATCATGTTACCTAATTTCTAAAATAAAATAGTGCAAGTTCATAGCATCTTAAATAATTAAAAATAACAGCAACACTCCCGCTGATGCAAAGACTGGAAAATTGTTTCCGAGTAAAAAAATAGAATAATAAAGCATAAATATGAATGAATTTAACGCCATTTTCCAGAACTATGTGCATTCTCAACTTGCTAGTACAAATGGTGTCCTTTAATTTTCCAATAAACAAATTGTATAAGGAGAATGCAAGAAGGGCAGGGAAGCCAATCAAGACAAGAATGCCAAGCCTAGAGTGAAGAAGCCATCTGCAATGCAGCTACTAATCTTACTATGCCTCAATTCATGGCCAAACGCATCATAGAAATCTCAATTAATTCAAAAATATTGGTTAGCTCTTGCTTAAAAGCAGCAAGATTATCAACCAATTGTACAACTAAAAGGGCAACCAGTGCATAAGGATCAACCAATGGTACAACTGAAACAACAAATTTATACTCACACAACCATAGAAATTCAAATTACCTCCGAGAACCACAGTTGCAGGGGATCTTTTTCTCCTCCAGAGGGAACTTGTAATTATAAGTAATTTCTTCACCAGCAGCAATATGCCGTTTTGCATAGATGAAAATCTTTTTCTGACCCTCAACACTTATAACCTTGGTGTAGCAATTAGGCTACAAAAAAATGATTTCAAATTTTAAAGGTAAATTCAGACTACAAGGTCATCCTGTGGCTTTTACTTGTATCAAAAAGTCAATTGATTACTTAATGCAGCTACCTCGCATGAATGGTTTATAAATCTAGCAATTCCACCACGCTTCGTCGCGTCAACCTATATATTTCAAAAACAAGTTAGCGGGCACATCCTCAATATTTTTCCCATACATTTAACTATTTAAGCAATTGCGAGCGTATCTTGGTGATTTTTATAATACCCAAGCCTACTCAAACATTGATGAGCATAGAGAACTGTAAGACGTTGAGAAGCCAAAGCTGGTGGGTTTAGGTGTCAGAGGGGTTGCTCACTTCAATGTTAATGGACATTAGATAACAGGTGGCCCTCACATCACTAGAGATCCATTAACCAATCTGAAACATCTTACTTACCACGTAACCATCGTCCAGCCTAAAAAGATAACTGCTGCCAATTCCCATTTTCTCATAATAACGTTCTCGTATATCAGATATCTGTGAGATTTTAAAAACAGAAAGTAAATAAAACCCAAAAAAAGAGCCAAAAGTTAAATAACCAATTATATACATCTACAAAGAAACCTTCCCCCCCCCCTTTACAATCCACATGCAGGAGCTTAAACAAGTCATAAGAAAGAAATACCAAAAATTTACAGAAGTAAAGAAAAACACATAAGACAGGCAACTACTAATTCAGTTCAAAGGTCAAAATGAACATGGTGACAGTAGAATCGTGTTAGTAATAACAAAATGATTTTTAGCTTACACGAGGACGGATCAGTTCTCCAACATATTCGATGACAAAATCTTCTGCCTCAATTGGTTCTAGTGCAACAAGACCCCAATCATGTATCTTGCTCCGTTGGAAACGCAAGCGTTTTTTCCTTGCCTGACAAGAACCATAAATTTAATACTCACGATGTAGGAACTACAAGATATGCCAGAGAAAATTACATTTCTATTACCTTTAACTGAGTAGCTTTCAAAAGATCAGCACCATCTGCAGCGGCAAGAAGGTTACGCATCTTAACCCTGTTTGTTCTAGCTGAAAGGCCCTTCACATTTGCCATCTGTTGTGGCCCACCAACCTCGGAAACAATACACCGAGCATGAACAGAATGAGTTCCCCTAACTCGAGCTCTGTCAGCAGGACTCGCATTTAGTGACCATTTATGCCACTCCCAACCATTAATTGACGATCGAGCACACCCTTCAGACCTGGGGCACAGATTAGATGTTCTGAATTTACTGGATTTGATCTTCTGTATGGAAACTTGTTCACAGGCTGGTTGTTTCAAAGCACCATTAGGCAGTTTCAAAAGTTTTCTGGAGCATGATGATGGAGCATCAACCATTGAATGCTTCCTCTTCAGATTCATTACCTTATTTGCTGCTTACAAGATCAAACAATTGAAAACAAAAAGGTAAGAGCTGAGTGCCAAACCAATATTGGAAAAGGAATCAAGGAAAAATTATGCAACCATATAAATTTGAAAGCAACAAATGAAGATGGACAGATGACAAGTGGAAAAGAGAATAGATAACAGAATATAATTCACCTTTTGGTATCTTTTTGGATCTACGATCAGCAACCACTTTCTGCCTCTGAGCATCCCTTCTATTGCTATTAGCAACCTTCTCAACATCAGTAGAACCCGCTACGGAAACTGACGCACTACCTTTATTGCATTCAGGATCAACTTTATTGACCTCAAAATCTACACAGAACAACAAACTTTAATTTTTTTAGCAAGATACGTCCATGAAATTCCAAGGTACACCAACCTGGTACAAATAAAATACCTTGAACTACACAAGCTACCTCCGATTTCTGACTGGTTGTATTACCAGTTGATAAGTAATCCTCACACAGTTTAGCATTGGTAAAGGATTCTGTCTGGCAATTATTTTGCCTAATTTTTTTGATATCCCCACTAGCGATTTCAACTTCTGCAACCGCTGGCACGCCTCTAGAAATGTCATGCATCCTTGACTTCTCAACAGATTGATTCTGAAATCCATTATCACCTGAAGTTGCACACTGAGACAAAGAACCCAACTTTCTACGCACCAATTTTTTCTTGCGGTAATATGTATATTTCCCAGTCACCAAAGATACCTCTGATGGGCCAGAGCTATGACCATTTCTTGATCTTTCCCTAAGTTTCTCAGGTATACCAGAAGGATCATCAGTTTTCTCTTTATTTATCACAATCCCTCCATCCTAAAACAGAGGCGTGATGAGATCACTTGAAATTTCGAAGTCCAAAAAAGCATCAAGCATGAAATAAAAATAGATTGAGAGAGAGAGAGATAGAGAGAGAGAGAGAGAGATGTCCATTTAGATAGAGAAAAGATGTCACATAAAAAAACTACCTCACTTTCGTTAAATTTCCACTGTTTCTTCAAAGAACACCTCGATATTAGAAATTCACGAAGAACGTGATCAGCAAACATGGATCTCCACTCTATCAGTGCATCATCATGTAACTTCCGCCTGAACATTGCCATCAAAATATATCCTCCCATCTTAGTACTTAACTCATCTGTCTGGGATGGTTGGAATTTAACCATCCTTGACGGAACAACAGGTCTAAAATTGTCCCCAAACCCAGATGAGTATTGCTGCTCATCAGTTTCTTGGCTAATGACAGCATTTTCTACATGCATACATAATTTTCCAAATGCAGTTGACAAAAAATTTGACAAAGAACTTTTATGTACAGAAACAATAGTCTCGAGAAATGGTTCCCCTGATTGTGATGGAGACTGCAAATCACCAGATGAAACAATCTTTGAATCAGGACACGAATCAGTAAATCCAGAGTCACGTATATGACTTTGTTCAACAGAGGAGTCCAAAGCAACCTGCAGAAATAATCACAGTTCCACTTCATCAAATGTATACAAAGTGTAAGGGGCAACCAATGGTTGCTAGGGAGGGTTCCTGCTTTAAAAGAAACTTCAATTCAGTTAAAATTAATAAATAACTTCTTTAAGCTTACCCCATTCAATTTGCCTCCTCCAAAACAATTGACTGCTTTCTTCACTTCCTCCTCAACAAGAGTTTCAAAATATTGAAATAAAGACATTTTTGCAGATGAATGCAGATCATACTCTACACTTTCCATAACGCAATCATCATAAATCTGCTCACAACTCAATATATTCGGTTTAGAAGAATTTTCTCCACCAAAAGATGATGAAGCAATTGCAAGTGAACATGGATAAATATCTGGGGTCACTGTGACTGATTCAAAGCCAGGGGGGCAATCGAGCTCAAGACCAGAAGATTTTCCTTCTAATAATTGTGACTGCAAACCCATAGACTCACTTTAGGTAAAGTGTGTGTATATATATATATATATATATATAACAAAACCAGTTCAAAATAACAGCAAGGATATAAACTTCTTACAGTTTGAACAGGATATAAACTCCCATTGTATTCCATTACTGGAGTACACTGTTCAACAGCAGCAGTACAACCAAACCATCGACTTCGCTTCCTCCACGCAGAGGAATACTCCACTACAGGATCATAAAGAACTGCATTCCACATGACTTGCATGCAAGAATCGAAAATGATTTTGCAGATCAATACATATGCACCCCAAAAGTTCTCATAGCTTACAACTGACTTAATGCTTGCTGGAGACTTATTCAAAGTTTCATTAGCAGGACATTTCTGGTCAGAAGCATCACTAACTGCTGCCACCTCATTCTCAGAAGCAACCGGGTCCTTCCTTGATTCACGAATTTTAGACTGCATACACAATATATTACACAGAGATGTGAGACAACAAGAAAGCAAAAGAAGCATCATTTTTGTTAATATTCAATTGCATACCGTTCTACTATCCCAGGAGCAAATCTTGGCAGCCTGATTGGCAACCTCAAATCTAAGATGCCTGTGGGCTTTCTTCATAGCAACACGCTCTGCAATCATGTCGCGGATAATCTCATCAAGCACAACTCTACGAGCTGCTTTCATAATTCCAGAGTGCAGTTGGAAGCATACTTCTTCAGAAATGTCAGCTATGAAGCTTAATAAAGAACTACTACCATTGCCATTGGAAACAGATGCACAGAAATTTCCTGGTCTGGCAGTTCTCCAAGTATTTACCATAGATTCCAAACGAAACGGTCCAAATTTGTTATCAGCATGATATACCTAGACAGCGACACCACAAAGCAGTAAGAGGCAACTGAGAAGAATGCTCAGAAGTAGCAGTATTTTGTTAGCCCTCATTTCCTTCATACTTTTACCACAATTATTTTTATTTCTAAAATAAATATTGCTTATAAGGTGCAAATCATGAGTCTATGAAAGGACTCCCAGTCATACAGAAGGCGTAGTCACAACAAATGATCAATTATGTCATGAGACCTGATCACGCTTCAAAATGCTTGCAATTCTGATTATATCCAGAAATCTGGACTAGAAACAAGGAGAATAGCAAATAATTTCTTCGTTGCATTTCATTACATCTATCAGCAAGATGCATCTTGAAATCCATGTCAAACAGGACCTAACTCATTACTAAAGGTGGTACAGGTACAAATTGTGGCCACAAACACACCCTTGAAGAATTTATCCAGAAGCTGAAGAAGTGACTGTGTAGTAACCAATTATCAATTTCTTGAATATCAAGTTTTGCTTACAATACAACATTAATTTTGAGAAATAAAGAGCATCCAATAACGACTGGTAAACAACTAGCCAAAAATATACCAACATTAGAATTCATCACAATTTAGTCCTCCTAAAGACTCCAAAAATTGCCAACAATATCATAGTGTCCTAGACCCAAAAAAAAAATGCAACTCAAACACCCACTGTTACTTTGATTAGTCAAAGATGCAGCAATAGCAGTGTGGCTGTGTCTAGAATCAAAACCCAAATTCCATTATCATAAAGTAAAACAAATTGGATCGGAAAAAGACCACTAAATCCACAGTGACATAAAAGGAGCTGTTGCTAGATCCATAATAGCTAAAATAATTTCTATCCGAAATCAGCGAGACATGGGCATAGATAACTATAGTAGATAGCACCTACATCATACCAACTTCCCTTCCCGCGGTTGTCATCCGGGGCATTCCAGACGACCAGCCTTCCCCCGGCAGCCAGCCCGCGGCAGGGAACATTTGATAACATTCAAGTTATGATAAATACTTAGAAGATTTGCTCTAGGGGGATTGCCCAACCAAAGAGCTCACTACCACACACTCACCCGCGGGACTATCCGGCTCATGTAATGATCCTCTCTCCTAGGCTGGTCGAGATGGCTTCGACACATCCCCCAACTTTAGCCACCAAGCTACCCGTCCCCAGATGATCCCGCAGGTGAGTGTGTGCTAGTGAGCCATTTGGTTGAGCAATCCCTAAGCCTCGCTCCTAATCTAAAGCAAATCTTCTAAGTGTTCATCATAACTTGAATGTTATCAAACGTCTCCTGCCACAAGCTGCCTATTGCAAGATGACAGCCGCGAAAGGGGACGATGGCACGACATAAGTGCGATCTCCTACAATAATAAAGAAAGGAAATCGATGTGGTGAAATGTCCCTCAACCAAGCAAAATGAAAAAATGTAGCCAATCCCATTTAGTTGGGAAAAGGCTAAGTTAAGTTGAGAAATCAACAAGACAATAAAAATATGCTTTTCCCAAAATAATCATATGGAGAAAACATTGTACAAGGAATTGCATTATATACATAAGCACTAGCATGAGAGGATTGGATTCCAACCCATCACTTTATATCCAAAAAGACCCCCAAAAAGAAAAAAAATGCACCACAAAATCGAAGGCCCAATTTGACAAAATTTTCAGTTTTTAGTTTTTCGTTTCATTTTTTTGTAAATTGAACACGAAAACTAGTGTGATAAATATGCTTTCAGTTTTCAATTTCCAAAAAAATGAAAACTGTTTTCAAAATTTTTAAAAATTATAGAAACATAAAAAAAATATGTTTTCTTAAATTTTCATTTTCAGCTTTCATTTTTCTCCACCAACACCACCAATCATAATCATCACCCACCTCCAGCAACCGTCGCCGCCACCTCCAACCACCACTGCTGCCCACCACACACCTCCGACTACAACAGTACCACCAACTACCACTGCTACCCACCACACACCTCGGATTACACCACTACCACCAACTACCTTCCTTTTGCCACTGGTTGCCACTCACCTCCGATCGCCACCCACATCCCGCCAATAGGCCACCGCTTCCGTCGCCAACCGCCACCCACCTCTAATCACCATCGCCCACTCTTGCTACCCTCCTCTGTCCACACCACTGCTGCCAGCCACCCACACTCCCAACACTATAACTACTGACCGACAACTACCAAACGCATGCTTAGGTTTTTTTTTCCCCCCTCTCTATTATGAAAACGAAAACTAAAAATCAGAAACTGAACACAAAAGCTGAAGACTAAATATAAAAACTGAAAACTTGCAGCTTTGTCAACAGGCTCTAAAGGTTCTGTTATTATTTCCAGGATTTAATACCAACAATTGCTGTAGTACATTTCAACAAATTCAATATTATTCACTCACCCTAAACAAGGTTACAACATATTGTACAAAATCAAAATGTGCATAGGATTACAACATATTACACAAATCAAAATGCGCATACCAAAATGGCATCCTAGTCTTATGACTTACAGTTAATGAACTGTGAAGATATCCATATTGATGCCAAGAAAAAAGCTCCAAAAGAGAGTGTGGTCCATGTCTCCTTCCTTCATCATCCTCAATTAACCAAGATGACTCGTTGGAAAACTGTGATATTATAATCAAAATTAGTAAAAATTAAATGTCCCGTTAACAATTTTTATTGGTCAACTTCATATGACTAGATAGAATACACAGGACCATTATTTTTTTTTGTTTTTTGGGGGGGGGGACTAATGGTTTAAACAACATAAGTGGTGATACCAGTGCCGGATATGATGAAGTTGAAGCAGCTGCTTCAAAGTTTGGCATCTGTTGGTTGGAGCCACCGCCAATGATTTGACATGATTTGATTGTTGACCGAGAGTCAGAACAAGAACTGGTTGGAGGAAGGGGTTGTAGTTTGTCTGTGGCTAACTCTCTAGTGGAATCTGCAAAGCAAGTTGTGGGCCCAACTATCCCGGAGTCGCCTGCAGTTAAATATGCAAAGCCAGTAGCAATGTGGTCAGGAAACTGCTTAAAGTAATTCAATGGCACAGGGCTCATCAATGTCCCATTTACAATGGGGTACACAGGAAGCTCCTCAGGCAAGAAACCAGTGGATAAACCCTCGTACAACTGCTCCTGAATGTAAGGGCCACACATTTGTCCATTTTCATTGACATACATCCATCCACTCACAAATGATGACATGGCATACCCAATGTAATTCTTTGCTGGGTATGAAGCGCCCCCAACGTTGCAAGGTTGAGGAACATTGTCACTGTTGCCATTAGACTCGCAACTAACCACTGTAGCAGAATGTGAACCAACTTCTTCACAACAATCATAATAAGATGAGGGCATGTTCAAATTATTGAAGCACCTGAACACACGTTACCCAAAAGAAGAATTGAATGAACTATTTAAGTCTATATATATGTATGAGTGAAACAATATTAAAGAAAATTCAATAAGAAAGCCATGAGGTAGCGGATCAATACTCTTGTTTCAGCTCCATGGAACAGGAAACATCACCATAATCACCAGCACAGATCTGAGAAACTAAATCAAGACATACGGAATCAGAAACCTTTTGCCTCTTTCTAGACAAGAATGTACTGTTGTATTCTTGAAGCTCGGACTCTGAACTAAAATTATCCGTTACACTGCTGTAAAGAGTTGATGAGACCATGGCTTGATGGGCTATCACCGCAGAGGCAACCTGGTAAAGAAAAAGAGCTCCAGCACTATGTTTTACAAACCACCAACTTGACGAACGTTTATCATTACACTAAATATGTTAACTTGGTCGCCATAGCCTTTGGTCAAACAAATTGTAACCAGCATACCAAAAAGCACATATCGCATTACAAAAATGGGTTCAGTTTAGGATGTATTGTGCCAATACTTCAATCAGAATATGCAATTAAAGGGGAAATAACTCTTCATGGAATTGTTGCATCTAGAGCCAAGTCCTACAAATAAGAAGTGCTGACATTATACTCTAATATTTAATACAAATTCCTGATCTCCTAATTTGAATACGATTCTATTGTCTGGTCATTAAAGGAAATAGACAGCCGAAACAAAACTAAAATTGTCGTTCAGATTTTGAATTAAATATAGCCCTGACAAACTAATATAAAATCTTCCAATAAATCAAATAAAAGCACTAACAATCTCTTTTAGACTTGGATAAATCCCAAGATGACAGGAGAAACAGATAGAGACCAACCTAGCGGGTGTACCGACGATGGTAACTCCTTGTTATCAAAGTGATGACGATAGTCGCCGACGACAACAGCAGTGCAAGTCCAACGGAGATAGCGGCGTAGAAGCCCGGCGTTGGTGCGCGGAACGAGGAACCCTAGACTAAAACAGCCTGTGTCCGTATGTGAGGACAGCTCAGCTTCCAAATCTTTTAAAGAGGGCCTTTATGCGTGCATATAATTTTGTCGCATGGATCTGTAAAAATTATAATCTCGTGTGAAAAAATTTAAATTCTATAGTAATTTATAAAAGTTTGTAAACATATATAGAATTAACCTCTTATTTTTTTTATTGTAGGTTTTGTTTTTACTAGCTATAATCAATATGCGTGTATCCTATTTTTTTATATATTTAAATTAAAAATAATAAAAATTTAAATTAATTTTAATAAATAAATCAAGATTAGTGTATGTTATTTCTTTTTTACATTTAAATTAAAAATAATAAAAAATTTAAATTTAAATTAATAAATTTATATCAGTATGCATTTCTTTTATATATTTAAATTAAAAATAATAATAAATCAAATATAAATTAATTTTAACTAATAAATCTATTTCAGTGTATGTTATTTCTTTTATACATTTAAATTAAAAATAATAAAAAGTTAAAATTTAAAATAATTTTAATAAATAAATTTACATTAGTGTATACTATTTCCTTTATATTTTTAAATTAAAAAATAATAAAATTTAAAATAATTTTAATAAATATATGACAGTATCCTTATATTTTTGTTACATTGAATTTTTTTTTTCATTTATATCTCTAGACCATATTTAAAAAAAAAATCAAATTGAAATAATGAACTCTTACCTGATTTAATGAAAAAATCAAACCTCAAATGAAATTTTATATAATATATGTTCATAATGTTTACATTCTTTCATTTTATTAGCTAGTTCATAAAATTAGAAAAATTAATAATATACTTCTATTATATAGTATAAAATTAATCTTGTCACCATAATAATTTTTACTCACTGCAACTATCAAAGATTTTGTGAAGAGCAATTTTCATAATCTAATAACTATTAGATTAGATTTTTCTTTAAAACCAATTCATTTTTGTAACATAAGCAAAACATGTAACAATGCATTTGATTTGCTTTTAAAACATATTGGTCCAAAATACATACAAAAATATGAATCACACCTCAAAGAAAAAAATGTTTTACATATAATTTCAAACTTATTACTTATTGGTATCCAAAATACATATTTTCAAGGATGACATATAATGGTAATAATGCAATCAATTAAATCCAGTATATTTCAATCATAGCAATGCGTTGGCTTTGTTCTAGATAAAATTAAACAACTTCATACCAAAAAAAGTACTTCATTGGGTTAATTATTTTTTAATGTTGAGTTTGATTTGAGGCAACAATAAAAGGAAAGAACAGTAGAGAAAGAATTTTATTTCAAGCTTTTCATTTTTGATCCAATTTCGGAAGAAAAGAGGATAATAGGGAAGTCAAACAGTGAATTCCACTAATTTTTAAATATTTTTCATACAAAAATTAAATTATATTTTTTTCTTTTGTTGCTTTTATTTTTTTTTATTAATTTTTTGTTGGGACTTAGGTATTGTCAATTAGATAAAAGTTTGTTGTGAGGTTAGTCAGAGCTATAACTTAAGTTTGGCTTAGATAAAAAAAAAAAAAAATAGTTTTTTAAAAATAATTTTTAGGTATATCATTTGTATTCATTAAAAAATTATAGAAAAGATTGAAAAAAAAAAACACTATAAGTCACTATCAGTGAAAATTAGAAAACTAAAAAAAGTTATTCAATAAATTATTAACAACAAAACACACATCACCACACAAAAATTTTCACAAAACAATCAATCAAAATTTAGGTCTTTGGGGACAACGCAAAGAATTAGAATTTCGAATAGAATAAAAATCAAGAGTGACAAATAGTGATTTTATCTTGACTGGTTTGTCCTCAACTTTCCAATCATTCGATTTCTGGTGGTTTATCTTTTACTTTCTAGTCACTTCACTTCTAGTAAAAGTTTTACTTTGAATTAAAATGAGATAAAAGTTTGAATTAAAAAAACCAAATCTTATATATTTAATGAACCTATTAAAAACTAAGTCAAAAAAATAAGTACGCAGACAAAAAAGTAAATACATAAATAAAAAATAATTTCAATATAAAAGAATATCATCTAATAAAAATATATATAGCAAAATAATCCTTATTCATAATGATCCAATAGGAACTGACAAACAATCACTCTCAATCATAATAATAATAAGTACAAGCTATCATAATAAAATTCTAACAAGTTTTTTCTGAGCGTGAATGCTTTTTTTATACATTTTTTTAATTTGTTATATGTAATAGAATTTCATGTGAATTTGTATTTGATTTTAAATAAAAATATATTACATAATCTAATAAATATCAAATTACCTAACCTAATAAATATCAAACATTTGATATTTATTTATTGAAAATAAAAGTGTTGAAATTACTTGATTATTTATTAAAAATAGAAAAAATAAAAAATAAGAAGTTATATGATAAATAGAAGTGTTAATTAAATAAAAATATTAAGTGATATCGTTAATTAAATAAAAATATTAAGTGATATCTATGAACATTCTTGTTTAAATAAAATTGTGAATAAGTAGTAATTATATACAATATTAATTTTTTTAGATTATATAATTATAAATTAAGATAATCATAATGATAAATTAATGTTAATAAATTAAAATATTTATTTAATATGATAGTTATTTTTTTACATTATTTTGTTTAATTTTGGACTCAATATTTTTTTAAATTTTTTATATATTTTTGTTTCTTTTAAGTTCTATCTATAGTTATCTTATTATTGTTATATCTCCTAATTTAATGGATATTTTTAGTTTTTATAACCTTTTATTATTTTAAATTCTGTATTTTTAAATCAAAAGGAATAATATATGCAATATTTAAAAAATAAAATCATTTCAAATAAAAGTGTAGATTAAATAATATTTTGTTTAATATAATAATAACTATTATTACGTTTTAAATAATAATTTATTAAAATATAAGAAATAAAAAATAAGAAATTATATGATAAATAAAAGTGTAGATTAAATAATATTTTATTTAATAATAATAATTATTATTATGTTTTAAATGATAATTTATTAAAATATACAAAAAATAAATAATAAGAAGTTATATGATAAATAGAAGCGTAGATTAAATAAAAATATCAAGTGATATCAACGAATATTTGAAAAGTTTTTTATGGATAACCGGAAAGATATAATTTGGTTTAAATAAATATTGGTTATGAAGATTAGAATAATGGAATGTAATTGAATATAATTTGGTTTGCATGAAAATCAATTACAAACGTGAAAATAATCATCATTGATTAGTGAATATAATTTAATATAAATTAGTTTACATGAAAATCTGTTATGAATATGATAATAATCATCATTGATTAGGGAATATAATTGGATATAATTGAAATTATAGAAAATAAAATAGTATAAATGTCTAATAAAAGTTTTTTAAATATTTAAACTTTTTATAATAGTATTGATTTTATTGAATATTGAGATCCTTTAGAGTCAACAAAATTCTAAAAATCTTTACAAATTTCTATAAAAAATTTAAAAATTTTAACTCACTATACAATTGCTAAGATTACAATTTTAAGTAATTTTTACTTATTTTTTACAACTCCGAACGCACTATTATTACTTTTGTGTGAAGAAACAGTTAAAAAAAATGAAACAAAGCCTACATTGGTTTAGGAAAAAAAAAAGTGAAAAGTAAAAAAAAAAAAAAAAATTCTTCATTAATTCAATGTTTAATTATTAGATTTGAAGGGAAGTTGAAGAAAAAATCGTAAAAAAAAAAAATAATAATAACACATTTTTTCCTTTTTTTTCTCTGTTATATTTTGCCTTTCTCTAAATTCCAAACATGGGAAGATAGAGGTTATTTTTTTTATTTAAAAATATGAGAAATTTTCACTAAAATAAAATAAAAAGTTTCTTCATTCAATGTTTAATTATTAGATTTGAAGGGAAGTTGAAGAAAAAATCGTAAAAAAAAAAAATGAACACATTTTTTTCCCTTTTTTTATTTTATTTTTCCTTTCTCTAAATTCCAAACATGGGAAGATAGAGGTTATTTTTTTTTTCTTATTTAAATATATGAGAAATGGAACTAAAGGTATAATAAAAAAAATATGGTTAAGATACTATTATATCTTTTAAAGCAGAGTTAATTACACTGGCATCCCTTCAACTATACTTAATTTTCAAAATTTTAATTACCCACTTTATTTATTAATCTTAACATTCTGACTCCGTCACGGGTCCCGTTCGAAATTGTTAAAAAAGTTAGATGAAATTAGATTAACAGTCAACCTTTTATATAATGCAAATTTATTAAGACCAAAATATCTTTAAATTCAAGAAAAAAATAAATAAATATATAAATATACATATATGTGTGCATATAAATTTTATTCTTTTCTTATTCTCTTTATCCATTTAAAATTAATTTATGATAAATGTTATGAAAGAATAATTAAATTTATTAAAATAAAAATTAAACTTTGTAATAAATAATAATTTATTATTAGAATGATTTCTTTTATTAATTTTTTTATATTAATCAAAATTAGTTAATATTAAAAATACATAATGATTTAATATTAATATTTAAATTAGTTATTACTAAAACACTTTATTATATAAATAAATAGTAATTTTTTATTAATGTATTTAATAGTAATTTATGTTGATTTGAATAAATGCTAATAAATATTATTAATAAAAAAATCGTTTATTTATATAATAAAGCTTTTTAGTGATAACTAATTTTAATTTTAATAGTAAATCATCATATATTTTTAGTAGTAATTAATTTTGATTAATATAAAAAATATTAATAAAAGAAATCATTATGATAATAAATTAGTATTTATTAAAAAGTTTTTATTTTTTTTAATAAATTCAATTATTCTTTTATAACACTCATTGTAAATTAGTTTTCAAAAGGGTAAAAAGATGATGAAAAAAATAAAATTTATATGTATACATGTATGTATTTATTTATTTTTCCTGTATTTAAGGGCACTTTGACTTTAATAAAGTTATGCTTTTGTCCAACTTTTTTGTACGGACTTTCAAATGGAGTCATCAAAGGATCAAATGATCAAAGTATTAGTGTTAATGGATAAAAGGACAATTAAAAATTAAATATAGTTAAAGGGATACCAACGTAATTAACCCATTATTTTACCATCAAAATCACATATGACATCAATAGAGTCGGTGCCCCATTCCACCATTTTAACTAATGTAAAAGACGTTAAATTAATATCCATAATTCACACTTCAATGAAATTGTTGCAATGAATCACAACTTCAAGGATGAGTTTATCCTGAAATCATAATTGCAACCCATCATTATGAGCCATCACTTTGGATAAATGTGTATATGCCTTCCCTTGAAAAGATTAAAAAAAAAAAAAAAGACGAAGGTATTTTAACTACCATTACTTGAAAAAAGAAAAACCTAACATTGCTCAAAGCCAGTCATTTGATTCCCGTTATAACGAGGACATAAAGAGGCCACTTGAAACGTTGGTCAACAATTCATAGCAGATGTTCAAGAATGTACAGTTCAAAATATAGGATTGGATTTCACCAGCCAGTTCGATGCACTGATTATAGACGCTCCAAGGCTGAAGATCTAATTGGACATAATGAAGCATCATAGGCAAGACAGGTGTTCTAATTGTTCCGCAATGAACTGATTAGATAATTTCATTTTTATAAAGAGACTTCACCACAATGATAACTGGGCAGCATGAACTGACAATGTGAAAATTATTCACTAATATATATATTTATATATATATGTACACACACACACACACACACACGCACGCACAAATGAACAAATGACCGAATAAAGCATGAGTTGAGGATTGGCTCCAAATATTGACGCCCAGGACATGATTTCCTAAAATCAGATGATGAAAAGTCATAAAAGGAATATGAGAATTTTCTTTTTCAGAGTTATATTAAACAACAAAAAAAGAAACAAGAGCCAATTGAACTAACTGGCAGCAAAAAAAATCTCTCTCCAAATGAAGGCAAGAACACCAGTAATGGAGGAAGGGGAACAGCTTTGTAAGCCACATTCCTCTACCTATGCAATTTGAGGTTCTGTCTCGTACTATAGATATTTACTTGTGCCTTCGGCTACTATTCAGCACATAGAATTGATCCAAATCTACAATAACATAGCCTGAAAGCTCAAAAATTGATCCAAATCTACTCCAGAATTGAGGTAATCACTATATCGATTTACAAGTAGCAAATGCAGCCAATTCTGCCAACTGCTCCCCACCAAGACTGGACACAAGTTCCATAGAGATGTAATGTTTTGGCAAATTAGCAAACTCTTCTTCCTTGAAACTGTAAACCAGCTGAATTTTTCTTCCTTCAGATTCTGCAGCTTCTGCCTCAACAAGTAGGGCATCAGCTTCTTTGACATCACCCAATTCAAGAGAAGTGGATCTTTCGGCTCTGGCAGAACCGGCAATTAGAAGTAATCTCTGGAATCTAGCCATTGCCACCTCTTTTTCCTTCATTGAGATCTGTCTTTCAGTTTCGTGCAGTTTGCTAACAGTGTTGCTAATCTCTTCCTCAATCTTCCCAAGTTCAAGGATGTCCCCTGCCATTTTGATCTGCAAACCTTCTTTCTCAACATTCAGTGCCTTGGATTCAGTAGCTATCCTTGCTGCTTCCTTGAAATTCCTTGCAGCAGCAGCAACTTTCTTTTCTGCTTCCAGCTCTGGGAGTCTCTTGTTTATAAAGACAAGTCTTTGCTTCGAGAATTCAATTTCCTGTTGGAAGCTTGACCTTGTTGAAGATAAATCCTAAGAGAGAGAAAGAGAGAGAGATGATTACTTTGGGCATGATATGGTATTGGAGTGTGAAGTTTTTTTTTTTTTTGAGGGGCGGGGGCATTAAAATACTAGTTTTATCTATTTGCAGCAGTTCATAGGACGGCAAATTACTAAGCAAGCACCAAAATGTATGTAGTGCTGGATTATCACTGGAATTGGAGCAAAACTTTTGGCACCACTTGTTACTCGGCTTGTGTTATACATATGGGTTTTCTATTGGGCTAGTGTGGGGCGTGCTTATTTAGAAAGTGACAGGGTGTTCTTATTGGCCAAGAGGCTAGGTTTTGAGATAGGAGGCTTTTTCTTGTACATACATCATATCCTTGTTTCTCAAATCTCAATTGGTGGAATTCACTCACGAATGTAGGCTTCATAGTCAAACCATACAAATCATGTCCTCATCTTCACTGTTTTATTTTTCTAAGATTTGTGAGTAGGTTTCACAAGCATACTCACAACTTGTACCAGGACCTTCTTGTGCTTAATAATAATATAAATAAAAAAGAACATGACAAGATGCACTAAATCAAAAACCAGAATTTAATGATGTAAAAGTTTTGGGTTGCCTTATTAATTTAATGGCTACTTAGGTTTGTGGGATATGGGGTTGGATGAAAAATGACATTCCATTCCTAATTTTTTTTTTGATAAGTTCCATTTCTCATTTTTATCCCACATTTAGTTATATATATATTTTTTTCTCGAGACACCTTTTGCACGGATCATTTATAACATCTATACAATAAAACAAGATGGTTTTTAAAAAATGTCCCTCTCACAAATTAAGATCCAACGAGTAAGAATTATTTTTTTTTATTCAACGATTGAGATCATTTTTATTTTTTTAACTTTTCGCTCAATTTTTATTTTAGTAGACCACACTATTATTTATCTCACAAAATGATTTGGGCATTTTAAATTTCACTGTATTTTAAGGATGGATATCATATGCAAATTAAAACTCCCAACTTAAATTCCACCAAATTATGGTTTCTAGGAAGTTAAACCTTCCAAATTAAAGCACCATAATTTGTGTTTTCTTTTATAATGCTTATCAAAAATTAATTGGGGGGTGGAGAGAGAGAGAGAGAGAGAGACCAAAACACATGTAATAGTTGCTAGGGCCTAAAGTTTTGGAAAAAAATTAAAAACTATTTATTATCATAGTTTTTTCTTATTTGAACTTTTTATCCAAAGTTTCAACTATATAAGAAACTTAATACTAATTTTGTTTAGAGCGTCATAGGCATAGGTTATTGCTAGCTATGCACATCTCATGGAAGATGTTATCCCTAAAAAAAATGTAACTAGGCTTATGATAAAATTAGAAATGGAATACAATCTCCTATCTAACCCTATATCTCACAAAACAAACCTACCAAAAGCACAAAGACATCATTTATACAAAGGCTAAAGAAATTAAAAAAATCGTGCAGCTTTTGTGGTGGAGGGATCCAATGCAGCTCCTAAAAAGCTATCATACCAAAATTGATAATTGACAGCTTCCACGAGGTATTTTTGGATTTATTTTGTAGGGTTTTGTTAACAATACTTGGTAGGGATTAGCAGTTATATGGAGTACTGTTAGTTTTGTGTTTGTGGTTATGACGATTTGGGTTCGAAGATCAAGTATTTGTATTTGTATTTGCATAAGAGTTAGAATCAAGTTTTCTTAGCCGTTGGTTCTTTGGTTTGAAGCAAAAGAGCAGACAATCTTGAAAAATTTGCTAGAAATGCATAGGATGGTGCTCGAGTGGCACAGCCTCCGGAATAAGCATTGGAAAGCCGATGGATATGTGCTCGAGTGGGAATAATAGAATTCAAGAATATTCTGTTATATATTTTAAAACGTTTTAAGGAGAAACAAAGAAGGGGAGGAGTGATGAAGGTCCAACAGGCAAAACAAATAAGGGAAAGCCAATACTGCCCTAGAAAAGTCAATACCATGACTTCCAAAAACAAATGTGGAAATCATCTACTCCTGGAAGTTTTGTGCAAACCTCTTGAACCCTCAGACTTGCAGGCATCTGTTCACTAATTTAACTGACAAGTTAACCTAGATTTTACTGTGTTGTCCTTCAGAAACACACAGAAAACTGTCCCCAGGACTTCACTTTTTTCAGGTTCCATATTCTTTGACCTAGTTAATGAAATGACATAAACAAATAATTTCTTCATCAAGGACCAAGTAAGGAAATCTTATCAGTTACTCAAGTGCAAAATATAGGCACTTCATAAAGTTTAAGAGGCCTGATAAGGACTGAAGAAAAGTACATTATCATGTCATGCCTATGTTGGAAAAATGGATAAAATGCCTGTGAGAAGGCTGGGAAGAAAAACTAACCTGAAGAGAAGCTCTTGCAGCAGAAATTTCCTGTATGAGCATATGGACATCCTCTGAAAGTTTCTCTTCGGTCTTGGCAAGCCTCACTTTATCTTCTCTGGACTTCAGAATGAACAGCACTAGACTTTTTCGGAGCTCAACAGCTTCTTGGTACATGTTTGCTTCATCTGTGGACACCTGGGAAAGTTGCTGAAGCTTTGCCCCCCTGTCTTTTTCCTGGGATAGGAAGTCATCAATTTCCTTCTTTTTTCTGGTAAAAGCTTCATTGTCCAGCTCCATCTGAGAAAGGCCTGCTTGCAGGTTAGCATACTTTGCATCTACACTCAGCTGCACCTCCTGAAAGCTGGAGACCACATCAATAATCCTTTTCTCAACTGTTTCAATGTTACAATCGGTTTCAGCTATTTCTGCTTCCTTTTCTTTCACTAAAGCAAGTAATTTCTCCAGTTCCTCTGTCAGCATTTCCTTCCTCTTGCAAAGAAGTTCTCTTTCTCTCCTATCATCATTGACTGAATGTTCAATAGAATCGCTCAACACCAATCGAGCTGCATTTACTAAACATGACTCAATATTGAGTTCCATCTTCTTCAATTCTAAGTCTTCAGTTAGCGAAATCCATTTGTCCATCTC
This sequence comes from Vitellaria paradoxa, assembly GCA_019916065.1. Lineage (NCBI taxonomy): Eukaryota > Viridiplantae > Streptophyta > Magnoliopsida > Ericales > Sapotaceae > Vitellaria > Vitellaria paradoxa. The sequence continues at coordinate 2,095,089 of CM034239.1, forward strand.
TTTTTTAGATGCAACTTCAGCATTTTTTAGGACCAGGTCTGCATCATTTGCTGCCTTCTAGGAAAAGGTCATATACTTAAAAATGTCAAATTTGTAGTCAATTTAAGGCATTGATAAACAAGAATCTGAAAAATATAAAGCTGTGGAAAAGGTATATGGTACAAGTAAAAATGCACTAGATTAAAAGGGTTTTGATTGACAAACAAGCTTCTTTTGGAAAAAAATTGACTGTACTTACAACATGAATGCCATACACCACTTCACTAGAATTTTAAACATCATTTATTTATAATTAAAAAATTGTATTAAAATGAAATCAAGGGGATGCTTCCCAAGTAAAAAAGATGATTTGGTTATTCAAGTCAGATCAAGATATATCCATATCTTGCCAAAATGCAAGAGAATATATACTTTCAGGCCTACCTCTGGAGAGCCAACTATAGAGAGAGAGAGAGGGGGGGAGACAGAGAGAGAACTGATTTTCATTCTGCATAGAATTCTCTGAATGTTGAAAATTTCTCCTGTTTATCTCTCTCCACACCACTAAGCTAGACAAAAAGGGATTAATCTCCATGCTTTCCTTTTCTGCTTCTCTATCTTCGCTCCCCCCCACAACCTGATGGCAAGTCTCACCTGAAAACAATTAAGGATAAGCACCCAAATCCATCTCGTCAAGGCACATTAAATAAACAAATGGTCGGATGCTGCTCCCCCTTCGCACAAGTAGCACCTGTTAATCAAGATCAAATTTCTTTTGAAGAGATTATTCACCGTAAGAATCCCCCCTTTGTCATGAACCAGACCAAAAATGCCACCTTGGGAGGCACTCCATTTTTTTTAGATGTAAGCCAACGGAAATCTTCCTGCCCACTATCCTCCAACCTTGTATAAAAGGACTTCACCTCAAGCCTACCACAGCTTGATCCCTTCCATTTTACCCTATCCTCCTTCCAGGCTTTTGGCCTCATACAGGCTCGATATCAATCTCATAAGGCCTTTCAACTCCCAGTTAAAGACATTCCTCCTCAATTCAACATTCTAGATAACACCCCAATCCCGAATTGGAAAAAGCCTGCAACACCTCCCTCCTTGTTTCTGATGGCAAAAATATCAAGGTGGAAACCCTCTCATATAAATTTTTGAACCAATTTCCCACTTTTTACCCTGTCCAATTGTTCCAATGAAGTCATGGCAATTATTTTTTTTTTTTTTGATAAATTATGAAAATATTATTAAAAAGAGAATGTCACATACAAATGAGGATGAAATGACCTCTTGAAAATAAGAAATAAAAGATAAGAAAAAACAGAAATGACGTAGGACGATAGAGAATAAAGCCAAGAAAGAGAAATAAAGAGAGAGGGAAGAAGTTTAGGAGAGAGGGAAGAAAGAAGCGGGGAGGGAAAACAAGTCACGAGACTTCAACAACTCAAATTTTCATATTCATTAATCTATCAAACCCTAATCATCATAAGCCTTTAAATAGGCTAATACATTCTCAAGATTACTAAAAATAAAGCAAAATCAAATATTCTAATAAATCTTTCTTAAAATAAATCAAAATAAAATTTTGCCTAAAATAAAATAAATCTTTAATAGAATAAGGTAAAATCCTTACATAAAATGTAATCCTACTAAAATAAAATTCTAATAATAATTATTTCATATTTTTTTTTTTGGCTTCTGCATTATTCTCCACCCCTTAGAAAAACTCGACTCCGTCAAGTTAAAAATTTGCATACTCTTTCAATCGCCAGGCTACGAACAAAGCGGATGTTTAAGCTGCTTCCAAAGTTCATGAACACGCATCAGGAGTGGTAGAAATCTAGTATATCCACCAAGTTTTCCGAAATAGAAGTCCTGCGATTCAAAAAATAGAACTTGTAGATGTTGAAAGAAAACCAAAAATGGACCGACTTGTGGGAGAAGTTTAGGTGCAGAAAAGACAAAATCCACAGAAGTACCATAAATTTTAGGCATACTCTTCAACCCGATAGTACCTACAGGGACATCAGTAATATCACTGGAAATCTGTGCCTCATCAAAAGAAATGACTTCATTAGTAGCAATAATTTCAGTAGTCGCAACAATTTCATCAAGTGGCTTGCCTACGATTTGGTCATCATCTGAAAAATAAAAGTCGTCAGGATCAGGCTCATAAATCATCTCTTCAATTTGATCATCATTAGGCTCTCTCTCTTCACTTCAAAGTGGTCGTCATCAGATTTTCTTTTTGGTTTATCAATTACTTTTGGAATTTTGGTAAGGGCACCAAATAGAGGAGCTAAAACTGTGTTTGACTTTGAATTCAATATTTGGTTAGAACAGAGGTGAATAGGGTTGCTCGGCCAATAGTATTCCTCCCATGTGTCTAACTTCGCGTTCAGTCTTTGAATGACTTCAGTGAGGGCTGTTATTTGGGTATGCATCTAGTTATTGTTTGACTGTACCCGATAGTGTACTGATAATTTCGAATCTGTAAAAATGAACTGTGAGGTGTTCCGAAATCTCCTAAAAGTCGCTGGAGCTTCGCCGAAAGTTGTTGAAGGTCGCCCGAGCTTCGCATGAAGCACAGGTCAGATCGCTAGAGTGTAGTGGTTATTTTGGATTTAGCCGGAGGTCGCAAGAAAAGTCGTTGGAGGCCGCCGACCGGTCACCGGAAAAGTCACCGAGGTTATCGGAGTCACCAACGAATTCACTGGAGGTTGGTGGTACCAATGATGGGGTTCGCCGGAGTTGGGTACTGCTGAGAATGTACGAAAGTGTACTCAAATGGTTTGAGAGTGTGTAGGGCGCATGCGGCGGCTATAACTGCAATTGCGACTAGGGTTTGAGATGAATAGTGAGTTTTCGTTGATTATAGATCGATTTGCTCTGATATCAAAATTGATGTAGGATGATAGAGAATAAAGCCAAGAAAGACAAATAGAGAGAGAGAGAAAGAAGAAATTTAGGAGAGAGGGAGGAAAGAAGAGGGGAGGGAAAACAAGCCACGAGACTTCAACAACTCAAATTTTCATATTTATTAATCTATCAAAACCTAATCATCATAAGCCTTTAAATAGGCTAATACATTCTCAAGATTACTAAAAATAAAGTAAAATCAAATATTCTAATAAATCCTTCTTAAAATAAATCTAAATAAAATTTTGCCTAAAACAAAATAAATCTTTAATAGAATAAGGTAAAATCCTTACATAAAATGTAATCCTAATAAAATAAAATTCTAATAATAATTATTTCATTTTTTTTTTGGGCTTCCGCATCAAGAAGCACGTAACCAATCCTAACTACATGATTCCTTCCAATTTAGGTTGACTAGAAGGCCAAAGGGATGCTTGAAATTTGCATTTGTCCCACAGGTCATGATTGCCTAATTCCTTCTCATCAAATATCGGATTATTATTATTATTATTATTTTTTTCCAACAAAGCCCATAATACCGCCATTACTGTACACAACCACAAGGTTGTGCTTCCTTCCTCTGCCAAAGCCCTAAAAGTTGGTAACAAAGATAGTGGGACCAATTTTTAGATGCACACATTCCTCCCTTGCTTCATTAATCAGTTTAATCCACTAATATGAAGCTGATGGACAACAAAGGAACAAATGATCAATGGTCCCCCCCACTATTTTTACACATTACACATTAATTTAGAGATGAGCATGATCTGAGTCTCCCTTTTCGAAGCATATCACAAGTATTAAGCTTTTGATGGGCCATTAACCAAGCAAAAAATTGTACTTTAATTAGTACTCCTGCCCCCCCCCCAAAAATAATAATAATAAAATAAAATAAAATAAAATCATCTCACTAGGAAGGAAGGGATTCAAATCTGAAGGCTGGATCAAGGATTGAAAAAATGATTTAAATGAGAAGACACCTGAATTTTCCGACCTCCATATCTTTTTATCAGGTATAGATGATCTAAGAAAAATCTCTTCCAATAAATCAAGCAGCCGCAGCAAATCAGGAATCTCTCTATCATATAAATCACAGGAGAATTAAAATTCTAAGCAATAGTAGATGAATTTATGCCTTAATCAATGGATAACATAGAAGAAATTGTGCAAGAGTGGCTTTTAGAAAGTGCATACAATTCAGGAAACTGAGTAGAAAAAGACTGACTGCCTCGCCATTTGTCTTGCCAGAATAAGATTGTCCACCCATCAGCTAAAGCTCAATTGCTATAGTGGGAAAATAACAAGGAACATCTAAAAATGATTTTCCATGGGTTCCTCAAGGTGCCTCTGACAATTAAACCAGAATCCCAGTCATTATTTAAAAGCCCATGATTACGTTTGACAACTGGAAACTACAAAGACCTGTGATCCAGTTGGAGTCTCCAAAGCCATTTAGCTAATAAGGTATCATTTCTAGTGGCTATATTCCCCACCCCCAGTCCATCAAGGAACTAGGGGATAGACACTATTTTCCAGTTAATAAGATGATCCCTATGTCCCTCCGCCCAACCTTCCCAAAAAGAACCTCTCATTAATTATTCGATTTTGTGACTAACTTTTGCTGGCATTTTGAAAATTGATATGTAACAAATAGGAACATTAGATAATACCGACTGAACTAAAGTCAGTCTCCCTCCTCTGGACAAAAAAGATTTCTTCCATCCGTGTAGTCTTTTCTTTGTCTTGTCCACAACCAAATCTCAAAACTTACGTGAGTTTGGATTACCTCATAAAGGAAGCTCCAAATACTTCAAACCCATGATTCTAACACACAATTTTCCCACAGATGTTGTCAGCTAGAGTGAAGATATAGTAAGATTAATCTCAAGTCCTTAGACTAAATTCAAAAGGCTAAAGGATCCTAATGAGGGATAAGATGCTTTCTTGCTTGTCTGAAAAAAAAAAAAAAAAAATCATCAGCAAACTGCAAATGTGAGAGCGGAACTCTATCCCTTCCAATGTGGATTCCTTCGATAATTTTATGAGTAGCCTTGTCATAATAGGAAGGGAGATAGAGGATCTCCTTGCCAATATCTCTAACAAAAAGAAAACTTATGTTGCAATAGGCAAATGCAATAATAGGTTATTCATACTTCCCCCATTACCTTTGCAGCTACAACACGAGTGTACCAAGATTTGCCTCTGGTCCTCAAGTTATCTGTCACCGAAATCATTTCATGTGCCGTTATCCAAGCGCCCCCCCTCCAAAAAAAAAAAAAAAAAAAAAAAAAAAAAACAGGCACCTCAGGGAAGGCCCCCAAATGAATTTTCTGTGAAACAACGGGATTACGCTTGTGGAAGTGAAATGATGGGAATGGGTGGCCGTCGGTGCATGCGTAACTCACATGGACAAGCATCGATATAAATTGTGTTAAGCCTACTCATTTATATAACTTCAAAATATATATATATATATATATATGTTAATATTTGCATTCATTGTTTATATCCCCTAAATAGGATACTATTTTCAAAGGGGAAAAAAAAACGGATGAAACAATGTCATAAAATCATTATCAATATAGAAAAGCAACCAATGACGGATATAGTACTCACCATGGCGAAGTTTTTCAGCAAAGACGCACATTCCTCCTCAGCAGCGATTTGCCACTCCAGAACCTCGTGCATCTTAGTATCAATAGAATCAGAGTCTGCTTCAGCAAGTCTAAGGGCAATGGCTAAGCTTTCCTTTTCCTTCTCTGCAGATGCAAGGCTCTCGCTGACTCTCTCGGCCGTCTCGAAATCTTCAGCTTCGCAGGCTTCCTCCAACGCTTTCTCAAGTTTTCTGTAACTGGATGATGCAAGATTTAAAGCCTCAGCAGCATTTCTTCTCCTCCTAGTGGCGTCCTTCCGCGCAGCAGAGACAGAGGCGATCAATTCCCTGACGCGCTTGAGCTTCTGAGAGATCTGGGCCCTAATTTGCTCAGACCTCATCAACTCAATTGGAGAATGAGTGCTTAGTTGACGGTTTCCTGCTTGAAGATCCGCTGAATGCTGTCCATCTAAGACCAAATTATCATCATCTTGTGAACCACTAGCAGCGCTAGCATGGCAAGGATCAACTTCTTTACGAGCATTGACTGGAAAATCGCTCTCCAGTGCGGTGGTCGATGAAGGAGGAACCGGTTGCCCTGGGGTAAACGAAAGGGTGGCGATTTGAGAGTCGGGAGTGGAGGGCCCACGTTCTTTTAGTTGTGGTTGGGGGGCAGATCCGTCCGATTCTGATTCAGGAGCGAATGATGATGGTGGTGGTGGTGGAAGCTCCGGTTCCAAGGATAATCGACCATCGGCATGCTGCTGCGCGGCGGGCACAGCAGCAGGTCCATGAGGCTGATCGTCGGGAATTGGGACGTCTCTGCCGTATCCAATCCTCAAACCAGCTCTCCTTTTCTTTCTGGAAGAAATCTGTCGAGATACTGATGAGGAGGAGGGATGAACTTCCCAATTACTGGTCGCGGTAGTTGTTGCATTATCACTTGTTGACGAAGTTGTGGGAGTATCGGATTGGGGCTGAAGGCTTAATTGGTTTTGGAGAGGACTGGGAGTGATAAGCGTGAGATCAGAAAATAGGTTTTCGTCGAGGGGCTGAGATGCTGGCAAGGATGTTCCCGCCCAATTAGAATCGGATGGAGGTCGAGTTTGAGGGACGATTGGATTTGGTTGGGGTTGCGGCTGTTCTTGCAGCAGCTGATCATCATCCGGCATCTGCGAAGGGTTAAAAAGGACCATTCCCTCGAATAGAGAATCCATCTCAACTTTCCCTTCCTCCTCAGAAGCCATCCTTCCTTCTTTCTAGTCCTCCGGCCCGTCGTGAGCCCTTCCTTGCTACAACCGTCGGACTCGTCGGGTCGAATGAAAGAAGGCCAAGGATATGCAAATATATATATATATATTTTTTCTGCTCATAAATAAAAGTAGCATTTAGGTAAATATTTATATTTTTAGGGGGGGTTGACTTTTTTTTTTTTTCAAATGTTGGAAGCAGTATATTAGGATTTGTTGTCGGAACAAATTTATTTAAAAATTTACTATTAATGAAAAAATGTGGTATCATACCATGATTATGATTGCTTACAAAACATAAAGATACGCGGACTAAAATAACGATTCTAAAAAAATCATGATTTGAAATTATGTGTATTACAAACAATTACTTTCTAAGAATGCAGTTTTATAGTCGTGTGATCAATCACTTTCTCAGTTGGGTAATTTATATATAGAATGTTTGAGATTATATTTTATATTTTCGTCATATCAGACTCCTGTGAATGTAAAAAACACATTTCTTAAGTGAATGTGTGTATAATATATATATATTTTTAAAACTAATTAAATAATATATTTGTAAAATTTTTCATAACTATATATATATATATGTATTTTTTAAATTATATTATGTCTAGAAAGTGAATACAGTAAAAAATAAATATTATTTACAAAATTTAATAGGCATTTAATATGAAAAGTCATGTAATTCTCCAAAATCTTCTTGTTACAATGATCATTAAATAGTTAAAAGTGAATTCTGTTTCTCTGTTTTGTGTAACGAAAATTTAATAATTAGTTTTTGAAGAGGAAAAAAAAAGTATTACACTAAAGACTCTTGTTTGGTAATGTTATCATTTATCTATTTATATTTTTTTGTTATCATTTTTTTGGAAATGAAAAATAAAATTGTGTTTGAGAAAGTAATTTATTTGCAGTAATTAATTTATATTTTAATAAAATATTTAATTTTTTAAAATTTTTAAAAACTTAATTGAATTTAATAAAATATATTTTATATTAATGTAATTAATAATCAAATTGTTTTAATTAAATTATTTATTAAAATAATTTAATTCAAAAAATAAAACATAATAAATATAATTTATTAAAAATAATTTAATAATTAATTTAAATTAATTATATTATTTATTAAAAATAATTCATTTTAATATGATGCAAAAAATACATATTAAATTTAATTAATTTTTTTAAAAATTTTAAAAAATTAAATATTTTATTAAAATACAAATTAATTACTATAAATAAATTACTTTTCCAAACACAGTTTTAATTTTCACTTAAAAAAATGATAACAAAAAAATATAAATAGATAAACGGTAACATTACCAAATAAGAGCCTTTAGTGTAATACTTTTTTTTTTTCTCTTCAAAAACTAATTATTAAATTCTCGTTACACAAAACAAAAAAATTCACATTTAACTATTTAATAATCATTTCAACAAGAAGATTTCGGAGAATTATATGATATTTCATATTAAATGTCTATTAAATTTTGTAAATAATATCTATTTTTTACTATATTCACTTTCTAGACACAATGTAATTTAAAATATATATATATATATATAGTCATGAAAAAATTTTAAAAAATAGTATTTAATTAGTTTTAAAAAATATATATATTATACACACATTCACTGCAAAATTTTGAAAGAATACACACCCATAAATGGAAACAAGAAATGTATTTTTTACATTCACAGTAGTCTGATACGGCGAAAACATAAAATATAATCTCAAATATTTTATATATAAATTACCCAATTGAGAGTGATTGACCACATGACCATAAAACCGCGTTTTTAGAAGGCAATTATTTGCAATACCCGCAATCTCAAATCGCGGTTCTTCTAGAACCGCTATTCAGTCAGCGTTTCTTCATTTTTCGTAAACAACCATAACCGCGGTATGGTACCGCGTTTTCTTATTAACAACAAATTTCTAAATAGTTTCATTCCAATAATAAATCCTGATATACTGGTTCCAACATCCGTAAAACAAAAAAAAAGTCGAAAAAAATAGACTCTCAACTTTCCCCTCCTCCTTAGAAGCCATCCGTCCTTCCTGCCTTCGAGTCCATAGGCTGGTCGGGAGTCCTTCCTACTGTACTTGTCGAATTAAATGATTGAACGCCGATGTTTTTATTTTTATTTTTATTTTTTTTATTTTTTCTGCTAAATATAATAAGGGTAGTATCTAGGTAAGCATTTCTTCTCTTGTTTTCAAAAAAAAAAAAAAAAAAGTAAACATTTATTTTTAATAAAAATAGAAAATAGACTTTGATAAAATAATTCCATTTTTATGACCATTAATCTCTGAAATTCAAAAATAATATTAAATTATAAATTTATGAATTAAAATTTTTCAATTAAAGAAAATTTTAAAAAACATTTTAAGTATTAACTCTTATAATCATTACCTTTTGAGATATTTTTCTCTTTATTTTCTTAATAGAGTCTTATTTTTCATACACACACATACGTATTTCTCTACAATTAAGTCGTGGAGATTGAGATTAAGTATGTGACATTTACTAGATATAAAATCCGATTTAGGAATCCCGTGATGAATATATAATGATAATATATCACCTAAAATTGAAAGAATCACCAACTCATTTTTTCTTGTGTTTGATACTTGCATTTTGTGTAAAAACAAATTATACATGACGCAAAATGACTTGCACTTGGTATATAATTAATTGCATTAGAATCAAAACCCAATTAATGTAAACTACCTTGGGAGAGTATGTGTATAAGAGAGAGAGAGAGAGCACTTATATTCTAACGTTAATACTCTGTGTAAAAGAAAGAGAGAGAAAGTGAGAGAGAACTTATATTCTAACGTTAATACACTGTATAAGATCAATTGCAATTGGTGTAAAATCAATTGTACTTGAACATAAGCTCAATTAACATAGTTGCCTTTAAGAAAAACAAGAGTGCTTTTATTCCATCTCAAAATTATTTGTTATTCATACTGCAATTCATAATCTAACATGCCCCAGTACAGTTTCATCTTATGGCTAGCCATTAGAAGAAGGCTAAGTATAAAGGACAAACTCTTGGCATGGGGTATAAGTATAGACCCCCTTTGTGTTCTTTGTGGACAAGACAATGAAAGTTTAGATCATCTTTTCTTCTCATGCTCATACTCAGTGGAAGATAGAAGGAGTATTTTGCAAAAAAATGTTTGCTAGTCAAACCTATCCAACCATGGAAGGAAGAAGTTTCATAGGCCGTGGGGAAATTTAGTGGCACAAGTTTGCACAAAAGGATCTGTAAGCTAGCATGGGCGGTAATGGTTTACCATATATGGTGTGAAAAGAATGTAAGGACTTTTAATGGTCTTTCCTCTCCAGCTTCTAGTGTTGTAAAGGAAATTATACATGAAGTGAAAGTTAGATGTTCCATCATCCCTATCCTTAATACTTCTAATGTAAACATGGATTTTTGTAATAGTTGGGGGATCTCATTTCATACTACCTAATGTAAGACAGGGGAATGCCCCCTTGAAGTTGTAAATATTTATTTCCTTGTTAATCCAAATAACTAATAATTACCCAAAAAAAAAATTCATAATCTAAAATTTTCATGCTTTTGAAATTTTGATTTATTAATTACTTAAGTTTAAGTAATTATTCTTTACTCATCTCACTTTGTTAAGAATTGTTTGTAATATTTCTCTAGCAACGCAGGGGTTGAGAAATGGCTGTTCATTGCCTATCTCACTGGAAGTGGCACTAGTGCTACTCCTCGTTGAGTTCAAGTGCTCCATCCTCTCTTCTCATTTGTCAATCTCAAATGCAAACAGAACCTTAACACTTAGCACTAGCGTAGAATCAATTGTACCTAGCATTAACTCTTGTACAAAAATAAGTTGCATCTACTGCAAAATGAGTCATACTTAGAGTAGAATTAATTGTACCAAGTACATAATCAACTTCAATTGAACCAAATTTTAGGTCAACTATTTGAAATCCTTTACCCCTCGCAAAACAAAAAAATAAAAATAAAAATAAAAAACATTTTCAAAGCAAAAACTGAGATCAAGAAGAAAAATAATGAACCCAACTCATCTCCATTCCTATACCAGATGTCACATTGAAAAAATGCTAATGACTTACGATTGAATTCTTCTTTATTTATGTTTTGTTTTTTCTATTTTCTAGTCGTACCTTTTTTTTTCATTGAACACAATTATTTGTTCATGGCATTCACTACTTTGGATTGATCCAGACATCATTCCATCCTTAGCTAGTTAATACATACAAATTTTCAAGACTGTAGTTTTGATAATTTATAACAATATGTGATTCCCTTTTAAATCTTACATTATTCTCTAGCACTTTTGTATACCTTAACACATATTATTCACAATATTTTATGTTTTTAAAGTTATATGGCAATAAGAGGTTATTTGATTTCATCGTAGAAAATTATGGATGATAAGAGAGTTTAATGATAAAAAAAAGAGACATAAAAGAGACCAATGGATTCTGTGAAGGCTAGACAGAGGAACAAGAAAATCTAAAGGAGAAAGCCTAATCATGTCCAGACACCCAACTCTGTTTGGAAGCTGTTCGAACAATAGAGAGCTGATTGTTAAATTTCTGATACTGTTCCAATGTGATGTCATAGCAAATTTTTGTGCTTTTGTTTCTAAAATAAGGACAGTATTGTCATTTGTCAAAAGGATAAAACCTATGGTATACAAGGTCATTATATGACCTAATTGGGTAAGTTTTTACATATGAGATAAAGAAATACATTTGGGTAAGTTTTTACATATGAGATAAAGGAATACATTCCTTAGAATAGAGAGAGAATATTTTTCTTATTTGGTAGCCTAGAAAATCATTTTCTTAAGTTTTTCATCTGAATTTTCTTTCCAATTTCTATTGTAAACACTTCATTTTCAATATATACATATATGAATTTTCTTTCTACTATAAGTTAGTAGTTTTCATCTTTGATTCAAGTCAAGAATGGTGGTTGATGGATATGGTTCTTCATGGTGTTTGTGATTAATGTTAGATTTCCATCTTTCTTGTTGAATAAATGATTTATTGTGGTTTAGCTTCATTAGAAATCACTAAATGATGTTATAAGATGGACACTAATATGTATGATTCATTGTAAATCGTATACGGGTTGCTTAACTTTAGATTTTTTATGCACAATCCTACAGATTTGTACAAGAATTGCTAGACTTACAGCTTTTATACACTCTACATGGATTATGCATATTAGGTGTTTGATCTTAAGTTTTCACAACTAAATTTGATCAATTCTCATTTTAATTGAGTTCTTAATGATTACTTTTCTGATCTACTCCTATACTTTTTTAGTTTAGATTGAGTTATCTTTTAGCCCTTAAAGAACCATTGAAGTTGCCACTTGACTTGACTTAAACCAAGATCATTTTGATAATTGTTTTAACTTCATTAAATTAATCAATATTCCTAAACTTAAAGGTCAATCTAAAAATTCATTGTGAGTTTTTCAATCCCATACAAAAATTTTCTCCAAGGAGCTCGTCATTGCGTGATTTTCTAAAATAGTTCTCTGTAAACATGATCTGATTCTTACCGGTACATTTATTATGGCTATGACTTCTATCACCTTACACTTGGGGTGGGAAATTAGACAGGTACCATGCGAGTGACTTATATATAATGATTAAGGTTTGTGAGAAAAGAGAAGAATTAAAGAAGAATAACAAGAGTTAATATTTAAAGGCTTTTTTGGGTTTTTTTTAGTTAAAAAGTAAAAATTCATGGGTTTAGAATTTAAATTTTTAAATTTCACTTCTTTTGAGTTTCAAAAATTTTGTTCATGGAAATATAAAGACAAAGTAATTATCTGACAACTATAATACTATTTTATTATGTTGTGCAGAATACCAGATTACTTTCATGCAATATATAAGTAAAATAGCAAAACAAACGAACAATAAAACAATCACAAGGAGAGGTATAAAATTTACGTGGTTCGACAATATATTTACTTCCATAAATATGGTAAGATTTGATTTTCATTATGAACCCCTCGAATAGAGTAAGAAACTATAATAATGAAATAAAGTAATCTTAAAGAAACTTTTAGAGAAACTCTCATTTTATTCCTAATTTTTCTTCCAACCCTAGCCTTGAAAGCCCTATTTTGAACTTAGTATGAATATGAAATATGTCCCATATATATAGGAACAAGAAACCTACCAAAAAAGGACTTAAAAACAACCTTAAAAAATATAAGATGCCACTAGTTAGGATGAGCTTCCTAGCAAATAGTTCTAGTGTATTACCATATCTTTATTTTTTCGAGTGAAGCCAGTGATCTTACCAACCAACACATTGCTTCGATGCTATACTTTCTATAATACCCAACGATCATGCAATGAGTTTCCTATGCATTTGTACACGTCTCGACTTTTACTAGCGAGTTCTAGTAGATTCTAATAAGTTTGCCAACAAGCTAATGCACTACTCTACCATATCGGGGGGCATCTTCACGTTTTGCAAACTAATATGAACTTGAATAGGTAAATGCCTTCACTTCATTCAAGCATATGTCATTTACTAGTGTATGAGGTAACAAGTATAACTCACAACCCTAATATGCCAACTTTCCTAATGATCCTAAGTAAAGTGAACTCCTATTTACAAAAGCTAAAATTTACTGCAATGTCGAACTATTAATATTAACTGCCAACTCTATATTCATGAATGATTATTGGTTTGATCATTTCCTTTTAAAATTCCTAGAACATCATCCCTTAGTGAAGTTTAAAATAAATAACATACATTTTTCCTTGAAATCAACATACCTCTGTCATCGATTTCATGATTATACTGCCCATTATGTGGAGTGACGAATCTGTACTAAATCATATCTATTACAATAGAAGTTTCCTAAACCAAGTTTGATTCTAAACAATGAATATCCACTTTATTTGAACCAAACACAAACATAGATAAAGTGATAAGATTTTTATATACCTGTAGATTCTCAAAAGCTGCACTAAGAAATGTTTTTCTAGTAACTTTAATATTATTTCATTTTAATGAGAATCCGTGTAAGTAATATTTGCATAATATCATTTATTTAATGATTCTACGTCTGTCTTTTATTCTATTCTGTAGATGATCTAGTGTGTAGAGTACAACTTGCTTACAAAATATTAAATCATCAATTCTTAAACAATATAAATTTATTATTCACAGTTTTAGATGGATTGGACATGCTATCAAATATTGATACTAATTCTTTTTGAAATTTTGTTTTCCTTTCTTGTTAAGAGAGTGGTTGCTTGATCAAAGGGGAAAAAATGCCTTAAGAAGATGATAGACCACAAGAAACGATATGATTATAACACCTTATACTCAAGTGCTTCCCTTGATTTTGCAAGATACAAAATTAACTCAAACTTTTTAGATATGACAGAAATAAACCTATAAGGATCGAACTAAGCGTGTCTTTGTGACATGAGAAAGCATTGTACCACTTTGCTATTGAATACTTGTATTAATGCAACAAACATAATATATAACATAATAAATTTCATAAATAATAAAATATAATAATAGCATTATTATTGTTGTTGGAAGATTTTGGTATTTCCATCCCAATTAAATCCTCAAGTAATGTTAGAAGACCTCAATTGAACTTATGAACTGTGAACAATATCTTTATCAATATAATGTTCAATCAGATTAAAATTATGTTTTTCATGCTTCTCTTTTCTCTTGGCCTTCCTTTTTAGGAACATTATGTCTTCTTAGGGCATGTTTGGTGAGGGTAAAAATTTTGGGAATAAAAGATTACCAAAGTTAATTATTAACCTACTAACGGTTATTAAGGAAACAAGTTCATATTTGGAATTAGAAAATAAATATAATTTAATAATAATTATATTATATTTGGAATACTAAAAATTTTGAAGGAATAAAAGTTAACTGTATTTGAAATGAAGGTAAATTTACCAAAGAATAAAAATTAATATTTAATTTTTGTAAATTACTATAATAAAATAAATCATCATAAGAATTTTTATTTTAATAATAATTAATTTTAACAAAATATATATTATTAAAATATATAATTTTAAATAAAAATATCAGTTATAAAGATAATATTATCATAAATTAATATTTCAATAGTAATTAATTTTACTACTTGATTATTATTTGTTAAAAATTATTTTATATAGATAAAATAATTTAATAAAACAACCAGTTTTAGTTTATTTAAATAAATTATTAATTTTAATAACATATATCAATACAATATATAATCCAGTAAATTATTATTTATTAGATAAATTTTTATTTAATTAAACATTTTAATACATAAATCATTTTAATAAGTTATTATTATTTATTAACAATTATTTTAATTTAAGAAAATAAATAATTAGTCATAAATTAATATTTTAATAGTATTAATTTAATAAAATAAAATAAATAATTTTAATAATAAATTATTATTTATTAAACATTATTTTGATTAAATAATTTAATAATTAATTAATTTTAGTTTGATTAAATGAATTTTTATATAATATTTACTATAATTATTTATAGCAAAACGTTATTTAGAATTTTACAGGAGTGTAAACAAATATTTTACAGGGGAAAAGAGAGAACAAAAAATTTTCTCATTACTCCTTGTTACCCACCCTGTAACAATTTACTCTCATATGAGACAATTTTTACCCTCTTTCAAACTAATATAATGGAAGGCAAAAATTACCAGAATACCGTTACTCTCAAAACAAACATGTCTTTGGTAAAAATATTGAATTCATTCCCAGGCACTGAATCCATCCCTGGGCACTACCACTTTTAGGCCCACCAAGTTTTCATTTCAATGCTTGCTTGCATCAGCAGCTGCTCTACGCTTCGAAGTTTCATTTATTTGCTGCTGCTGTCAAGATCTGCATTCTGCAAACACACCAATAGGCAATCTCTGCCCATGGTTTTCATGCAAATGCCGGTGATGAAAGAGAACACTAATTGAATTAGCTCCACAGCAGTTGTAAGAAGACTTAAACCATAAGCCAATGTCCACAAATCTCAGTATTGATGTTAAAAACAAGCGGATCATAATTACTGGCTGAAACAGACAGGATCAGTTTATTACAATAATAACAGCATGTTAAGTTCCGCCTTCAGTTACTTAACCAAAAAAAAAAAAAGAAGTTCCACCTTCAGAAAAAAAAAAATTCATAATGCTGAATTGATTCTTCATGCTGCTGTAGGGTCTGGCAAAAAATATTACTCTGCTACTGTAACAATGGAAATCAGTTCCATCTTGCAAATTACAATGTAGATAGAATCCTTTGCCAACCGTCAAAAACATCATATCAGGTTCAGTTAGTTATTATGTCCCAAAAATGGGCACTCAACTTATTTACTAGCATATGCCAAGTAGCTAGGTTGCTACAGCCGATAACAAGATAAATAGTAAGAAAGATATTTTGTAATACTAATCTACATATTCCAATCCTTTCCCACCATCACCTGGAGATACAATGCATCAGAGCTTTGTGAGCGAGGCTTTCAGATGTGGTTGAAGACTAGTCAGACTAGTAGCCATTTTAACCATGTAAGCCAATTCCCCATTGACCAACTTAAAAACTCGAGATATCTCTCTCACCTGCCAAATAAAAGGGAAGGAATCACTTTCATGGTAGCTTTGATCATCTGAAGCAGACCCCCAAAATTTTAAACCACAGGTTTCTTTTAATTCTTAAATAAAAAGGAAAAGTCAAGATGTTAAAGAAAGCAAGCAAGCAAGCAAGAAGTCCTAAAGAAGTGTTTATACTTCAAATAATTAAACAATTATATCAGAAACACAATCACTTAAAACAGTGGCCCAATCTTTTCAAGGACAATAAAACTAGCTCTCATGTAGTGGGGTAAGAACAACAGAACAATGAAGCACACTTATGAAGTTCAGGGAAAGTAAAGAGGTGTGAAAAAGCAACATTAAACATGATACATTGATACCTCTAGTTTTGTTCTCTCCCCCCCCCCCCCTCTCTCTTAACTGTTTCTTTTTGTTTTCTGATAAGTAAATGTGACACTTCTAGTTTGCAAGAGCCTATCATTTGAAATGCTCAATCAAGGCCAGGTTAGGCCATGGTAAGCAAAGAACAAACAGAAATACAAGTATGGTGGTTGTATTATATTGTAGATGGATTATATTTCAAACTATCGAATAGCCAAAGGAGGACATTTGAGTGGGTCTGAAGGAAATATGGAGTATTTCTATTCCTGAAAGGAAGGACCTATGATACAAAATCACGCCCAAGATAAAGCCACATAGTGGACTGAGTAAGCCCATCCAGGAATGATGAAGTATTGGGTGCAAAGTGCCCAAGAAGCACTCACACATGCTGAAGGTTCAGAAGAAAGAATCATGCCTTTAGAATCGAAGGACAACATTTTTGGAGTATTGACAAAAATGATTCTTCAAAAGTGATAAGGGGTGACGTGGTAGAACCACCTTGAAGACCAGTGGTGGACCTATAAATTTGAGTGTGAGAGGGCCAAGATAATTTTTTTTTATATTTTGAGAAAGTAACGTAATTTTTTTTTTTTAATTTTGAGGGAGTCAGTATATTACATACTAATATAATATATAAATACTCAAAAGATTAAAAGGGTATAAAGGATTTTACAAACATTTTTGTGTGGGCAGGCCTCGGTGTGCCACTACTGGTGAATATATTGGAACCATAACCGAAGCAATATGGTGATGGTATGGAACATACTCAAGCCAAGATTTCAAATAAACTCATCGACAAGGAACACAAGCATTGCATGAACAACCAGATGGCTCAATCTACAAATGTTCGTAATTCTTTTGCTGCAGCTTATTTCTGAAGTCATTCAGTCCTTCAAACGTCATTGCAAGATAGATTCTAAAGATGAAGCCAGTTGCCATGCCTCTTGACTCCCCCCTGAGGTGTGGCCCACACTATTAACGATTAAAGCTTATGGCAAAAAGTGGTACACGATGCACACTTTCAGTTAACCATATATATAGTTTCTTTTTTGTTTTTCATAATGACAGAGAGTCCAAATCCCTTAATGCATACAAACAATCTCCAGGCACATGTAAGGCCCTAATGCACGTGCACCAGGAATTCAACGGGGATAAATCCCCCAGATGGCCCCAAGGGGAGGTTCAGAAAAAGGGCTATTATTTCCAAATTATGGTGTCATGTGCTTCACATTGGACACCTGTCAAGTGTGTCAAGGCATCAGTGGGAAGGCATTTGCAAATTATTGCTCTTCTAATAGGAGTGAGATTTCTTCCATCCGAAGTAGTGATGACCCAGATTCAGAGCCACCATAGAGGAAGCATAAGTGTTGCTCTACCATTCCCTGTGTCAGGCTTGGCATGCGTTAACTAGGTCTTTCAAGGAAGATATTTATTTGGGGGACGATTTTCCAGTAGGGGCTGATACTGGTAATGCCAAAAATTAAAAGGTTCCTCCTTTACTCTTAGCACACACAGTGCTATGTTGTACTAGGCATGTAAGGGTAGACCTCAGCGTGCCAATGGCCATGTCATATCCCGATCGTGAAAATTGCCGGTGTTTGGATTTGATTGGAATCACAGGGCACAATTTTGGGTAGATGTCAAATTATATGGGTGTTACGGTCCATAGGCACATGTATGTTGGTTTGGTGGTTAATGTGTTGAGAGAAAATAAGTTAATAAAAATAATAAAGTTGTCCCTTCCTAATAATTTAAAATTTTAAGTAAGATGGTGACTAACATTTTAACATGGTATTAGTGCAAGGTTTTGAGTTCAAACCTCACCGCCAACTGAAAAATCAATGGTCCCACTTACTTGGGGCCTTCAAAAAGTCAATTCTACCAGGAGGCATGTTGAGAGAAAACAAAGTGATATAAATGATAAAGTTGCCCCTCCTTAACAATATGCATTGGGTTTCCTTCCTTTAACAGCTAGCTTTTAGGTTTGAGTTCTACTAAGATATATACAGATGGTATTAGAACTTACACCATGCCTCTAATTAGTTACGGCGCAGGAGTAATGTCAGCATTACATTGTTCACCCGAGACTAGTTAAGACTAGTGTAAAACCTGCCTGCGTGAGCACAAGGATGTGGAGTGTGATGGACTATTATAGTCCAGGGGCATATGTGGTAGGTGATGGTGGTGTGATGGCTCATATCTCTTGGACTGCCTCCATCTAATGGCTAGATTTTAGAGATGGTTTTTCCTAAGGTATGTAACAGTGGGTTTTGGTCATATGATGTTCCAGCAGCTCTACTAGGTTTTTTTTTGAAAAATGATAAGTAATTTTATTTATGAGTAATAGAAGTACAAAAGTGCATCAAAGAGATGCAACTACACATATGACCAACAAAAGAAAACCTAGGACACAATCAATGCAAACGATCCAAAAAATTCAAGAACATGAATAAATCCATCTCGCTTCCTTCCATCACCCAGCCATATAAACAATTGAGGAAGATACTCTTGATTTTCGATGAAGATGTATTATGATCTTCAAAAGTTCTTCTATTTCTCTCTTTCCATATTAACCAAAGAGCACAAAAGGGAACCAACTTCCAAATAAACTTTTTATGCTTTCCCAAATAATGACCCCACCAAGCTAACAAGAAGCTATTTAAATCCACTGGATTGCACCAACATATTCCAAAACATGAGAGAATAAGACTCCAAAGTTCAGTGGACCACTTGCAATGAATGAAGAGATGTGCAATAGCTAGGTTAACACGCTGGAGTATGTTATTTGGCATTTTGAGCATCTATACATTGAAGTTGAGTATCCATACGTTGCACCAATCCTTGGGATGACACACAGATTCTCCAAATTACAATCATTGCTGTTTGGGCCCGCCATTAAAGGAGGAGCACAAGGTATAACATTGCATATACTCAACAGGAAAGAAGAAACCAGGCTGCAAAAAATATTAGAGACTTTCGCCTAATAAGCCTGGTAGATAGGGCTTACAAATTGATTGGCAAAGCTTTAGCTATCAGATTGAATAAAGATTTAGGAAGCTTGATATCAGAGACTCATTTTGCTTTTGTGTCAAGACTGAAGACCAATTTAAGTTGGAAATCAAACCTATTGGTGAGGTTCCTTGTTTGGAGGAATTAGCCCATATTTTGGGTTGTCACACCAGGAAACTTTCAACTACCTACCTTTGATTACCCGTAGGAGCTCTCGTGAAGACTCATTCTTTATGGTACGGAGTGGTGGAAAAATGTGAGAGGAGGTTGGTCGGGTGGAAAAGACAATACCCTTCCAAAGGTGTGAAACTTACTCTCATCAAGAGCACTTTGTCTAATTTACCAACCTATGTTATGTCCTTCCCAATGCCTTCTACAATTAGCAAGAGACTTGAAAAAAAGAAAAAAAAAATTCACTTGGTGAAGTGGGATACAATTTGTTTGTATAAGAAACCTGGTGAACTTGGCATTAGGAGGTTAAAGCTATTCAATATTGCTTTGTTGAGAAAATGATTATAGAGTTCGCAGAGGAAAAAGATCAAATATGGAGGAGGGTGGTGGCTACCAAACACGAAGTGAATTGGGGAGATTGGACCTCTAAGATTGTCACTGAAACATTTCAAGTAGGAGTTTAAAGGACCATCAGATCCATACGGGTGGAGTTTGTGGATGCTCTTTGAAGCCAGGAAAAGGCAACATGGTCCGCTTTTGGCATCACAAGCAGAGGGGTAGAGGGAGACTTCAAGATGAGTTGCTCATATTTTTTCCTTAGCATCTAACCGAGAGGAGCATAGTTTGGAAGATGGAATTCCTTTTTTGGCACATAGTTTTAAGAAGAGCAGTCAATGATTGGAAGTTTGAGGAGCTTTTGGATCTATTACACACCGTTTATGAGATTAAGTGGGAAAGGGGAAGAAATGACGAGGTAGATGAACTCTTTTGGGAGATCTCTAGTATAGGCTGATTTTCAGTTTAATCCTTCTATTACAAATTCTTAGGAGGGACTGACTGAGATTTCCCTTGGGTCAAGTTGTGGGGATGTAGGGTTCCCTCAAAGATAGACTTCCTCTTATGGTGTGAATATGGGATAGGATTCTTGCGACAATCTACAAAAGGAAAGGATTATCATTATTAGCTGGTGTCCTTTATGCAAGTGTGATGGGGAGAGAAGTCACTCATTTACTAGTCCACTGCATGGTTACTAGAGAATTTTGGAATTTGGCTTTGTCAGTCCTCAAGATGTGCTAGGTTTTCCCTAAGAAAATCCCTTATGTTTTGTTTGAGTATTAGGGTGCTAGAGTCTGTAAGCGGAGGAGAAAAGCGTAGAATTTTTAAAACCTTTCGTATAAATTGGTCAGTTTGGAGCGAAAAGAATAGAAGGATATTTTTAAGGATTAGATAGGCCCACATGTAAATTGAAAGGTTTACTTTTGTTTGTTTTGTATAGTTGGGTCTCCTGTCATGTGGATCTGGATCTTCATACTTTATTGGACTTCATAGAGGTGGTGGAAGCTTAGGCTTCGGCTTTTTGTAATAGCTTAGAACTTTTGTACATGGGCAGCATCACCTTGATGCCTTCCAATACATTTTACTCTTATCTACCGAAAAGGAAAAAAAAGGGGGGGGGGGCTTAAGAATGAAGTAGAAAGCAAAGTGACATATATATATGTGTGTGTATACTGATAAGCATATAAAAGATCCTGTTAGGTGGGACTGGTGTACAAAAACATGTAACCAATATAATTCCTCCCTTCCCTACCCACCCCCAAGCTATGTAATCAATTCTTTTACAAGTGTTTAAAAGGAAAAAAAAAATTTTTTTTCTTAGTTTTTAAATTTATCACACTGACAAGCGAATCAGCTTCCCCAATAATAACTTCTTAGATCTCGCTTTAGTGATTGCCATTTTACTATACATACCAAATATAATATTATCAGCAGAATGATTCAATAAAAACCTGAACCCGCTAATTTTGTTCATTATATTATAAAAATAAGCTGTAAGTAAAATTAAAATTACTAGCAGAATCTTATCAAAATATGCATGCTTTGCCAATCAACTCCAAAGTAGTTACGGAGAAATCTTATGTGATAAATAGAGAATTGTGAATCAAAAGATCTTTTTCAGAACCAGTATAAAACTACAAATGATTCACTTCAACACATGCATTATTGTAACCCACACTGTTCAGCTTAAAATACCTTAGAAGCATTGCCTACAAGTTCACTTTGAAGATTGACCACTTTCTCTTCTGCATCATATGTTCCTTTCTGGAAAAAGAATTACACATTAGTATGTTAATGGACGAGAAAAATAGTTCATAAGAAATTATAAATACATTACACATGCAGAAACAACCATAATAGGTAAAGTTAATAGTTGTTAAACAAAGCATATTTACAATGTTTAACAAGTAAGTATTGCACAACTTTTTAATCTTAAAATGGATGGACAATTTCATTAATCTTAAAACGGATGGACAATTTCATCTTCAATATGGGATTCATGTCGCACTTTTTATTCTTTAAGAGGACTCCTGCACTTCATCCCCATTGAAGGCAATTTTGCAATCCAATAATTTCTAGATGTGGGTAAATGGTACTCCACCTTGTGTCACTCCAACTCATTGCCCTGCCATCTATACTCACTGGAAAATGGTCCAATCAGGTCTCCACGCATGGAACTGCAATTTTGATACACAACGCTCACTGTAGGCTACTAAACTGACTTAATTCTCCTGCGGTTTGGCCAATTGCAACTCAGCAAGGGCTTAGGTAACCCAAATTGGAGAAGAATATAGTCCTTGAGTTCCCTTTATTGAAACTATGTTTCTATTTATATTTTTGTTTTGAATTGATCAGGAGCTCTTTTACCTTGGGAAAAAACAGATACCTCTACAAACTTATCCATGAAATTCTCTATCCTCTCTCTTTCCATTTAATTTAATTAATTGGTCTATATTCGTTATTAAAAATCATTGTTTTAGACTATTGAGAGTAGAGATGGAATGGAATGGCTTGACACTCAATTGGGTTGTCAATGATTTGTATTTACACTCACACAATAAATACTGTACAGATTGGATACATTACCCCTAGATTAGATACATCACCCCTAAACTAAATTCATAAATACAAAAGATACATGAAGGTACATTAAAATAGAATATCTCTAACACTCTTCCTCAAGTTGGAGCGTATATATCATACGTTCCAAGCTTGTTACAAATGTGTTTAATCCATGGACCCCCAAGCCCTTTAGTAAATAAGTCTACAAGTTGATCTTCTGACTTAACATGTCTTGTCTTGATGATATTCTATAGTATCTTCTCTTTGACAAAATGACAATTTACTTTGATGTGTTTGATTCGTTCATGGATTATTGGATTGAAAATAATATGTACTGTAGCCTGATTATCACACAATAGTTTCTTAGGCTGTGAATGATAGACTCTTAATTCTTCTAACATATGCCGTGTCCAAATTAACTCAGATGAAGTGTGAGCTATACGTCTGCATTCTAACTCTACATTAGACCGAGCAATTATGGTTTGTTTCTTACTCATTCACAACACTAGATTTCTTTGAACAAAGACACAATAACTAGTAGTGGAGCGTCTATTTCATGATGAGCTAGCCAAATCTGTATCTGTATAACTCTAAATGCAAGTATGACCATGATTTTAATATAGTAGACCTTTTCCCAGTGCTTCCTTTAAATATCTCAGAACCCTAATAACTGCATTCTAGTGAAAAGTTTGAGAAGATTCTAGAAACTAGCTAATCACACTATGCCATTACAATAAAACTTCAATTTATTGTGGATTCTTATTTTTTGTTTTTGTTGTTTTAAAAATTGGTGGAAATAGTGTAATTTTGGACACTTGCTTTTTCTTTGCATTATATATTTGCATTGCCTTGGTATGGTTTCATTCTTTTTATCTATTCTTTAAACACTTATATAATAAACATGTGTTCCTTTTCATACTCTTCTCATCTTCATTATATAAAGTTTTGCATTTTTGTGTGTTAAAAGGGTTTCATTCATAAACGCATCAAGTGAAGTGTGCTCTCGGTGCACGTTAGCTTCTGCTATCATGCACCTCTCTAGGCTGAGCAATCTTCCTCAGAGGGTGGGGAGAGGTAGGAAGTCATTCCATGTCAATGGTTATTCCATTGATATTGAACATGATTTCAAGACGAGAGATGGGGTTAGAATTGTGGAGAGGGGAAGAGGCTATTCTCGTTTTCTGGTATTATTTGAGGAAGAGCTGCTATGGATTCAGAAGATGTGTTCTAAAGAATACAAAACTTCAGTAGGAAGCCAGATGGGACATCTAAGAGGTGGTCGAAGAACTCTAGTTTGCACCAGAGTCAAGAAAGGAAAGGATAGATGGCTGGAGTTCCGTTTGTTAATTCCTTTTGGCAGATTCCAGGTTTGGATTCTTGAACTTTATGTTGGCCATGGCTGGAGTTTCTTTGCTAATCTCCTAGATGAGTTCATTACTAAAATTCCTGGTAGCTTGTCTGTTACTGGCTCTGTTTATAATCCTAGTAGGGTCATGCCTAGTTCAATGAATTTTGATCATAAGAAGAGGAACAGTCAAAGGTCATATCTTCAAGTTGCTTCTTTGTCGGAGAAGTCTTTTCTTAGAATCAGAAGTAGAGTTTTGGGCCAAAATATTTTAGTTAATTATGCTGATGCAGTTAGTAGCAGTCACAATATGAGTCGTAGTGTTATTGGAAAGTTTAAAGGTTCTGATACTGAGATGATAGATTTAGTTTCCTTTTCCAATTGGCTGAATAGGAAGTGGAAGATTCCAGGTGGTATTGAAATTAAATCTCTGGATGAGGAAAGAATTCTGTTCTTCTTCCCTTCAAAGGAGCTGGCTGAAAAGTTTGTGAGGGAGAACATTGTTTACAAAGGAAGAACTTTACTTGTTGATAAATGGCATAGTTGGGGATGTTGCTCAAGAAGAGGAAATGAAAGGAAGGAGGTTTGGGTGAAAGTGGTGGGGCTGCCGGTTTACCTTTGGAGTGTAGAAGTCTTCCGTAGTATAGGGGAGTTTTGTGGAGGATTGTTGGAGGTTGATGAAGACACTCGAAACTCAACAAATGTTAGATGGGCTCGTTTGAAGGCAAAAGGTGATGGCAGGTCCATTCCTGCTTCTGTCAACATTGTAGTTGGAAATTTCAAGTATGATTGTCCATTATGGGTGGAAAGAGAGCCTTGGGTGGAATGGGCTGAATCTCCATCGTTCACTGGAATTTTCCGACCAACTGGTGCAGGGAGGATGGAGGCTAGTGGGTCAGCAGAAGGTGCAGCGAATATGACTTCCTTGGAAAGCCGAAAAGACAAACAGGTCATGAAGATTGCAGCCTCAAAACCTGGAACTCTCTCAAAGTCTGTGGGGAAAACCAAGTGGATTCCCATCATTAAAAATGACAAGAACAAATTTATTTCGGGGGAATTCCAAGGGGCAAACAAATTTAATGCCCTCAGAAGCAAGGTGAATGAGGAGGCTATATCCATTGAACCTAGCTTAGCAGAGCAGTATGGCAATAATTACCACACGGAGGAAGATGAGGAAGTCATTGACGATATTAAGGACGATCATTATGAAGGTCAGAAAGTCTTTATTCCTCCATTGGATAGCCCCCATGATCCTTTATTGGCGGGGAATCAGGATTCCACTTGTATCTCTCCTCATTTACAGGAGGATGAAGATACCACAATCAAGTTATTTTCTGGGCAAGGCAGTGAGTCAGAAAATTTTTCTGTTTTGGATGAAAACCAGCTATCTTTATGTCTGTATAGGCCATTATGGGTGGAAAATTTAAATCAACAAGAACATAGCGAAGATGTGTTGAATTGTTCCCCACTTGCTGTGGCAGAGCCTGATGTT
Source organism: Vitellaria paradoxa (assembly GCA_019916065.1). Lineage (NCBI taxonomy): Eukaryota > Viridiplantae > Streptophyta > Magnoliopsida > Ericales > Sapotaceae > Vitellaria > Vitellaria paradoxa. The sequence continues at coordinate 2,120,771 of CM034239.1, forward strand.
TTCTGGAATGAGCAGGTGGAGTCTTTACTGTTGGAGAATTGTGGAGAGGATCAACAAAAGATCTCTACTTGGGTGATCAATAGGATGAAATCATTAAAAAAAATTTTGGGAATTTCATGCGAAGGTTTTGAGGATCAATTTTTGGATTTGCTCAAATCCATTGAAGCAAGGAGAGGATCTACTAAACGTGAAGAGGGGAAGAAACAAAGTAGAAGTGCTAGAAGAGGAGTGAGGGAATTGAGGAATTTGCATTGCACAATTACTTATGACAAGGGCAGCTTGGGGGAGGATGTGGCAGCAGTTAGGGAGCATAATTTAAATAATTTGTTTTTAGAATGAAGCCAAAAATTATTTGCTGGAATGTCAGGGGTTGTAGGGGGAGAAGGAAAATGGTGGTTATTAAGGCATGTCTGAATAAATGGAAACCCACTTTGGTATGTTTGCAGGAAACTAAGGTTTGGCAGCCAAATGACAGCTTTGTGAAATCATTATGGGGTGGTAGTTGGTGTAGGTGGTTATCTTTAGACTCAGTTGGAGCCTCGGGTGGAATTATTATCTTATGGGATAGTAGGAAATTGGATCTACTGGAGTGTGAGCATGGTATCTATTCTATTTCTTGCTTACTCAAACACACCGAGGATGAAGTTACATGGGCCTTCATTGGTGTCTATGGACCTGTTGACAATCAGTTGAAAGCAGAATTTCTTGAGGAGCTAGGTGCTGCGGTGTCTTGCTGGTCTGTTCCTTGGTGTATTGGAGGTGATTTCAATATGGTTAGTTGTATTGAGGAGAAATGGGGATGCAAGAAGAGGACAAAGCAGATGAAGGAGTTTTCTGAATTTTTGGAAGACATAAGTTGTATTGATTTACCTTTGGGAGGGAGGAGATTTACATGGAATAACAAGCTTTGTAAATCAAGAATAGATAGGTTCTTGATTTCCTCAAGTTGGGAGGATCTTTTTTCCAAAGCCCATCAAAGGGCTTTGCCCAGATTAACTTCGGATCATTTTCCAATTATGTTGGATGCTGACTTAATCAATGGAGGACCCAAACCTTTTCGTTTCGAAAACATGTGGCTGAAGGTTGAGGGCTTTAAGGAGTTGATTGCAAATTGGTGGTCCAGTTATCAGTTTGATGGCACTGCTAGCTTTGTTATGGAGCAGAAGTTGAAATGTTTAAAGGCTGACTTGAAGAAATGGAACATTGAAATTTTTGGAAGGATTGAGCAGAGGAAGAAGAAGCTAGAACAGGAGATTGTTAGAATGGATAGTCTGGACGACGAGGGGAAGCTGACTGAGGAGGATAGGAGAGTTAAATATGATCTGTTGACTGATTTGAATAATGTTATTCAGATGGAAGAAACAAGTTGGAGGCAAAGATCGAGGGTTCAATGGCTTAAGGAGGGAGATAGAAACACCAAATACTTTCACAAAATTGCTTCGGCAAACAGGAGGAATAATTGGATAAGTCGGCTGTTGATTGAGGGGAGTATTACTGAGGACACCGAGAGAATTAAGGATCACATTGTGGATTTCTATAAACAGTTGTTACGGAAGAATGCAGTTGGAGGCCTCAGTTGGATTACTTGGAGACTTCAAGGCTGGATGCAGAGGTGGCGGATAGGCTGGAATTGCAGTTCACAGAACAAGAAGTCTACCAAGCTATGCATGAGTTGAGTGGTGACAAAGCACCTGGACCTGATGGCTGGACATTGGCCTTCCAACACTGCTGGGACATCATTAAGGTGGATCTAATGAAGTTGTTTGCTGAATTTCACCATACTAGCAGGTTTGTCAGATCTTTGAACTGCACTTTTATTGCTTTGATCCCTAAAATAAATGGAGCTGTGAATATTAAAGACTTTAGGCCTATTAGTTTGGTGGGGGCAATATATAAACTGTTGGCCAAGGTTCTTGCTAACAGAATAAAGAGGGTTATGGATATGTTAATTTCTGAAAGCCAAAATGCCTTTGTGAGTGGGAGGCAAATACTTGATGCTGTTCTTGTAGCTAATGAGGCAATAGATTCTACACTAAGGAACAAAGAGTCTGGTATAATCTGCAAGATGGATATTGAAAAGGCGTATGATCATGTGAATTGGAATTTCCTACTTTATTGGATGCGAAAAATGGGTTTTGGGGAAAGATGGTGCAACTGGATGGAATGGTGCATTTCCACGGTTAGTTTTTCAGTCCTTATCAATGGATCGCCAGCTGGTTCTTTTCAATCCTCTAGAGGACTACGACAGGGAGATCCTCTTTCTCCCTTCCTCTTCATTCTTGTGATGGAGGCTCTTAGTTTGATGTTTAGAAGAATGGAATTAGCTGGCCTGTTGAAGGGTATTACTGTGGGGTATCCTGGGCAAAATTCAGTAAGTATTTCTCACTTACTGTTTGCCGATGACACTTTGATTTTTTGTGGGACTGACAGGTTGCAACTTGGCTTCTTAAGGTGTGTAATGTTAGGGTTTGAGGCTGTGTGTTCTTGTTTGAAGTCAGGAGGTGTGGGTATTAAGGAACTAAGATTGCAAAATCAGGCCTTGCTTGGCAAATGGCTTTGGAGATTTTCTGTGGAGGATTCAAGTTTGTGGAAACGATTCATAATTGCCAAGTATGGAGAGGAGAGGGGTGGATGGTATACTGCTAGAGGTTTCAAGTCATACGGTGTTAGTCTTTGGAAAGGGATTATGAAAATTTGGCCACAATTCAAACAAAGTATTGCTTGGCAGCTGGGTCGAGGTGATAGAATTCTATTCTGGAAGCATAGATGGATGGAAATTGGAGTTCTTGCCGAGGTTTTTCCTGACATTTATGCAATTGCAGCTGATGATGAAGCTCTTGTTTCAGATTATCATACTATGGTGGGGCTTAACAGTGTTTGGCATATTGAGCTTCGTCGAAATGTGAATGATTGGGAGCTTGTGAGCTACCTCCAGCTGTTGGAGTTATTGTACTCAATTTGCTGGACCAATACTGAGGACAGACTGATTTGGAGAGAAACAAGGAATGAAGTTTATACTGTTTCTTCTTTTTATGGTAAGCTGAAAGGGGATAATTTGGATCTGTTTCCGTGGAACAAAATTTGGAAGACTGTGGCTACTCCTAGAGTCTCTTTCTTTGCTTGGTGTGCTGCTCACGGGAAGGTGCTCACTATTGATAATTTACAAATTCGTGGCCACTATTTGGTGAACCGTTGTGTCTTATGCCTATGTAGGGAGGAGTCTATAGACCATTTATTTATTCATTGCTCTTGGACAAGGGAGATTTGGAGCTTTATTCTGGCATGCTTTGGGGTTCAGACTTGTCCTACTAAAGATCTAAGAAGCTTCCTTTTAGCGTGGTGGGGGCAGCCTATGGCGAAGCATAGAAAAGAAGTCTGGAACTTGGTTCCTTTGTGTCTTCTATGGACGGTTTGGAAAGAACGTAACAGAAGAACTTTTGAAGACAAGGGAAGTTCACCTGTAAAGTTTAAAAGTATGTTTTTTAATAGTCTTTTTACTTGGGCAAATGGAGGTAGGGAGGTTGATGTCAAGGCTTTAATGTCTTTTATTGAGTCAGTTAGTTAGGCTGGCATGTAAGTTTTTGGCATTGTAGTATTGTGGGGTGTTGTACATATATTATTCTCTAAATAAAATTTACTTATCTTTTTCAAAAAAAAAAAAAAAAAAAAGGGTTTCATTCACAAATTTGTTGTTTTGAACCTAGCTTTTAAGTGTAGAAGGCAAGTGCCAGGCACTTTTTGTCTCTTTTATTTAGCCATTATTTGTAGACTCAATGAAATTTTTTTAGTCATTAATTTTTCATAATTATTTTATGGAAAATAAGATAATACAGTAGGGTTCAGGTTACATAAACGTACAAATATCCTCTGAATGTACCTATTTGTTCAAACTTCTTATTTCTTCCTTCATGTTTTAATTTTTGTTCTATACTATCAATTTTTCTTTGTTTGTTTTAAGGAAACTAATCACTAATTTCTTTTGATTAGTGATTTTTATTTTAATAGGTTATTTTATAGTTTTTTATTTTAATTTTGATCTTATAGATTTATTTGATCAAACCCTCCCCTGGCTTTGGTTTCAAATTGCAAACCACTATTTGTGACCAAAAAATGGTGACGGTTCAATATTTGACCTTTGAATAGATTGTTTTTAACTTTTTCTAAAAATTATTTTATTTATTTATTTATTTATTTTTGAGTTCTTTGCAAGTTAAATTACGTTTTTGTGCCTTTAGGCACGGTTATTTTCTGCCATTTAATAAAGGGGAGCACAACAGCATACAAGTGTTATGAAATGCCAGAAACAAATAACTATTGAAGCATAGGTAGTGAATCACTGAACTTTACCTGGACTTCAACTAGACCAGTGCTCTGAGCGATAACAACTTCAAGGGTGCCGTCAAGCTTCAGTCTCCAATAACCACTCTCAGCGTGCATGGGCGCTCCGGAGTCTAGTTTCCAAGTCTTTTGAGAGTAAACAATCACAGGCTTCGCTCATCCACACATAAACATCACCGTTGTCAATTAATTACAATAAAAGTAAATTGTTATCATCATCATTGCTAAATTGCTTCAACACATCATCCCCAATTTAGTGGGTTTATTTTTATTTTTATTTTTTTACCTTGTCACCAAGATGTGAGAAGCGGAGCTCTTCACCATATTTGAAGTTGGCAATGGTGGGAAAACCACCCTCACCTTGGCCTCTCCAAGTTCCCAACAAGTATGATAGCGGTGCCACTGCTGGGTGTACTGGTAACTGTGCTGCTGGTTGTGGTGTCTGTGCTAGAGACAAGGTCTCCTTCCCTTCCATTCCTCAAAATTTGACTATTCTCTCACCCTCCTTTGCATCTCATTCCCTCTCACTTTCCAAAGTTATTTCCTGCTTTTTCATTTCTACAAAATTTTTCAATTTTGTACTTGAAAAAATTATAGAAGAATAGGAATTTGCTAAAATTATTCTATTTCAATGAACTCATACTCTAAAATGATAAAAAAGTTGTTAGAAGTTGTCCCAGAAATAACTTTCTCATCCATAAGAGATAAACTTCCCTCATCTTAACACCATAAGTTTTTAAGATTAAGGCCCCTCCTATATATGATGGTGTTTATGAATCTGTGTTTGATTCAAAATCAAAGTGCTTGGAAAATCCAAAAACTTGAAAAACGTTCAATCAAATTTCAAAATTGAGTTTCAGGCGACCTAGGATGCAAAATTGACCATTGTTTGTTCCTATATGGTACGTGTAAATTTCAGGACTATCCAAGGGCGCCTATTTTCGGGCACTTGAGCCAAAACTTGAGAAATTACTAGGTATTTGGTTATACTTCACAACTGAGTTTTGGGAGAATCGAGACTCGGATATCTGCCCCATTTTCTCTATACATCCTAAGTTACTAAAAAGTATTACCAGTCTTGTTAAAATAGTGATTTAAAGGAAAACTAGTTGAATCGTATAAAAATCATTTTTTGATTATATATTTTTAACTATAAAAACTTGCACCCATGAATCATGTTTTTGTTTGGTAGTCTGTTGATTTATGAAAAGGAATCTAATCTAGAATTTGCAAATAATATAAATTACATTAGATCCGGTAAGCAGTCCCATGAAACATTTGGAACCAGTCAGTGTGCCAGACAATTGTGTGCAAGAGGGCAACGATTCATCGAAACCTAGATAATCAGCCGCGGCTGATACGATGTAGCAATACGCCTACCCCTCAAAATAGATCCGGATTATTTATTCCCTACACTGGCATTTAATCGAACAACTGGTGACTTCAAGACCAGTTGCTATTCATAAAAACAAGAATTGTCTAATTAGCAGATTTAAGAACAACCCACGAATTAAAATATCATAGAAAATCACACGCCTAACGTAATGTGTACCTTATAATATTCACAGGCAGAGAAAATGGATCTCTAATCGAACAAAAATTATACTGTACATCAAATCACAACTTTTTGCGTCTGATCAGTAATGATTGAACTTTCGTTCCAACTCTAACATTATGTATGTTAGAAAGGGGGAATTGAATTTCTTTCTACCTTGGAAAAAAAAAAATAAAAAGTTCAGAGTAACATACCCAGATTTATAGAGCAAAATCACCTTTTTGGAATAAATCAAATTGGAAGAGGCTAATTCATATAGAAAGAGCACTTGCCTTTGAAGAACAAAACTTCAGACGGGGGAGAGGCTCCTTTTTTGCCGGCTATATTATCATCACTATTCAATGATTAGTCAAATGTTAATGGAGAAATTTTGCGGCCTACATCTCCTACGTCCGTTTGGATAGAGTAAAATGGAAAGAAAATTAAGTATCAAAATTTTAGAACTTTTATCTTGTCAAAAAGAAAAGATATGGAAAGGAAAGTTAAAAATTTTAAAATAACGTATTTGTTCATAAAGTAAAGAATAAATCAAACCAAATCAAATCAAACCAAATCAAACTAAACATTTTTCCGCTAGATGGGGTCGGCTATATGAATTTGTCGACGCCAATTAGATCTGTTTAGGGTCATGTTCTTCGATAAATCTAGGTAAGCAATGCCATGTTTAATAGTTTTTTCCTAACTTCTCTTGGGTCTTTCTCTACCTCTTCTACTCCTAGCAATCTCCGTACTTTCACACCTTCTAAAAGGGTGCCTCTGCTGGACGCCTTCTAACATAGCCAAACCATCTTAATTGGTTTTCTCTCATTTTATCTTCAATCGGTGCTATTCCTACTTTACTCATAATCTTCTCGTTCCCAATTCTATCTTTCCTTGTAATCCCGCACATCCATCTTAGCATCCTCATCTCCGTAACTGCCATCTTCTGACCATTATACTTTACTGCTCAACACTCTGATCCATATAGCAGTGCTGGTCTAACCGCCACCTTATAATACTTTCCTTTTACCTTGAAGGGGACTTTTCGGTCGTATAAGACCCCCGAAACACTCCTCCATTTGATCCACCCAGCTTAAATCCTATGACTTACATTAGTATCAATCCTTCCATCTTGTTGCACCATAGATCCAAGGTACCTACATTTATCTTTCTCTACAATCTTTTGTGTGCCTAAACTTACTTCTATATTACTCGTTATCCTACTTTGACTAAACTTACATTCCATATATTCCGTCTTGCATCGACTTAGCCTAAACCCTTTTGTCTCTAACGTTTCCCGCCACAATTCTAGCTTAGCATTCACTCATTCTCTCGTCTCATCTACTAAAACAATATCATATGCAAATAGCATACACCATGGCACCTCATCCTGAATATGTCTTGTAATCTCATCCATAACTAAAGCAAACAAGTACGGGTTTAACGCTGAGCCTTGATGTAAACCAATCGTGATAGGGAACTCGTTAGTCTCTCTACCCGTCATCCGTATAGATGTCATGACTCGATCATACATGTCTTTTATCACCTCAATATATGTGACACACGCTCATTTCTTTTCTAATACTCTCCATAAAATCTCCTTGAGAACTCAGTCATATGCCTTCTTTAAATCAATGAACACCATATGTAAATCTTTTTACCTTTCTCTGTATTGTTCCATTAACCTCCTCAAGAGAAAGATAGCTTCCATGGTTGACTTCCAGACATGAAACCAAATTGATTCTTTGAAACGTTTGTTGTCTTTCTTAGTCATAAAGTAAAGAATAAAAAAATAAATTACAAACATGTCTTAAAATCAAATAAATTGAGGGTATTGTTATTTACAGTCTTATTTTTTCTTCCACAACCTAGTTAATTTTTTTAAGGACAAAAATGCCCTAATGCAAATGACCTCCTTCTCTTCCATATATTATTATACATAACTTACACTCTAAAAAACCTTTTTTTTATTTAAAAAAAAACCTTTTTAGCGGGATGGGAGTTTGGCAAGGACCCCTACTAGTTTATTAATAATAAAAAATGAGTATATGATGGAGGGGGACCTAAATCTTACCTTTAAGAAAAGTAAAGGAAAACAGTAACAAAAGTACCTAAGCAAACGGTGACTCACCGCTTTACAATGATAAAGAAAATAGCTAAGAAAGGTAAATAAATATTTACTTTTTGTCGTGTTTAGAAACATCTTTTTTTTTTTTTTTGGGAATATCTCAGGGTGTTCGAGCCAGCTTGCGCACACTTCAACTGATTCCTAGGACCTTGAAGTTAACAATCGGGTGAACTTCCAATGACCTTGAGGAGATTCGAACTAGTAACTACTAGAGAGTAAATCTAAGGTCTTACCAGTTGAGTTAAAAGAAAATAGCTAAGAAAAGCACTCTAAAAAACTTACATAAAATTTTACTAGGAACTTGTTGAAAACATTAAATAATATCGACAACCACTTGCTGAAAATGTCAAATAAATTCGACAATCACTTGCTAAAATAAAATTTTGAAAGATAAATGAAATATTTTAGCAATTGATTACTGAACAAATTAAAAATTTTTAATAGGTTCTTGCTAAAAAAATCAAAAAATTTTAACAATTGGTTGCTAAAAAATTTTAGCAATTTGTAGATATTTTTGGAATTTTAAGTGCAATTTATGGGTTGCGTGAAGATATTATTTGGTTGTTTGGAGAAAATATAGGATATATGAATTAATTGGGTTGCGTGGAGAAAAAGTAGGGTTACGAATAGCGGCACCCTAAATTGATTACACTTCAATTTTTTAAACGATTTAATTGTAAAATAACTGTTATGGCAAAATAAAATTGGGAAACATGGTGTCGTACTGAGCACAATCGATTAGGCCACGTGGCGCTTTGCCGAACAATTTAGGTAGTGACACGTGGCCAAATGCCGAACAGTTTGACCTTCAACACGCGGCCTAATGCCAAACACTTTGACCTTCGACACGTGACACTTTGCCGAACACTCTTTATGATGACACATGGTTCACACTAGGTATGGCTAAAGGTCTTGGGACATCATAATTGTGAGCATCACAAGCTGCCACGTGGCGAGCGCCGAGCATATCTAAAGACCATTTGTTCGGCACTCAGCCTGGCAGCTAATAAATGTCATGGATGGGTCCCACATCATTAATATGAGCTCGTAACTATAAATATTCCATGGTAATAAATGAACTATACTTATTATTATGGAGGAAACTAAGTTAGTTCATCTCATTACAAGTGGCTGACAAATGTGATAGGTGAATAGTTTAAAAACTGAATTCCGGCTATACAGCCGCGCTAAACCGCCACACGCATTTAATGAGAAGTATGGGCATTAAATGAGAAGTGAAAGGCATTTAAAGAAGACAGGAAGAAAGAGACGAGGGGAGGCATGATTACAATTGAATTCCAGGTATTATTTTATTGATTTATTTTATTTTTACCAACCTATAAATACAACAGTTGACTCCACAATCCAGGTACGCTGACTATTGCCAACTTATTGCATTATTTATTTTTTTTCTAAAGTTTACAAAAGCTACTCGCTGACTTAAGCATCGGAGGATTTCCAACCAGGGACCTCTACTCCGACTATAACCTTTATTTCTTTTGTGTTCGGTAGGCTGACGGGCGTATTTTCAATTGGCGTGGTTAGTAATTTTGGCGATAAATTTTGCTGCCGAACATTTGGCGCCCACCATGGGGCTCATTCTTTTAGCTTATTCCTCTTAATCTTGATAACTCTTTTCATTTCGTTGGACGTTATTGACTAACAATGACTTCAGGTGGGAACTTAACTCCTCTACATTCCCCACGAGAGGGGGAGGAGGTCACTCCAATAAAGACCAGGGGAAGTGCACTAGTAATTCGGACTCTAGGATTGGAGCTCGCCAGAAGAAAGAACATGGAAGACCTAAAGGTTGTAAGACGGAGGAAGGAGTTGCTGGCTAAGGCCAGCAAAAAACAAGCTAAACTCGAGGAAATCCTTCTGGAGTTGAGCAAAGTAAAAGGAAAATCAGCCGTGCATGGTGAGACTGATCCCAACAATGTCGATCCAGAATCAGATGGGAGTGATGACACTCTTTATGGAGCTTAAGATGATCAGAATGGAAGAGACACGGGAGAACCCAACGAAGTGCACTCTTATTCCAAGCGCGGAGTTGTCCCCGTGAGGAAAGAAGCCCACTTTCCTAAATCCTATAGTGTGCAGTTTCAAGGTAAAGTACTTCCTAAATCGCACCATGAAAGAGATTCACACAAGAAAAAGCCCTCAAGTTAGAAGAAACACCCTGATGTTTGTAAAGGCTCCTCCAGTGGGGAAAAAGCACTCGTAAGGTTTAAGAAGGCAGAAAAGGCAAAGGTGAAAGAGAAGGGGCAATATACTGGATGGGAGGTACTTTACCAAAGTACGCGAATAATGGCTAGGAGGGCCTGAGGACAAATTTCAACCTCCTCATTTACTAAAGAAATTAATGAAGTAAAGCCCTCAGAAAAGTTCCAGACCCCAAGGCTCAATCTTTATGATGGAAAGTCAGACACTTTGGGGCATTACCGTCATTATATGCAGGCGGTGACACTGTGGAATTGGAATGACAACCTCATTTGTAGGTTGTTCCCCTCCAGTTTAGGGGATACGACCCTCCAGTGGTTCCATAAACTGCCCTTAGGAAGCAATGGGAGTTGGCAGCTGGCTGAGGAGTTTGTCACGCGGTTCTTGGCTAACATTAAACAACCAAAAACTGTAGATGTTCTTCTCACCATGAAGAAGAAAGTATGAGAGACTTTGAGGGATTACTCCAGGAGGTATTTGGAGCTTTACAATAAAGTGCAGGGATGCTCAGAGCAGTTGGCCATCACTTCATTCAAATTGGTGCAGCAGAAGGAGGATAGATTGTGGCTTTCTTTAACCAAAAGGCCTACGGCTAACATGTTTGACCTCATGTGTAGAATCGAAAAATATGCTAAGGTCGAAGATGAGACAAGGCTGGCCGAGCAGAAGGAAGCAAAATCTGAGGGCCCTAAAGGAGCTAAGGTCAAGGCGAAGAGTATCAAATATTCCGGATGAGGGAAGTCTGTCTTTGAAGCCATCAACATGTTATTCAAAGAGCCTATCTTCAGGATACTCCCTCATATCTGAGATAAGCAATACTTCAGGTGGCTAAAAAAGCTGCCTAATTTTTCAGGCAAGGAAAGTCACAGAGACTATTGTGCCTACCACCAGGATAGGGGGCATCGCATCGGATTTTGCCGCTCCCTACGGTAACATCTGGAGGACTTGGTGCGAGAAGGCCACCTGAAGGAATTCATTGATGAGACCAGAACTGGAGATATGAATCCTCAGCGAAAGGAACAAAGAAGAAGTAGAGAAGATGCTGTGGAAGGAGACTATGTCGTTGAGGCACAACACCCGCCAAGGGTAAGGACACGAAGGAAGGTACCAAGGCTGGCAGCTATCCATGTCATTCACATGGAACGGTGCCCCCAGAGTGTCATCACTTACACCAGGCATCACGAGTAAAGGAGATTTTGGGAGTTGCTGATCAGCCAAGCAAGCACTTGAGGAAAGAAGGTATAAAGGAGATAACATTCCATGAGGACGAGCATTCTTGGATCTGAATGCCACACAACGATGCCCTCGTGATCACTTTAAAGATGTTTGAATTAGAAGTGAGAAGCGTCTTGATCGATGTTGGAAGCTCAACGGAGGTTATGTTTCTTAGCTTGTTTAAGAAACTCGGCCTGACAAAGGAAGACTTGGAGCCTGCAGAATGTCCGCTCATCGGATTTAATTCTGCCCTTGTTTGGGCTTTGGGTAGAGTTATCATTCCCGTTCGTGTGGGCTCGGTGGAGCAAGAGGTAGAATTCATAGTGGTAGATTCCCCTTTTTCTCATAATGCCATAGTAAGGAGATCGTGGATCCATGCTCTGAAGGTCATTTTTTTAACCTATCACCAAGTGTTGAAGTTTCCTTACAAGGAGGAGGTGATAGAGGTTAGAGGGGACCAGGACGTATCACGTAAGTGCTTCACTGCGGCCCTAAAATCTAAAACGCTCCCTGAGCAAGTCCAATTGGTGGAGTTTCTCGAGGATACCCCAACAATTGATGATGTCGGTGGTGATTCGGAGAGGAAAGATGTTGAGAGTTTGGAGAAATTCCAAATTGGCCCCGCTGAGGATGATAGATTCTTTTTTATTAGGTCCAATCTGAGTACCGAGGAGAAGTTGGAGCTGAAGGAAATGCTATTAAAGAACATTGGTACTTTCGTCTAGACTCCACAAGAAATTCCAGGTATTTTCCTTAAGATTATGACTTATAAACTTAATATTTACCCAGGGACAAAGCCTGTGGTGCAGAAGGCGAGAAGATCGACACTACAGCATGCTGAAGCTGTCATTAAGGAGGTCAGCCGACTATTGAAGGTTGAAGCCATTAGGGAAGTTTCATATCCTGAGTGGCTGGCCAACACGGTTGTTGTGAAAAAGAAGAATGGGAAATGGAAGGTCTGTGTAGATTACACGGATCTGAACAAAACTTATCCAAAGGGTCTATTTCATTTGCCAAAGATAGACCAACTTGTTGACTCAATGGTTGGAAGCTCCAGGATGTCTTTTCTGGATGCTTACGAAGGGTACCATCAAATCCCTATGTATGGCTCTAATGAGGAGAAAGCGTCCTTTATCACCCCGCGAGGGGTTTATTGTTACAGGGTCATGCCATTCGGATTGAAAAATGCTAGCGCTACCTATCAACGGTTAGTCACAAAAATATTTAAGAAAGAGCTCGGCAGGATAATGGAGGTTTATATTAATGATATGGTGGTTAGAAGCAAAGAACTAGGTACCCATTTCCAACACTTGCAGCATGTTTTCTCCACCCTTGACAGATATGGCTTGAAACTCAATACTGCCAAATGTGCCTTCGAATTAAGCTCTGGAAAATTCTTGGGCCACTTGGTCAGTAGGAGAGGAATTGAGGCTGACCCCGACCAGATCAAGGCTATAAAGTCTGTTACTCCCCCACGCACTAAGAAGGAGGCACAGAAGCTTATTGGGATGGTTGCGGCGCTTAACAAGTTTATTAGCTGATCATCTGATAAGTGCCAACCATTCTTTTGGCTCCTGAAGGGAGCTAATAAGACAATTTGGGATGCTGAGGTAGACCAAACACTAGAAAAGCTTTAGGAATATCTAATGAATGTCCCAATCATTTCAACCCCCAGTCGGAGAGACGTGCTCCAGTTATATTTGGCAGTTTCAGAACATACAGTCAGTGCTGTCTTACTAAGGGAGGAAGAGGGGAAGCAAAACCCCATCTACTACGTGAGCAAAACATTGCGGGGGGTTGAGACCAGATTCCTCCATTTGGAGTTGTTGACTCTGGCATTGGTGATGGCTTCTAGGAAATTGGCCCATTATTTCCACGCTCACACTATTTAGATAGTGACGGACCAACCAATTGGTCACCTTTTGAAGAAAGTAGATATCTTGGGGAGAATGGTCAAGTGGGTAGTTTCTTTTGGTGTATTTGACATAAGGTTTGTGCCAAGGATAGCAGTAAAGATGTAAATCTTGGCTGATTTTGTGGCAGAGTTTACCGCTCCAGTCCTAGAGCAGATACAAGAGGTCTGGCGGGTTGAAGTCAAGACTGAAGCTGTTGTCGACCACAAAGAACCTTCTTAGCCGTGAGCTAGAAGTCCACGGGTCCTCGTAAAAAAAAAAAAAAGGAGCTGGAGTGGGTGTAGTTTTGAGAACCCCAAAAGGGGTCATCATTAAATATGTAATAAAGCTTAGCTTTGAAGCTACTAATAATGAGGCAGAATACGGGTCTCTTTTTGCTAGACTCGGCATTGCTCAATGCCTCTTGGCTAAAAATGTGTCAATAAAGACTAACTCTCAATTAGTTACGAACCAATTGAAAGGTAATTACACGACAAGAAATGAGAAGATGGCAGAATACTTGGAATTGGTAAAAAAAAAAGCTGGAGGATTTCAACGTGATGAGTGTAGAGCTTATTGAAAGAGATCACAACTCTTATGTTGATGCACTCGGAACACTGGCTGCGTTTCCTCCTATGAGACTAACTGATATAGTTTTCTTGGAAGTTCTTGAGAAGCTGAGCATATCCAAGGGCGCGGAGGTGGCATGTATTGAATTGGCACCATCCTGGATGGATCCCATTATCTTTTACCTAAAAGAAGAGACTCTCCTCGAAGACAAAATGGAAGCGAAGAGGTTAAGAATCAAAGTAACCAGGTTTTGGTTCTCTCCTGATCATAAGTTATATAAGAAGTCTTTTACAGGTCCATATCTTTTATGTGTTTACCTTGACAAGGTACAAGATTTTCTTTATGAGTTGCATGACAGGGTCTATGGAACGTATAGTGGGGGCAGATCCTTGACCCATCAGGCGATTACACAAGGTTACTGGTGGCCGAGGATGGAGAAGGATACGCAAGCTTATGTACGCAGGTGCAAAAAATGTCAAAAGTTCGCCCCCACACCTCATCAGCCAGTGCATGAACTCAGTCCACTCGCCAACCCCTGGCTGTTCGCTCAGTGGAGACTTGATATAGTTGGTCTGCTACCTACTGCGACTGGAAAAAGAAAGTGGTTAGTGGTTAGCACAGACTATTTCACTAAGTAGGTTGAAGCAGAGCCTTTAGCACACATAAAAAATGCAGATACCATTTGATTTGTGTGGAAGGGCATCATTACGAGGTATGGTATCCCTAGGACATTTATTTTCGATAATGGAACACAATTTGATAGTGCTCCATTTGGGGAATATTGTTCTAGATATGGGATAAAGAATATTTATTCGACTCTAGCTTACCCATAGAGCAACAGAAAAGCTGAAGTGACGAACAAAGTCATCATGAGTGGCATCAAAAGAAACTGGAAGCAACAAAAGAGAAGTGGGTTGATAAGCTACCATCGGTGCTTTGGACCTATCAGACGACGCCAAGGAGATCAACGAGGGAATCCCCCTTCTCACTAGCTTATGGAATGGAAGCTGTTATTCCCTTGGAGATCGGCTTGCCAACTATCAGAACTCAAGCTTTTGATTAAGGGGAGAACGATAAGGCAATGGGAGTGGGTCTCGATCTGATAGATGAAAAGAGGGAGCTCACTGTATTAAGGCTAGCAAATTATCAATAGGAAGCAAAAATAAAATTCAACAAAGGGATTAGGTAAAAGGGGTTCAAGTTTGGAGACTATGTGCTGAGAAAGCTTATGGGAGCCAAGAAGGATCCAACTAAAGGAAAGCTAGGTCCCAATGGGAAAGGACCATTTTGTGTCTCGGAAGTGCTCAGCAATGGACCTTATAGACTAAACGACATGAAAGGGAAGCTAGTTAAAAGACCTTGGAACGTTGCTCATCTAAAGCTGTTCTATCCATAAGCTATTGTGTGGTTGGTCTTTGTACACTGATCTTATACAAATAAATAAAGAGAAAAGTAATTTCAAAAGCTAGCGAAAGACGGAGAGTACAACACAAAAAGGTGTCACACTCCTTTGGAGTGTTGGTTCGAAAAGGCACCATTCTCGGCTTGCTGAGCGTTGGTTCACAAAAAGGTGCCACACTCCTTTGAAGTGTTGGTTCGAAAAGGTGCAACACTTCTTTGGAGTGTTGGTTCAAGCTGAGCGTTGGTTCAAAAAAAAGTGCCACATTCCTTTGGAGTGTTGGTTCGAAAATGTGCCACTTTTCTTTGAAGTGTTGGTTTGAAAAGGCGCCACGTTCGGCTTACCGAGTGTTAGTTCACAAAAAGGACCACGGTTGGCTTGCCGAGCTTTAGTTCACAAAAAAGTGCCACACTCTTTTGGAGTGTTGGTTCGAAAAGGTGCCACACTCATTTGGAGTGTTGGTTCATAGAAAGGTGTCACACTTGGTTTTTCCCTAAGTGCTGGTTCGAAATGATGTTGAGTGTTGGTTTAGAGGAGCGAAGAAGTCTTACCTTAAGTGCAAGTTCAATAGGCACTAAGCTTGCTAAGAAAAAGCCTCTTATTTGAAGCAAGCATTATAAAATTTTGAGATTAAGAAGCATGGTTACATCACAAAAGGGTTCTAGTTTTGACCAGCCCCAAATTGATAAAAGCGTAAGTGTTCAAAAACTCTTTTTATTAGTAAGTTCAATTGCACGGCACAAGTAGTTCCACATTAAACTTTTTACAGAGAAGTTAAAACACAATATAAAGGTAAAATTGAATAAGCTTTTATTAGATCTGCTTAAAGTACATGATAGGGTAGCACTTTACAAATACGATGACTAACAAAGTTCAATCTTAGCAATAACTAGATTAGAGTATTAATATTTATCAAAGTTGGACTTTGCCATCTCATTGGCAAAGACTTCGATGTACTCCTTGGCTGCAACTCCTATAACCATTTCAGCAAGCAAATCGAAGAATTCGTCAACTAGCGCTTCATCAGTTTTGGACAAGTAGAAATACACACACCATGTGAAATAAAAGCACAAAATTTATATTTCATTCATTCAAAAGAAAAGTTTTACGAAGTCTAGGAATTACAAAACAAGGATTAATAAATAATGGAGGGGGGATCTTCACTTCTCTCCTTCCCTTAAGGGATCACTCTCCACTACAAGAGTTATTTCTTTGTAATCTTGGGAAGTTGTGTCCTTTGGAGAGCTCTCCACTTCAACTTCACCCTCTTCTATGTCCTTGTCAAAGGCTTGAATAGAAGGAGTCTGGGGCTGGTGCTCGAAACTAAATGATGGAGTGGGGCGATAGGGATCAGGATAAGGCACTTCTCTGTAGATCTGGCTGGTATGTTCAATGTTATTTTTCCTCATCGTTGCCTCCCAGCCTTCTAGGAAATACTCATTTCAGGTGTCCCTCATTTGCTCAATGCAGTTGTTGACTTGACCCTCAACTTTTGCCTTGGCTTTTTATTCTGCATCCTGGAGAAGGGTGTCATTCTCTTCCAGGGCACGAGTTTTTGTTTTTACCTCAACCTAGAAGTTTTCAATCTCTTGCTTCAATAATGCTTGCTCAGCCCTGGACTTCTTAGAGTCCCTCACCAGCTTCTTTTGTTCGGCCTTAGAAAATGAGAGATCAAGCTCTGTTTTAGCCAGCTTTCTTATCTTCTCGAGCAAGTCTTTGTATTTCTTGGCTAGAAGTTTGTCCAAGTTCTCGGCTTGAGCGCTGTTGGCTTTGGCTTGAGCGAGAGCATTATTAGTTTGTTGTTCGAGCTTCTTCATTTCCTTTTCAAATTTTTTCCTTTCCTCATCTAGTGCCTCGTTTTCTTTCTTAAGACTCTTCTTCTTTTTCTCCAAATCTCTAATGTTCTCTCGTAAGGCCTTAATGTATACCTCGTCTAAATTTGCCTTTGAGTGGAGTGCTTGGCTTTGAGCGATGAGCTCCATGGTGTAGAGGGAAGACTGAAAAATAGAAGGGAATGAGAAAAGAAAGCAGATCCCCAAGTAAAATAAAAGCCTAAGGAAAAAGTAAAATACTTATAAAGATCGCATTCTTCATGAGAGTTTTGTGGATCTCCTCCAACTTATTTTTTCTCCTGTTTTGCATATGACGAGGGGGGAGTACTCCCTTTAGGTACTCCTCAGGATGGTTAAACGCAATATCCTAGATCGTGAATGGTCGTCCCTTAGGAAATTGGAGACAAGGAATAAGGGTTTCAGGGATGAATGGGGGTGAGTCTCGCGCAGGGTTTTTTGGATACTCGATTTGAAGAGGTTTAGGGTTGGTAGGTTAGGAACTCTCCGATTTGGAGGTCTCTGGCTGTGCGATTTCTGGATGAGACTTATCCTGCCTAGATGATGTTTTTATCGAAACTGGAGGTTCCAAAACATAGACTTCCTCTTCACTGTCTGTTCGGGGCTTTTTCTGGGCAGGGGCCTCAAAAGTTTGAGCTCTGCTTCCCTCCAATGCCTCACCATATTCTCTTTTTGCCTAGCAAAGCTATTCGGCCTTAGCAGGAGTAGCAGCTTTGCTTTTCTCGGCCTTTCTTTTGTTCGCAGCTTTTTTCTTAGTGTCTTCAAGCTTCTACTTCTTGGCCCTCTCTTTGGCCAGCTTATTGAAGTCGAGCTTTAGAGCCATTTCTATCTCTTCAATATCAGGAGAGAAACAGGAAATTTGAGGTTAGTCTTCTTCTTCCTCCTCCTCCAAAAGGATGAGTCTTCGTCTTCTTAACGGTTGTTCGGTTGGCCATAGGGACTCAACGTTTTGAGTGGGGATTTGGTAGGTTATCAAAGGGATCACAAAGGGTGGTGGCGGTACCCAATCAGAGTGCTTCAAAGCATTAAATATTTCTTTTTCCTCGCCTGAAGCTTTAAACCACCACTGGAGCTAGTTGATTGCTTCTTCGGTAGTAAAACCTAGAGGTGGTGAGATGAACGTTTCGTAGGTGGGCTCGAAACCGAAGAGTGTGAGAACTGCCCTAGAGAATGGGTAGAGCCCTGGTCCTCCAAGGAATTTGAAAACTTCAGCAAGATGGACTTTATCTGCTTGAATGCCCCTTGCCCAAGACTTCTTTGCTTGCTCGGCTGCAAATTGACCAAACGAAATGTTAGTTAAACACTAGAAAGGGAAAGATAAAGTGAGAAACAAAATCAACAGCGTTTGAAGTCTACCGACATGGACCTAGTGAGACTAAAGGAACCGCCGATAGGGGATCTTCATCTGGATCATACATCTAGTGCCCGTCACAACGCACATATCATTCTCCAATTTGATGGTATCGGGAAGCATATGAACTAGGGCTTTTTAAGGTCAAGACTTCAAATACCATTTATTTTCGTTCTTTTTCACTTTTTGGACAGAGTAGCAATAAAGTAGGTCCCACTCCAAGATATGAAACCCGTATTGCTTGTTGATTTCAATGACCTTGTTCACTATCCTATAAAAATTATGTATGACGTTCCTAGGGCCAAGGTTAAGAATGCTCATGACAGAGCGGAGAAATGGGTTTGGAGGGAACCTAAGGCCACTTTTAGTGATGGCAACTGTAGGGAACTTCCTCAGCTCTCGATCCCTTTCACGGGTGAGCCTAATCCCTACGTTTGGGGAAATATCATATTTTCCTTAAAAGCCCTAATTTTCTCCTCAAAGCTGAGTTCGTTGGCAAGTTTACCCAAGGTGCTATTCAAAAAGCCTACAATGCGAAGGTAAAACCTACTCGCCTAGGGAACTCTATCGAATGAGGGAAGTGATAAAAGTGAGAGAAGGTGAAAGCGTGAGAGAAAGCATAAGGGGGCGAAAGCTTGCGTTGTAGAAAAGGAAAAGTGGAGAAGATGATGCATACCTATATATGTATGTGTGTATGTATATGTGCAAACGGAATGCCAGAAAGAAAAACGAAATGTTCGGTAAAAATGTGATTTATTTCCGTCCCCATTTTTCGAATTTGTGTCATAAATATCATGGGATTGTGGCTATAGGTTTTTGTGCAAGCGGCGCTTGGCGTTAAAAGCTGAAGAAACGTGACGCGGGCCATTATTAATGCAGGGAATTGGCCAACCAGAGTGAGACGCGCAAGACGGTGGAGAAACGACAAAGTACATGAAAAGACTGAGGGGACTGAAGGGATAAGGAGCTCATTACCTATTACTCTGCTTGGGAAATAAAATTTTCCCAACTAGAGCAGGGGTAAAATGTAAGGGCAAAATAAAATTGGAAAACGTGGCATCTTACCGAGCACAATTGATTAGGCCACGTGGTGCTTCGCAGAACACTTTAGGTAGTGACACATGGCCGAATGCCAAACACTTTGACACGCGGCCCAATGCCAAACACTTTGACTTTTGACACGTGGCACTTTGCTGAACACTCTTTATGATGACACATGGTTCACACTAGGTATGGCTAAAGGTCTTGGGACATCATAATCGTGAGTATTGCAAGCTACCACGTGGCGAGCGCTGAGCATATCTAAAGACTATTTGTTTGGCACTCAGCCTAATAAATGTCATGGATGGGTCCTACATCATTAATATGAGCTCGTAACTATAAATGCTCCACAGTAATAAATGAACTATACTTACTATCATGGAGGAAACTAAGTTTGTTCATCTCGTTATAAGCGGCTAACAGATGTGATAGGTGAACAATTTAAAAGCTGAATTTTGGTTTTATAGCTGCTCTCAACCGCCACACGCATTTAATGAGAAGTATGGGCATTAAATGAGAAGTGAAAGACATTTAAAGAAGACAGGAAGAAAGCGACGAGGGGAGGCATGATTACAATTGAATTCCAGGTATTATTTTATTGATTTATTTTATTTTTACCAAGCTATAAATACAACACTTGACTCCACAATCCAGGTACGCTGACTATTGCCAACTTATTGCATTATTTGTTTATTCTCTAAAGTTTACAAAATCCACTTGCTGACTTAAGCATCGGAGGATTTTTCGACCGGGGACCTCCACTCTGGCCGTAACCTTTATTTCTTTTGTGTTCGACAAGTTAACGGGCGTATTTTCGTTTGGTGTGGTCAGCAGTTTCGGCAATAAATTTTGCTGCCGAACAATAACCATCTACTCTTTCTTTTCTTTCCATTTCTTCTCAACTCATGGACAAAGAGAAATAAAGCTATTGTTCTTTCTTTACTAAATTTATAAATAGGAAGAAATTATAATCATTTATCTTTTATTTATTTATATGTTTAGGAAAGAAATAATAACTTTCTTTTTTTTATTTATGAGGTTAGAAGAAATTGAAGGAAAAGAAAATGTATATTATTATTATTATTTTACCA
This sequence comes from Vitellaria paradoxa, assembly GCA_019916065.1. Lineage (NCBI taxonomy): Eukaryota > Viridiplantae > Streptophyta > Magnoliopsida > Ericales > Sapotaceae > Vitellaria > Vitellaria paradoxa. The sequence goes on from CM034239.1 coordinate 2,141,400, forward strand.
TTAAATCCATTGAGGAGTTGGAAGATTATCAATTTATTTAATCCTAGAATATGTTTGCAATTAGGTTATGGGCAATTTATTATTTTAAAAATTTCATTAATCAACTTTTCTCTTTTCTCCATTTTTTTCGCACTTCTGGAAGATAAAATTTTGAAATTTCAACGCTTATTTTTGCTCCCATTTCTTACCATCCTTTTACTTTTCTTTTCTTTTCTGAAAAAAAAAAAACTCATAAACAAGTGAGAGATTTTAAATTTTTTTTTCTTTTCTTTTCTTCCCATTTCATTCCATCCAAACGGAATGTTAAGTTTTATGTGCCAAAGTTCCTGAAGTAAAATAAATATATATTTTTATAAATTTTGAGTAAAAATACATTAGTTCAATTGGAGAGATCAAATTTCAACCCCACGATACACTAGATCTGCCACTAGTTAAGCACAAAAATCAAGCAGTTGTTGACATCCTAGTCCAATTAGCCATGTTCTATTCTATGTTCACCCTTGATTAGAGGAAAGGAAATTCTCAAATTGGTCGTCTCATTCCTTTTCTCACCCACCTTCACTCTGACCGTCAGCTAAATCCAGTGTTAAATGCATTCGTCTTGGGTGCATTATTCACATGGTTCATTGGTTCACATCACAATTGATTTCTTACCATCCATCTTTTGTAGGAAAAGTTGGATTAGGTAGGTGCACGCCGAAAATTTTCACAACACTTCACACCAATTTTAGTTTGGGCCTTGCTTGTGCACTTGGTCCTGGTATAGTTCCCTCTCGCCTTAATCTGTGTATTTTAACTACAAACCACCCTATTATGGCGAAGTCCTGACCATACATTCATGTAGGTTCTATCTTAATCCTACCCGAATGAAGGGCTAAAATCCCCCCTATATATATATTAGAAAAATGCATATGCATTGCATGTGTATATTTGTTCTTTTATATATTTAAATTTAAAAAATAAATTAACAATAATAAATAAAAATATTATTTTAAAAAATAAAACCCACATTAAAATTTTTATATCTTCTTCATATTGAGTTATGTTGCGACTTTATTTATATTTTCAAATGAAATGCTCATTTTTTTCACTTTGCCGTCTTCCTCATCTATGCCAATAATCTTATTTTCATGCGTATTTGCCAATAACAACTTTGTATCTTTTATTCATCATGTTAATACCAAAACTTTTCACAGTACAAACATATTTTTTAATAAAAACTGAGCTGCATTAATATAAAACTTGACTTTTTGAACAATCCTATCCATAAGATAAGTCTTATAGAACAATCCTTTTTTTTTTCTATTTTCTTTTTTGCTACTTTGCCATGAAAATGATTAGTTTTATGGTGATTTTTAAAATTTAACATTTCATAAGAGCATAACTAGTTTCATTGAAATTGTATCCTTCTTGAAACAAATAGGATTATTGCCAAAATTCATTTAAAATTTTACAATTTCAATATGGGGCATAGCCTAGAATGAAAATACCAATCAACCAAATCCCCTTTTACTATAAGTTGAATGATTTGTAGAAGAAAGAAAAAAAAATTGCTTCTCCACAGAGCATACATATACGAAGAAAACTATATTCACAATTTCCAAAAATAGATAAGCATGATAATTAAGATAAAAAATCTAAATATTTAAAAATTAAAATTTAGAATTAGAAAACAAAAACAAAGTTGGGAGGGAGAGAGAGAGAAAGAGAAACACAGAGAGTCTTGATAAAGAGCCAAAGGCCACACACCACGAAGACTTTGAACAAGAACAATTACCTTTTGCCCATTTACCTACAAAGGTTGAGTTATTGTCATCATCACTATCACAAAGAACTTAATTAAACTGTAATTTCTTTTCATCAAATCCAAAGCACTTTCAAGAGAAGATTGTAATTTAACTACTAATATGATCCTTCAAATCCTAAATAAAATCAAATATGTAAAGATATAAATTTCTTTAATTTTCAATCAAAGTGATGCATGGCATTAAAAGCAGAACATAAAAAGAGAGAGAGAGAGGAGAGAGTAAGAAAAAAATTCACAACTATTGGATAAAAATAAAAAGATATAAAAACTAATTACAAAAAAATATTTTATTCTTATTTGAATTGATTAAAAAATATAATAAAATTAAGAACATTCATCAATATATTAGTTTTTTTAATCCTGTTAAAGTTTATTTTCCTAACTTTCTTACATTTTTTTTTTATTTTTTAACATAATTCAAACAAGGAAATAAATTTTAAATCAGTATCCCATATATAGAGATACGTTGTAATAAAAAAGAAAATTAGATAATATAAAATAAAATGATGAAAAGAAAGAGGCAAATAATTAATAAAAAAATATTTTTGTTTCTTAAAAAATCTTAAACTCTAAAAAATAAAAGGTATGTTTGGAGTAAGATTTTAGTGGAAAAAATAATAAAAAGGAAAGAAAGTGAAAATAAAAGGAGAATTAAAAAATTAAATGAAAGGTATTAATTAATATATTAAAATTTTAAATCTAATTAATTTTAATTTTTTAAATTTTAAATAGTTTTCTCTGCATTTTGTATCATAATCTGAATATGAGAAGGATTTTAGAATCCTTATCCTCTTTTTTTCTTTTTCTTTTTTTTAGGCGTGGAGAGAGAGAGATTCAAAAACACAAGTGAAAGATAAAGAGAAAAATGAATATGGAAGGAAACTTCTAGTTTAATTTTCATTTTTTTACAAAAAAAAAAAAAAGTTTTGACAAAGCTAATTTTAGGATATAATCAAGAAATATTATAGTATATAAAATATATTAACAATGATTTTCAGTAGATACAAACAAAAAGTAAGCGTGAAGTTGGAAAATAATGGACTAAAAAATCTATTGAAATTCTAAAGAATCGTATTCAGAACATACGAAAGATAATTTTAGTCGATGTATGAATACATACACACATCACAAACATTTAAATATATTGTATGTCATATAGTATATTGATATAAAATAGAATTATTATTTAAAATATTCTAAAAATTAAATGTAAGTTAGGAGAAAAAATAAGTTTATTATCTATATGGAAGGTTAGAAACTTTTATTTACCATCACACTTAAACTACAACTTTTTCACATATCATTAATAATTAGATGATTTAATTGTCAAATTAATAATAAAACAGATGTTTTAACTTAAACTAATAAAGCCAAAAAGAAAAAGGGATACCTCAATGCATATTAACAGTGATAGTCAACAAATTACACCAGTAACGAATCATTGGCATGACCAAATAACAATTGATGATACAGCAAACTCAACATCAATATTGCAGTCACAACAAGCCTAGGCAATGTACAAAAATTCACCTTATAATATTTTTAATTAGTTTTTACCCAAGGGGAGAGATCTACAAGTGTATGTTTCCTTAAAACCAGACTTCTTCGAGAAGGTGAAAATAGAAGCATATACTTTCTTGGTAGCATGATTAAGGTATGGACTAACTATTATTTAATCAATGTTGTTTATTGCTATTTTGTATTCACAAATTTGGGAAAGAGTTCTTTATAGGCTTTTAATCCAGTGCTTGCTCTTCTTGTTTTAATAATTCAATTTCTGTTTTTGCTATTGCAGTTGAATTGTTGGGTCTGTGAATTTAAGTTATCCTACCTTATACAACTAATGACATATATAATGAGGACGGATGGCAGATTGAACAATTGGGATTGAATTGCTTTTTTAACATTTTGTCTTTTTTGGCTATTTATTGAAGCCATTGACTGAGTTCCTCCTTTTGAATTGAGTAGTGCTTCATAAATTCTATCAGGAAAAGAATTCACAATTATACGAAACACTTGTTAGCCTATGACTTCAAATAAAAAAAACTGCATAAGTATATTTTAATTGGTAAAAATTAATTTTGTATTTGGTGGAAAAAATAAAAAAAATAAAAAAAATTATTTTTTAATGTGCCAAATAGTCCCTGTTTTATAAAAAATTATTTCTAAAGTCTTTCGAAGTTTTTGGAAGGTTTTAGAACAGAACTTATAAACAAATTCCCAATTGAAAATAAGTGTTGGATGGCTTTTTGGATGAATCTTTCGTTTATATGAGTTTGAAAAGCAATCATATATGTATAATCAATATATATATATACCCTTAGTGAATATTAAAAGAATTTACTGCAGTTTATAATTTTACTTTAGTTCAAAATACAAGAAATTGAGAAGTAAAATTTTAAAATTAAGAGGATATAAGTTATTTTCACGTTAAGTACACAAGTAAAAAATAATTTTTTTTTACAACTCTAGATATTAACATTATTATTGTCCGCTATGATAAATTAAGCTACATCGAAACTGATTGTGGATATTTTCTATTTTATTATCATGGCTATATAGTTGTTTATAAGTGAGTTATTTGTTAGAAATTCTGTTTGTTACTGTTAAATGAGAATTTTGATTCACTTATGGAATTTTGCAAGGTTATGTGACCAAATTGAGAAGGAAAGAAGCAAACATGAGCTAAATTAGGCGAGCAGATGAAGATTAAGCTGAGCATGGACTTGATGGGCGCCCCACAAAGGCCATGGGCGCCCCACCCTAAATCAAGTGGGCACCCGCTGAGAGGCATTTTTGAAGGCAAAGTCACGGTTTCAAAGGATTTTTGTCAAACAGCTGGAGGAAGCTTCCCACGGGCGCTTCTCAGTGGTCACGGGCACCCTACCCTAAATTAGATGGGCACCCACTGAGAGGGGGTTTTGGAGCTGTTTCATTGAAGACTTCATCAAACACCTTGGACAGCTAGGCCATGGGCGCCTCACATCAACCATGGGTGCCCATCACTTTTGACCTTTGATTTCTTTATGCAATGTGATGTACCCCTTATGCCCTTCATGGTAGTCATATATAAAAGGGGATTTTCAGATTAGGGTTGGGAGGAGGAGTTTCGGATTACGTTTCAAAAAGGTTGCAAGTACTTGTAATTGATGTTCCAAACTTTCATCTTTCCTAGGGTTTGATTTCTCAATTTTTGTAAGTACATTCGTTTTCAATTGATTTCGCGTTGAATTCATTTTGAGAATCTTAAGTTTTGGTGTTTCATTTTTAATGTTCGAATTGGTTGTAGTTGGGTTTATCTTGTTAGAAAACATGTTAGGCTAAAACCACCTTCTTGACTTCGAGCCATCGAAGGTGGTGATGTGGGAACGAAATTCCAGAACAACCAATTAAAGAAAAAGGGTTTTTAAAATCAAAAGCTGAGATTTCTACCATTGGGAATTTTGCAATATTTGGGTTGCTTTCGAAATCATTTTACCTTTGTTAAAATTGGTGGTCGAATGTAAGAATCCTTTGCCGTTTCACTCACCAGTTCCTTGACTTGGTAAAATTGCTAATTCAATTCAATAGAAACCCTAACCAAATTTACTTCCGACATCGGCCTACCTGTGACATCATTGACATTTCCAAACTTGTTGCTTGGAAATGAGCAATTCCATGTTCCGGCGGGTCTGAACATATTTTTAAATATATTGCTTGGTAATTGCAAAAGTTCTTTTCTATAGAGCTTTTAAAGTTCATCATCAGATTTAGCACAATCATTAGGTTGATTAAACCACGTTTTGGAAATTCAAACCCATGTCATCACTGGAGTGGTGGGAAGTCAAGGATTTTACCTCATTGTTAAAGTCAATTTCAGTCCTTTTGTTTTTTTATCCAGTTTACAACACGGAATTCTAGTTTCAAGCTCTCCAAACCTTAAAAAAAAAAAAAAACAAAGAAATTGGAATTTTTCTCTCTTTGTAAATTCTTTCGCAAGTTTCCTAAAAACAAGTTTTCAAAGAATTCACAACTTTAAGCTAGTTTTGCTCCTTGCAGAAATGACCTTGGAACTTACCAAGTAAAACTGCAACCGACCTCTTGCGCTTGATAGAACCCGACATATATTTCTGAGATCGGTCAAAAACCCCAATAAAAAATAATGAACTCATTTTTGAAACTATATGACGATCAAGTAGTTTTAAGCTGACAAGGATAACTGCAGTCTAAAATTCAAAAACATCATCAAAACACACAAATATTGATATATATATTACAAATGAGATCTATATTATCTAAATTATTTGGTATAAAAATAAAAATTTTATATAAATGTCACCATACCTTATATATTTTAGAACAACAATTTAATTATAAAATTACTATATAAATTTTTAATACATGTGAAACTTATAATTCGATGAATAAAAATTTATATAAGTATTTCTTGGTGGGTGACCACTTCTAATTAGTGCGTCTAAACTAACGCCCAAGTGCAAGGGTGTGCGGTGTAGTTTTAAATCGGTGAGTCCGAGGTCGAATCCATAGGGAACTATGAGATTGAACACTAGGGTTTTCAAAATTCGTCTATGTATTGTTTCGTTTTAAAAGACAGGAAAAAAATATAATAGGTTTTGGGTTTGAGAAGAGTTGATTAAGTAACTAAGAACCAAACAAAAATAAATTGCAAAGATTAAACTAAACTAAAATTCAAGAAATTAATTTACTTTTATTCTAACTAATAGAAAAGAAAGATACAAAATTAAACTAAACTAAAATAATGAAAGCAATAAAATTAGGCATTCAAGATAATTTACAATTCTTAATTCAACTTTCAATTCTGAGTAGTTTACAACTTCACAATGGGATGTGTTTTAACTACAATCTAAAGTTCAAGTGAAAGGGACGATAAATTGGAAAGATGTCTTTGTTAGGGTTTATAAAGTTCCCAATACTCGGTTTTAAAATCTCGTTAAGGATGATAAAACCAGAAAGATTTTCTAGGAAAACACTTGGGTTCAAATCTGATTTAGGGTTTGTTCAAAAATATTAAGAAAATTTTAATAAAAATCTTTACCAGTGATTATAAAGAATTTAGTCAAAGACTTTTGTTTTCGAAAGCTTTTCAAACTAACGAAATCAGATTTGGATTCAAATCCTATTTTTAGTTCGTCCAAAATATTAAACAAAATTTAATCAAAAACCTTTACTAGTGATTACCGAGAATATAGTCAAAGGTTTTCGTTTTCGAAAGTTTTTGAAACAAACGAAAATAGATTTGAAACTTGTAGATCTTTACGCATGAATTTTCGTAAACCATGCAAAAGGTCTACGCACATCCCATAGATCATAGTAACCTACCCTTCCTTGATTCGGTGAATCAAGAACTAGGGTTTTACGCTAATATAACTTTAAACCTAACAAAATCAACCAATGAACACATATTTAATGGATCTACTGAGTAAAACGAAGAAACAATATTACTAAAATGAAAAACAAAAGCAAATGTACTCTGAAATCGAATTCAAAATGTAAGAATGAACAATCACTATTGTGCGAAGCCTATGTAATCTCCAAAAAGCTTTAAAAATAATCTTCGAACATTGAAAATCTCTAAAAACTATGTAAAACTCTAAAAAAAGTGAAAAAACTAAAGTAGGGCTCTTCTTTGATTCGACCATACATCAGCGTTTATAAAGGGGTAACAAGGAAACCCTAAAAGATGAGATTTAAAATTACGTGCCTGGCACACTGTGGTTCGGACCATTTGGGTGGGAGTCCGAACCACAGAACCTTGATTCCCCAAGTTTTGCTTTCTCTTGAAGTCGTGTCTTGCTTTTGACAGCTTTCTATCCTCAACTTCCAACGCGATTTTGACCTTGAAAACAATGGATTCAGGCTTCGGCTAAAACCCAAAAGTTGTAGCCTTTGAGTTTTCTTTCGAACCCAAACAGAATTAGTCAATCCAAATTGTGAGTGAAAAGATATGATCAAAATATTGACAGGGTGTCAAGCTAAAACTTCAGTTGCACACCACTTCAACCATCTTGAACTTCGGACCTTTTTTTCTCCTCGGCAGCCACTTTCATATCTGTTAATCTCAATTATTTCGCCATTTTCCTTGCAATTAAGAAAATAAACACTATAAGTAATAAAATAATGATAAAACTTCAAAGTTAACTACTTAAATACATCAACGAGTATCAAAATGTGGAGTTTGTAATTACACTTTTCAAGTGTAATCACACCCCCAACTTGAGCATTGCTAGTCCCTAGCAATACCCTTTATTAAAATGAAATGCAACTACCATCCTAGTTCTCATTTTGTTGGAAACACGGCTACACTTAGTTACGTACAGCAAGCGTTTTAAACCTCTAGGTTCCCTCTGTCAATTACTTCTACTATTAGTGCATAGGATATACATCATCATGAAAAATTCTAATGGAGTTAGGTTACAGAGTTGGATTAGAATTAGATTAAACCGAAAAAAAAGATAAAATAGTGAAATAGTCAATAGAGTGCCAATAATAAAGAGATAGAGTTGAACTAAATTGAAAAAAATAGGGGTAAAGTAGTCTCAATTTTTTTTTCAAATATTGAGACTTTTTATAATAGTATAGGTATATATATATATATGAAAAACTGAGATTCCAATCACCATTGTGCCTATCACTACTCATTAACCATTTATTTTGTTTTGATAGTAACACATGGATTTTATGATACTAAAAGTGTGATTGGATTAAAATGGATTCATCAATATTCAAAACATTATTTCTTTACTTAATTTATTTTTAATTTTTTCAAATCCTATGTTTTTTTCATTTTATTTTTCACCAAAAAATAATAATAAAAAAATGATTTTATTTTTCTCTTTGTTCCTTTTCTTAATAAAGTTTTTAGCCAAACCCAACAAAAAAAAAAAAAAAAAAAGAAAAGAAAAGAAAAGAAAAGAATAATGAAAAAAAAAGAAGAGAAATATTGTTGACTGTAAGGATGTCAGTGGGACGAGTATAAGAGGGTTCTGACCTAATCAAACTCGTTAAAAATTCGTTGAAAAATACTCTAATCGAATTGAGATGGATTTAATATTATTTAAATTTAATACTCATGTGAGTTTTGGAATTTGGAATGAACTTGTGATTTGCCTGTATGGTAGCTGATACTAGGTACTCATTTATATTTGTAGGGCTTCTACTTGATATCCATATAATATACATATATATATATATATATATATAAATCATTCCCTACAGTTTACACTTGTTTTAATTATAATAATCAAATCCTTATAATTTTGGTCAAGATGTGATTGGGTTCTTCAGTCCAACACTGTTTGTGCCCAACCTTTAGAATGAGGGCAAAATTGTCAATTTGCATCATTTTTCTCCAGCACCTAATTGAATCAGTGTTGAACGTTTATACAGATATGTATATATATACATATATGGGTTGTTTGGAGGTCCACAAATTGCAAATAAAATGTGATTTGTCAATCTTTTTGGTGTTTGGAGTGCAGCTAATAAACTACAAAAAAATAGAGATGAATAATGAAAGAATTTGTTTGAACTAATTTTGATAGAGAAATTTTTGAGTTTGTGTAGAATTTTTTTGGAGATTCGTAGAGATTTATAAAAATTTATGGAGATTTGTAGAAATTTATAATGATATTTGTACTTTGAGTTTTGTAAAAATTTATAAAGATTTTTGAAGTTTTCAGAGCTCCAGACGGCCCTTATATATACAACCACTCTTTTGGTAAACATTGAGTACAACCATACCTCAAATCAGACCCAAGCTCGATTTTCCTCTCATTTCTTGGTCGAAACCTTCATTAAAAGCTTATATATACATACATGCATACATATATATCTTATAATTTTCTTTTGTTACAATTTCTCGATAATCAAATAGGGACAAACCTAGAATTTTGCTAGAGACAAAATACCAAATAATGTTAAAATTATTTTGTGATCAAGTGTAAAGTTACGCATCAAAAGATCAAACCCAAAAGAATTAATTTTTAATGAATAAACTATTGAATTGAAATAAAACATTTTTTGTAAAGATAAAACTTTACCTTCGTAGCCAAATGAGGAAAGGTTCCCACAACCTAATTGAACCAAAGATACAAAAATAAATTGAGATTTCTGATCTGATGAAAATACTTTAACTTCTCTCTCTTATGATATATACATAAATATAAATATATTATATGAAAAATCTATATTCTATTCGAATTCACTGTTCAACTCTTGAAATCTTTCAAATCCGAAATTCATTGTTTAACTCCTAAAATTTTTTGTTCTTGATGGTCATCGGAATAGTTGTTGTATACATGCATAAGTCTTAAACCTTGATTTAATTGGATGTTGGGAAGAAGAATGCAAATTGACAAGTTTGTCTCATTCTAATGGTTGAGAAAAAATGGTGTTTGGCGGAAGGAATCAATTGCCCATTGACAAAAAAACTATAGGAATTTGATTGTTGTAATTAAAACAAGAGAAATTTAAGTGATATCGAAGGTAAACTGTAGGATAGTTTCTGTAATTTGTCCTATGTATGCATTTAAATAATTAATTATATTGTTCCTAAAATAAAATTAATTCAACTCCTGGACTTATGGCTATTTGATGGGGATTATTATTAGATGGTTTACATTTTGAAGTGATAGTTAAATAACTAGTTTTGTAAAATCATTTGAATACACAAGTAGTTATTAAAATTATATATACTATGTTTTTTGTAATTTAGTTGAATGATCTTCTTTTTTAATTTTTGCTTAAGATGGAAAATAACAAATATCTTAATAGAAAAAAATCTAAATATATATTCATAAATATATTTGTTAGGTGTTATAAAGAACATATCAACTGTTATAAAAAAATTAATTTTTAAACAAGAATGATAAGTCAGTAACTTTATATCCTTCTAAAAGTTCACGCCAAGCCCCAAAAATTATCTAATACACCGGTGTGATATCTGTCAAAGAGTTTTAGATACTTAAGTTGAGATATTATTTTGGTAGAATTTAGTAAGACAAGAGTGTTGTGCCTGTGTACTTGGGAAGATGATATATATAAAGGTGTAAAACCTGCATGGATAGGATGCACATGAGCCTCACATAGTCATGCTTCTCTCTGATCAGGTTATGCCACCTGTATTGTAGATCCCAAGGTCGATTCTCTTAATTAGTTATCAAAACCGTTAAGTACCAGGTAGTATTTTCTTAGGCACATATCTCGGAATATGTCAGAGAACGATTATACACGTAATTATGAAGCAAGTTATCTCGTCTTTAATGCAACAATCGTTCGGGTCCGATCGGGGTCCACATCGCTCGGTTGGCTTGGGTCATAAGCGTAGTTGTTCAGGTAAACCTGTTTGGTCGGGTGTACCTTATCAGAGTATTTAACAAATCTTTTTAAACAAGTATTTAATGGATAAAACGGGACAAGATGAATTTGAAATGGAACGAATTTAGAATTTTAATTAATAAAATAAAAGAGTCTAAGACAGTAGTAAATAGAAAAAAATATGTAAATTTAATTATAATAATTAAGTAATTAATTAATTGAGTACCAAACTTGTTTACGGCCCTAATTGGGTACCCGAGCCGTCTACCTCTCTAATTGACAAAGTGTTTACCCACCTAATGTCTTACTGATTTCAAACGCCACTACCCGCTTATCAATGCTAAAATGAAATCCTAACATTATATACGTGCCTTCAACTCTTACATGATAATGACTAGTCGTCATGAGAACTTGAGATATAGGCCTTGTTTGGTGACATTAAAAGTCACCAAAACTCACCAACTTTAATTAATTTTTTAATTTTTTTTCAATTAAATTTTTTATATGTCACCTTTATGTTATATCTTTTTACTTTTATTATACTTTTTGTCTCATTTTTTGTCAACCAAACACCCCCATAACATTCAACGAGTGCTTCTTATATCAAGAAAATTGGAAGTTATTGGAAACTAGTGGAAACCTAATCCTGGGAAAATAGGTGCTTATCAAATGGACGTTATTGCAAAAGTTATACTGAAATAAATGTTAAAAACTTGGACTACGTTTGATTAAAAAAATTAAATGATAAAATATAAGAAACAATATATATAGAATTAATTTAAAATTATTTTTTATATTAAGCTATTTTTTGAATGTTTAATTAATGAAATATAAAATGCAATAAAAGATGTGATTTAATAGGAATGTGATAAAAAATAATTTTACACTTTAAAATCTTAGCGGAAAACTAATCCGACTATGGGATATACAATACATGGAAGATATGAAATCCAAGATAAATTTCATATTCAGTATCAACTTTTTTTTTTATTAATTTTTACTAAACATGAGATAAAGTAAGCCCCATGTATTCATAATATAATCTTGACTTCGGGTGCGTTTGGCGCACAAAATTTTGGTGAAAATATCTGAAAACTTCTATATATTTTTTCACATTCCTGCCTTCTCAAAATTCAAAAAAAAGTTCAATACCTTTCAAAAAAAAGTCGACAATTAGAATTCAATTAATCAAATAGCAAAAATTTTTTCACTATTCTCATTATGGACTCTCAAGTTACAGAATGACACTCATTTTGACTATTTTTTGTGAGGTCGTAGAAACCGTTTCAACGGATTGGAGAAACCGTTCCGATGGATTCGCGCGGCTAACTTCTGTCCAAATGATTTCTACAATCCGTCCAAACGGATTGTAATGCAAAGAAGTCATGATTGTCCAAAATTTTGAATTCATCCAAACGGAAATTCAGTCTGTCAGAATGAGAATCTTACTATTCATCTCTAAAAAAAGCGGTTTGAGATGAGTGCACCAAACACAAAAAGTTTTCCCAAACTACATTTTATCTCACTTTTTATCACTCCAAACTCACCCTTCATATTCCATAAATAAACATATCCTTGGCCTGCTATAGGACAGACTGATGGGGTTGGGCAGCGTTCTTGCCCTTCTTTGTGAAGCACCTTCTCTTGGGTGAATCCATACATTAATATTCCATGTTTTTTGATATGTTTAATTTGTTAACTATTTTGCGAGTTCGGTTAATTTGACTCGCAAAGCAGTGACTATTTGGAAATTTTTGTTCCGCATTAGTTGTTCTTGATTTGGGGTTTGTAGGAATTTTTTTTCTTTTTTTTTTTTACTTCGCTATTAAAAATGAAATATATTATTCAATTGCTGTTTAAAAAAAATTATTTATGAAACTACTGATAATGAAATCCTGGAATGATAACGTGATTTAACTTTAATTTAAAATCACGCTATCATTATGTGTCTTTCAACTTATTAAGTAAATCTCCACTTAAAATCGCGTTGGTTTCAACTTATTTAACATTTTTTTTGGATTATCTACTTATTTATCATGTCAAAGTCTAAAATTACGTTATATTCTACTTATTTAATTTTTTTGAATTATCTAAATATAAATTTATCTAAATTTATTGAATTTAAATGGGTGAGAGTTTAAGATATACACTATATTACTCAATAATAATATTAATTAAATATAATAAATAACAAATTATCTAAATGTGATTTACTTATCTAAATTTCTCATAGCGAATTATTTAAATATTATCTACTTATCTACATTTCTTATAGAAAATTATCTAAATATTATCCACTTATCTAAATTTATCATGTGAGAGCGTAAATTAAATCGTGTTATTTCGATTTATTTTTTTTTCTTATCTAATAAATTTATTATGTGATCAGTTTATATGGGTCGGAGTTTGAGATATACTATATTATATTAATTAATTAAATATAATATATAACAAATTATCTAAATATAAACTTATCTAAATCAGATTTAGATATCTTTTGTCTCTAAACATAAATCAGATTATCGAAATGTACCAAACATACTTATAATTTAGAAATTATTGGCCCAATAATGTTTCCCAATTTTAATTAATTAAGAAAGCCACTTAAAAGGTTCATGTTTGTCACGTTTTTATAATTGCATGAGTTTTATTTTTGCACCATCTTGTTAAATTGAGAAAATAAAAATAAACAAACAAATAAAAAACTCATTACTATTATTTTGCACATATTTTTCAGACACCCAAGGATAAGTGTGGGAAGTAAAACATTTTTTTTTAAGCCAAACACATGATGTTGGGTATAGAAGCTGGTAATTTTTGTGGACCTACCGTTTATTTTACTTTTGAGTTTGTGCGAATTGGTGATGAGAGGGAGGAACTATTCTCACATCAGATGTGTGATATAATTTTTAATTCCAATTATAAAATGAAAAAGTTAAAATCATATAACTTAATAAGTACTTTTTAATAAAAAATATATATAATTGTTAAAATATTATTATATAAATATATAATTTTAGTACATAACTTATCTTAGATGTATATTTTTTTATTTAATAATAAATTAGATTTAGATAAGTTTATATTTAGATAATACAAAAAAAATTAAACAGCATAATAAATTTATCATTAAGTAGGTGAGTGAACAACCCATAAACTTACGAAATAATATTTAGATAGTTTGCTATATATTATATTTAATTAATTAGTATTATTATTGAGTAATATAATACATATCTTAAATTCTTATCTATTTAAATTTAATAAATTTAGATAATTCAAAAAATGTTAGATAAGTAGAATATAATTAACAAGTAGATCTTATGTGATCAAAAAATAGATAATTCAAAAAAACGAGTACAAACGACTTAATCAAAACCCAATTTTAAGTAGAGATTTTAAAAGCGCATAATGATAGCGCGGTTTTAGAATAAAATTAAACCACATTATTATTTCGCGGTTTCATTATCAGTAGTTTCACAATTAATTTTTACTGAATGGTAAATGAATAATATGTTTCGTTTTTAAAAGCAATGCAAAAAAAAAAAAAAAAAAAAATGGCTTTGTTGGTCCTACTAGCAGTTGATTACTCAATTAATTGGGTTAACCTTTCTTTGTTGTTTGACTAATTAGGTTCACGGAACCTTGAATCCCAAAATCCGAACCCGGAATCCCGAACCCCGAATATGAAACCCTGAACCACGAACCCCGAGTCCAGAACCCCGAGCCCAGAACCCCGAAAGCCCGAACCCCAAACCCCGATCCCGGAACCTTGAATCCCAAACCCCGAACCCGGAACCCGAAACCCCGAACCAATAACCACGAGCCCAGAACCCCGAACCCCGAAAGCCCGAACACCAAACCACGATCCTGGAACCTTGAATCCCAAACCCCGAACTAGGAACCCCGAACCCAGAACCCGAAACCCCGAACCCCGAACCCCGAGCCCAGAACCTCGAACCCAGAACCCCGAAAGCCCGAACCCCAAACCCCGATCCTGGAACCTTGAATCCCAAACCCCGAACCTGGAACGCCCAACTCCGAACCCGAAACCTCGAACCACGAACCCCGAGCCTAGAACCCTGAACCTAGAACCCCGAAAGCCCGAATCCCAAACCCCGATCTCGGAACATTGAATCCCATACCCCGAACCCGGAACCTCGAACCCTGAAGCCGAAGCCCCGAACCACGAACCCCGAGCCCAGAACCCCGAACCCAAAACCCCGAAAGCCAAAACCCCAAACCCCGATCCCTGAACCTTGAATCCCAAACCCCGAACCCGGAACCCCGAACCCTGAACTCGAAACCCTGAACCACGAACCCCGAGCCCAGAACCCCGAACCCAGAACCCCGAAAGCTCGAACCCTAAACCCCGATCCTGGAACCTTGAATCCCAAACCCCGAACCCGGAACCCCGAACCCTGAACCCAAAACCCCGAACCACGAACCCCGAGCCCAGAACCTCGAACCCAGAACCCCGAAAGCCTGAACCCCAAACCCTGATCCCGGAACCTTGAATCCCAAACCCCGAACCCGGAACGCTGAACTTTGAACCCGAAACCCGAACCACAAACCCCGAGCCCAGAACCCTGAACCTGGAACCCCGAAAGCCCGAATCCCAAAGCCCGATCCCGGAACCTTGAATCCCAAACCCCGAACCCGGAACCTCGAACCCTGAACTCGAAACCCCGAGCCCAGAACCCCGAACCTGGAACCTCGAAAGCCCGAACCCCAAACCCCTATCGCGGAACATTGAATCCCAACCCCGAACCCGGAACCCCGAACCCTAAACCCGAAAACCCCGAACCACAAACCCCAAGCCCAGAACCCCGAACCCCGAAAGACCGAACCCCAATCCCGATCCCGGAACCTTGAATCCCAAACCCCGAACCCGGAACCCCGAACCCTGAACCCGAAACCCCGAACCACGAACCACGAACCCCGAGCCCAGAACCTCAAACCCAGAACCCCGAAAGCCCGAACCCCAAAACCCGCAACCCGGAACCTTGAATCCGACAAACCCCGAACTCGGAACCCCGAACCCTGAACCCGAAACCCCGAACCACGAACCACGAACCCCGAGCCCAGAACCTCAAACCCAGAACCCCGAAAGCCCGAACCCCAAAACCCGATCCCGGAACCTTGAATCCGAAACCCTGAACCCGGAACCCGGAACCCTGAACCCGAAACCACGAACCACGAACGCAGAACCCCGAACCCTGAACCGCAAAAGCCCGAACCCCAAACCCCGATCCCTGAACCTTGAATCCCAAACCCCGAACCCTGAACCCGAAACCCCGAACAACAAAGCCCGAGCGTAGAACCCCGAACCCCGAAAGCCCGACTCCCAAACCCCGATCCCGGAACCTTGAATCCCAAACCCCGAGCCCCAAACCCCGAACCCTGAAACCGAAACCCCGAACCACGAACCCCGAGCCCAGAACCCCGAACCCAGAACCCCGAAAGCCTGAACCCCAAACCCCGATCCCGGAACCTTGAATCCCAAACCCCGAGCCCCACACCCCGAACCCTGAAACCGAAACCCCGAACCACGAACCCCGAGCCCAGAACCCCGAACACAGAACCCCGAAAGCCCGAACCCCAAACCCCGATCCCGGAACCTTGAATCCCAAACCCCGAGCCCCAAACACCGAACCCTGAACCTGAAACCGCGAACCACGAACCCCGAAAGCCCGAACCCCAAACCCCGATCCCGGAGCCTTGAATCCCAAACCCCGAGCCCCAAACCCCGAAACCTGAACCCGAAACCCCGAACCATGAACCCCAAGCCCAGAACCTCGAACCCCGAAAGCCCGACTCCCAAACCCCGACCGCGGAACCTGGAATCCCAAACCCCGAGCCCTAAACCCCGAACCCTGAACCCGAAACCCCGAACCACGAACCCCGAGCCCAGAACCCCGGAAGCCAAACGCCAAACCCCGATCAGGGAACCTTGAATCCCAAACCCCAAGCCCCAAACCCCGAACCCTGAACCCGAAACCCCGAACCACGAACTCTGAGCCAAGAATCCCGAACCCAGAACCCCGAAAGCCCGAACCCCAAGCCTCGATCCCGGAACCTTGAATCCCAAACCCCAGGCCCCAAACCACGAACCCTGAACCCGAAAATCCGAAGCACGAACCCCGAGCCCTGAACCCCGAACCCAGAACCCCGAAAGCCCGAACCCCGATCCCGGAACCTTGAATCCCAAACCCCGAGCCTAAACCCCGAACCTTGAACCCAAAACCCCGAACCACGAAACCCGAGCTCAGAACCCCGAACCCAGATCCTCGAAGGCCCGAACCCCAAACCCCGATCCCGGAACCTTGAATCCCAAACCCCGAGCCCCAAACTCCGAACCTTGAACCTGGAAGCCCGAACCACGAACCCCGAGCCCAGAACCCCGAACCCAGAACCCCGAAAGCCCGAACCCCAAACCCCGATCCCGGAACCTTAAATCCCAAACCCCGAGCCCCAAACCCCGAACCCGGAAGCTGAAACCTCGAACCACGAACCCCGAGCGCAGAACCCCGAACCCTAGAACCCCAAAAGCCCGAACCCCAAACCCCGATCCCGGAATCTTGAATGCCAAACCCCGAAACCTGAACTCGAAACCCCGAACTACGAACCCCGAGCCCAGAACCTCGAAATCCCGAACCCCAAACCTCGATCCCGGAACCTTGAATCCCAAACCCCGAACGCTGAACCTGAAAACTCGAACCACGAACCCCGAGCCCCAAACCCCGAACCCTGAACCGAAACCCCAAACCACGAACCCCGAACCCAGAACCCCGAAAGCCCGAGCCCCAAACCCCGTTCCAGGAACCTTGAATCCCAAACCCTGAGCCCCAAACCCCGAACCCTGAACCCGAAAGCCCGAACCACGAACCCCGAGGCCAGAACCCTGAACCCCGAAAGCCCGAACCCCACACCCTGATCCCGGAACCTTGAATCCCAAACCCCAAGCACCAAACCCCGAACCCGGAACTCGAAACCCCGAACCACAAAACCCGAGCCCAGAACCCCGAACCCAGAACCCCGAAAGCCCGAACCTCAAACCCCGATCCCAGAACCTTGAATCCCAAACCCCGAGCCCCACACCCCGAACCCTGAACCCGAAACCCCGAACAATGAACCCCAATCCCAGAACCCCGAACCCAGAACCCCGAAAGCCCGAGCCCCAAACCCCGATCCCAGAACATTGAATACCTAAACCCCGAGCCCCAAACCCCGAACCCTGAACCCGAAACCCCGAACCACGAACCCCGAGCCCAGAACGCCGAACCCAGAACCCCGAGCCCAGAACCCTGAAAGCCAGAACTGCAAACCCCGATCCCGAAACCTTAAATCCCCAAACCCCGAGCCCAAAGCCCAAACCCTGAACCCGAAGCCCTTGAACCACGAACCCCGAGCCCAGAACCCTGAACCCAGAACCCCGATCTCGGAACCTAGAATCCCAAACCCCGAGGCACCAAATCCCGAACCCTGAACCTGGAAGCTCGAGCCACTAACCCCGAGCCCAGAACCTCGAACCCAGAACCCCGAAAGCCCGAACCGTAAATCCCGATCCCGGAACCTTGAATCCCAAACCCCGAGCCCCAAACCCTGAACCCTGAACCTGAAACCCCGAACCACGGACCCCGAGACCAGAACCTCGAACCCCGAAAGCCCGAACCCCAAACGCCGATTCCGGAACCTTGAATCCCAAACCCCGAGCCCCAAACCCTGAAACCTAAACCCGAAACCCCGAACCACGAACCCCAAGCCCAGAACCCCGAACCCCGAAAACCCGACTCCCAAACCCCGACCCCGGAACCTTGAATCCCAAACCCTGAGCCCCAAACCCCGAACCCTGAACCCTGAAACCCCGAACCACGAACCCCGAGCCCAGAACCCCAAACCCCGAAAGCCGAAACCCCACACCCCGATCCCGGAACCATAAATCCCAAACCTCGAGCCCCAAACCCCGAACCTTGGACCCGAAACCCCGAACCCCGAACCCCGAGCCGAGAACCCCTGAACCCAGAATCCCGGAAGCCCGAACCTCAAACCCCGATCCAGGATCCTTGAATCCCAAACCCCGGGCCCCAAACCCCGAACCCTGAACCCGAAACCCCGAACCACGAACCCCGAGCCCAGAACGCCGAACACAGAACCCCGAAAGCCCGAACCCTAAACCTCGATCCCAGAACCTTGAATCCTAATCCCCGAGCCCCAAACCCCGAACCCTGAACCCGAAACCCCGAACCACGAACCCCGAGCCCAGAAC